>JAODUO010000323.1:450000-535000 GCA_025642075.2 Ridgeia piscesae | reverse complement strand
GGGTGACACTGACACAAGATGACAGTTTGTTTAATATGGTTAATAAAAACAGTCATCAGGCAGTGATGTATAAATACAGTTTTATTCGTTTATTTTAATTACATGATTTAAATGATTTGACTGTTTTTATAACTATTATATCACTTTTTTCTCTCAAATTTATTGTGCTTACATATCTGCTACGCGAATGTTTAGGTTGTTGGTCTCGCTGTGAGCATTTTATTGGAAACTGCGCTTTATAAAATAAATAAATATTACTATTATCTTGAACAGCTCTGAGGAGTGAAATGACAAAATACAAAATCATTAAGTCTTTGCTCATGTATGCAAAATGTTCTCGCAGTTAGGTGCATCTTTAGGTGTTTCTAAAGAAAACTATATGTTTTGTTACCCACAATTGGCCGGGATTACCAGTCGCTATAAAAATCATTAGCAGACAGTTTGCAGAAACTATTGCATTTACTGCCCAATTGGTGGCTTCACGCGTGTCAATCAGTCTTGAGTGATATTTGCTGGGGATGCAAGTCTCTGCAGTTAGCAACAGTCAAAGGTAATAGTAGTTATTATAGTATTTGAATGGTATTTACAATTAATTTGAACATTTCACAAGCACACACAGGCACACACACGCACGCATGCATGGACGCACGCATGCACACACCAGCTCATTTATAGCTGTCTCTGTCAAAAAATACTTTATTTTGGCATGTCACGTCAACATCACACCTTGGAAAATCATCATGCTGGGACTGACCGATGGACAGAGGCAAAGACACCGACCAGAACACGGTGGCTTGACAAAATTGCAACAGAAAGGAACATGACATGACAAGAACTCTGTCAGACAACATGAGACACACGAGACTTGAGGAGTCTGTGCTACAGAGTTGTGAAATGTCTGACCTGTGGTGACACAAGGGTTGACCTATATTACACATATAATTATATATAATTATATACACAAGCAACGTTATAACCAATCCGTAGCGGCACAGCCGGTTTACAACGCGGGCGATTAGGACGTAAATCAGGCAATAATGTGGACAGAGGACTTCTGCAGCCGGGGGCAATGGGCGGCAGCCAAAGGACCTTTGATCTATACAGCTTATTGGATTAGCACAGCAGCCGTAACTATGGGCAGGTGTTGTCAGAAGTGAAGCCTTGTATGTTATTCACACCTGTCCCTGGTACAAGACAGCCCGGCACACATCAGCAGTGTCTAAATAAATCAATGGCGTCTAAATAAATATACGTCTGCATGATGATGAATACGTGAACAATGAATGGTAAAAAACGAGTGCTAGTCTTTCCTGAGCAAGGTCGCCAATGGAGCCAATCCTGCATGTCGAGGGGTTGCATTGCATTGTTGGATTGCACTGCGAGTTACGACATAACGCGCTCTCTTCAAAGCAGCATTCCATCACTTCCTTATTCGTGTAGAGGTGTGGTGGTTACGGCAGTCTGCTACAGTTGACCGACTGCCAAATGTAGAAGAGTTTAGACGGTCAACAGACGACAATTATTTGACCGCACCTACAAGTTCTGTTGCATAAGAACAGGACAGAACAAGGTGCGGCAAGTTGATATAATATATTCTTCACAGCCTACTGGTCACAGAAAATGCTTCCTGGAAGTTGAGCTTGAACAGGTTTGCCAGGGTTTAAAGTGCTTTGAGCAGTCCTCAGTTTTCTTTTCAAAATGAAACCAACAATGGAATACATTTATTGCTGAGCGATTGACACACATTCTTAAACAATCATTGACAGACAGAAATACTCACATCACCTGCTTAGACATGCTTCAGAACAGAAATGGTTTCTGAAACCGAAGCAATCTTAGCTAATACAAACACATGCATTTGAGTATTTATCATAACAACTGAACCATACTTGCCATATAAATGGTTTTCTTTAATTTTATATTGTTGCAGAAGTACATTTTAGTATGGAAATATTGTTGATGACCATGCCTGGCCTTTTGTGAGATATTAATTAAGCCACCGGATTTCTGTATTAAGCACGCCACAGAGGTAACAATAATATATGTCTGTATAAACTTAACCCTAATAATATATATATATATATATATGCAATATATATATATATATATAATGTATGTATGTATATATATATATATATATAATGTATGTATGTATATATATATATATATATATTTAATATATATATATATATATATACAAAACATGTATATATATATATATATATATATATATATATATATATTGCATATATATTATTTACAGATAATTATCGACTAGAAGCCATTTTTCAAGTTTGGCAAGTGCATCGAATTAATGCCACTTTACCACTATTCAGCCTGATCGTCCCTGTGGAGACTCTTACCTTCTGTCTCACGCTAATTAAGTAATTAGATGTTCCACGGCCCCCCGGGACCACTGGGGCTCACAGAGCACGAGAACTCACTGCCTTCGACCCTCACTGGTTCGATCCCACAGCCCCTAACAATCAGTGCCACACCTCAATGTCCAAGCACTGTCACACAGCATTGAGTTCTAATGCAGCCTCCGTTTCCCATCACTTCTCAAATTGAGGGTCCAATGCATACACATTACATCTAGCTTAGGCATATTTGTTGCAAAATAACCTACTGCAGTATTTTGACTGGTTACAGAAATAGTCAAGCTGTCCAATTTCTAGACTAAAATTGTCAATGTTGTGGAAATAGATGACAATTACTACTGTATTGTATTCAAGTACTACACAGATATTAATATATAATATATTATTCAAATATTATTTAAGAATTTGTTGCATTTAGTTTTGCAACTGTTGAATATTTGACAATGTCACCTGTCATACTTTGTCATTACGGATGTACACCTGTACGCACATGAGTAAGTGATTTAGTATCTTCTAGTTGTTCATCTTCTAACTACTCATGTTATTAATTGTATATATAGTTAGGTAAACATTAAACCCACATTTTGTAATGTCTTTTGCATTTCTGATAAACCATTATGTAATTATGTCATCACAAAACAATCACAATAATGTTTTGACTATTGTAGCTAATACAATGTGTGTTTGTTTGGTTAAACCTTCATAAATTTTAGTTTTAAACACCTCACATATTTATAACATTAATAATTTTGTGTTGTGTATGCTTTGATTTTTTGACACATTTGTCAAAATAACTTGTCCTTTCTTCCCATGTAAGTGCACTGGTTATTGTACATCTCATGAACGAGAAGTGTAAACTGAATATCAGGTGAATCAATAATTATTTGCTTACAGACAGCTTCACAAACTGAAAACTAGAATTCTCTGTGTGTTCCTGTCTGGTTGTCACTAGTCAATCCATCTGCGTTAAGCTAAGTACAGTGGATGTTTGTGAAAATGTCTCCTCTTTCACAACCTGTTACGTGTAAATGTGACTGCCGTAAAATCCATTGTTGACGGCAGAAATATAGGAGCACAGGTGGTGGACTGGTAAACAATTATGGAGCAGTCTCCCAAAATCAGACATTATCAATTATGCCTTGAAAATGGATGTCACATGTGTGTTTCTAGTTTATTTCAAGTCATAAAACACATCTCAACTGGCTTGTATATATATAAGTTAACATCCACATGTCTACCAAAAAATTTGTGATTGGAATGTTTTATCCTGCGTAAAGGCTTGGGCATTGGGCAACAACATCCACGTACACCATGGATTGAGTAACAACACCCACCTACATCATGCATTGAGTAACAACATCTTCATATACCATGGATTGAGTAACAACATCCACCTTCATCATGCATTGAGTAACAACATCTTCATATACCATGGATTGAGTAACAACATCCACCTTCATCATGCATTGAGTAACAACATCCACATACACCATGGATTGAGTAACAACATCCACCTACATCATGCATTGGCAACAACATCCACGTACACCATGGATTGAGTAACAACATCCACCTACATCGTGCATTGGCCAACAACATCCACGTACACCATGGATTGAGTAACAACATCCACCTACATCATGCATTGGGCAACAACATCCACCTACATCATGCATTGGGCAACAACATCTTCATAAAGCAGGCATTGGGCAACAACATCCATCCACATCATAACACTTGGTATTCAACCATCCAATAACATTCCGTGAAAAGACAAAAACCGGCAAACAGTACATCACTACCAATTTACAGTTCTATATAGAGACAAACAGAAGTCGTCAATATTGACGTCGAAGCAAAAACGCCGGGACGGCTCTCAAAAGTGCAACGGCGCATCTTGGATTTTAACCAACAAAAAGCATCATGGCATCATTACTCATTACTGTCACCATCTATTATTTAGCTTTTAAGATGTTTCCAGAAATAGAGTGGCATGTAGTCACTAGCCACTAGCCTCACTACACCACAATTACAATTACATAACATCATCCATTCTCAATTACAGTACTCCAAGAAATCAATTACAATGTTTCGAATAATTGATTACAATTAAAAACGAGTGTTTCAGGGTTGGTTGCAATAGTTGACATTGTGAGCACAAATGGGTCGTTTTAACGGTGGCTTACATACATGTGCATAATTTCTGCAAATTTTTAGACAAGTTTTATGTAAGTTGTTCTATTTTCAGGGTTAGGCTGTCAAAACGGTCAATCACAACACATAATGTGCTAACTAATTAAGTACAATAACTATTAAACCTGAATTAATTAATTAATCATGACCCAACATTGCTTGCTTTATTAATACGTTTTAAGCCAGACAAGTCTGCTGGATGTCAAGATGCCTTATAGAAAATTTTGATAATCACAATGGACTGTTATATTTGCTTTAGAATTGGAATTGCAGGCTATTTGTAGTAATAACTATATTTAAATGTTTTAATGGGTAAGTCTTATGGTATTAGATAACTAAATCTGGGGTGTCATAGTATTACAGAATTTTACACAAATAAAAATATTTCACGTTTTTGCCACTAAGTTTTGAGAAAATTATCACTGTTTAAGAGTTATTTCCAAACACATTGTACATCACATTATTATTAAATCAATGTTATGCTTTTTATTTTACATTAATCAATTCAAATAACTTGTTTGTATGGTAGAAAGAAGACATGTCAATTTGAATGTCATTACTTTGATGTTCAACATTAACACATTTGAACTTCATTTGGGAGTCGCCAGGCTATTCCGGGAAATTTATCATGTGTGATTACCACAGCTGTATTTATAAACGTTACTGATTTCAGCGACACAATTGTGCCACGAGACATCCACCACTGATGCGGCAAGCACCGAGACACACTGACATTGACAAAAACAAGAAACTTTGAATAATGCAGCCGACATGTCCCAAATGACTAATCGTTCATTTCGATCTCCTTCCATAGTCAAAGGCATCACAACATATTTGTACATTCGCTGCGTCTGGGTCCACTGCTAGCTATCTATCATTTAAGAAATATCACTGATTCGCCTAAGGATTTTAATACGCACTCAAATGTACATCTTATTAGCATCTTAAAGTTGGTAGAGAAAGCGCCAGTTTCCATGACGACAGACAAGACGTATTTCTTAATTGTATCATTCATATCATGTGACTTATTATTTACTTCATTTGTGTCGTTTGTTTTTCAATGTTGTGTGTTTTGAGATAAATTGCTTGATACTTGATACAAAACTCTGTTCAAGGTCATTTGGAGGACACCGAACACCATTTTGATAACATAACATATAACAATACATTATAGTTGTCTAAATTCATGTAATTTGTAAATCAAATATCATCTTTATCGTCAAATAACCTTTACTTTTCTGCTAAATAAGAACAGTACATTTAGAATATATTTCACACCATGACAAGACAGTGATCAAAATGTGTAAAAGAATTAGAATGCTTGTTAACATATATATATATATATATATATATATATATATATATATATATATACATATATATGTATATATATATATATATATATATATATATATATATCTGTTTAATAAAGCTGGATTCCTATAGGAGCCACATAACTTTCCCAGCAGAGCTGCACCTGAGTTCACATAGGACATCCTTAATAGCCGCATGGCTACATGTGGACAGGAAATCCATATAGCTACAACTCCATCAGTTGGGTATCAATAATTACAGCTACAGCTCCATGGATTGCAGATCCATATACAGTAGCTACTACTCCATTCGTTGGAGTTGCAGCTATATGGATATTATTTATATTATAGCTACAGCTGCATGGGCAGGAAATCCATATAGCTATAACCATGTGAGCTGGATATCTATATAACTACAACTCCATTGGCTAGATATCTACATACAGCTAGAGTTCCATGAGCTGGATGAAGTGGATATTCATCGATATCTACAGGTCCATGGGTTACAGATCCATTAAACCACAGGTATCTATAGGAGTGTCTGCAGTCAACATCTGTCTGTTGGGGAAAACAGATTTATTTTAATTGGAGATCAACTCTTCAGTTTGACAGCCACTGCCAGCATCTAGATGACATTGCTGAGACTTTATAATCGCTGGCGAACGTAAGCAATAGTCGCGTCCACCAGAACCCGCATGACCCGATTAATCAACGTGCAAAGTCCAGGCCACCCGAAGCATGGCGGCGACATTAAAGAACTCGACAGCCTATTTTGGGATTACCCAAAATCCCATTTCCTCGATCGCCACGATCAATGCCAATTAGTGCTGGCCGAATCGCCTGTCACACTCCGGTTGGGATCCGTATGATTATAATCTCACGGCAACAAATGGCAGCTGCCAAACGAGACGAACAGAGGCCACATGAACAAGGGCAAGCGGGTGGTCCATCGAGATCATCGCTGATGGATGATCTTTGTGGCACATCCCACAGGAGCGGGACACGTGTTCTAATAGTGGACACTCATACCCTGTGACACACACGTGGTGGGTGCCAGGGGGTTTACTCATACACCCAACGTCCTGTGAATAGCTCACGTGTAACTACACGGAGAGATGGACGTAACAAATCGGCAGAATCACACAGACGACCGTAGACTGTTTCAACAAACAAACAATGAGAGATCGTCGAAGCAGATAGTCGAGACGTATCAGTACCACGCAGTATCCATCAGGACATTGTCGAATAATCTGACGTGGCCACTGCCACTGTCGACAGTAAGACTACTGGCGAACGTGGGCATAAATTTCTCGGAAAACACTGGCCGACACAAACGGACGATACATACAAGTCGAGTGCTTTTCTCGCCACACACAGACGGGTGGCATTGTAATTGCGCTCTCATATACATGTGTCAATATCGCACGAAATATTACTATCAAAACAGCTTTCGGCTACATTTTTGCCACGATTGTTCTGTCATGTAATCTTATCTTAACGTGCATAGTTCATTCTGAAGGAACATCAGCACGTATTACTTGGTAATTGGCTGGTCTCCATGGCTACCTAGTAGGACACCTTGTTTTATTGCTTTTGAACAGAATTATCACATACACTACAGGCTTGCTACTAGGACTTTGAATATACCAACATACTGCTAAAAAAACATTTCACTATGGTCTACACTAGTAACTTTTATTTTTCCATAAAAAACAATCATTTTAAGGAAAAACTCGACAACCTTTGTAATATGTTCTCTACAGCAGCTGTCCATTGTAAATGCGTTACTCAAAGTTCTCAGCTACATTCCTGTCCTAAAGCCCACTTTTACGACTGCCACGGTGGTCTGATTATCCATTATTTAGCACTCCACGAACGGATGTACATGTATCGCCATTATTTGGAACCAATAAATAATACGGTGCACTGCTCGTAGTTACCTGTCAAAGATCAAAGGATCTAAGGTGGAATGTACCGACATCGAGAGAGGATACAACCACACTAGGGAATGGTGAAGCACGACATACGAACGAGGCTCTATGTAGGCGTATAAAGTGAGGACTTATGCCAAAAGACTAAGCCTGTTTCTGTGCTTCTTGGCATGGTCTAATGAGACAGGTCAACGGACTCAATGTTAGTGGTAAATCTCACACTGAGAATGTATGCCTCCCATAGGGTTTGCTGTCATCACAGCTCTGTGAAGTCTGTTTGGACAAGTCGCTCAAAACGTCTGTTTGGTGCATATGGAATCACACACCTATTACCTTGCTAGTTGCTGCCCGGGTCACTGACCCACACAGATACACGCACACGCGTGCACGCCCCGACACCTGAGAAAACACACATAACATTGTTGGGTTTGATTTCAGGAAACCACTGAAAAAATTGTTATGTTAATAAATAGGAATTTAGAAAAAATAAATGCATCCCTTTCATCTAAGGGGATGTAGTCGTAGACGACCCATGAATGTTTGGAACCTGGGATGCAACTCACACACATGCATGCACACACAAACACATGCGTGCACCCACTTTACCGAAACCTTAACTTACATTTTTCTGCAAGGCCTTATGCAGGATAAAATATTTTTCAGTGGATGTTAACTCCCAGACATACATGCCAGGTGAGATGTACTTTATGACCCTAAAAGTAACTAAACTACAAACACACATGTGACACCCATCTTCAGGGCATAACTAACAATATGTATGATTTTTGAAAACTTTTTGCTCCTTCATTTTTTACTTGTCCACAAAGTAACCTGTACACAAAGGGTTTCATCCGTCCAAATGTCAGGTGGACGGGTCACTGCGTAAAGGTAAGACATGGACTGTCAGGTGACCCATTAATCGCGAGCTAGAGGCATGTTCTTATAAAGGCCAGACCGGGATTGAATCGTCAACTGAGGGCAGAAAAAGTGTTGATGTGAGCGACAGATTTACTGTCTGCGTCAGGTGCAAAGAACCAGCAGATTCTTAAGATTACCATACGTCCTAGACGACATTGCTGCTGCTGTGTCAGGGAACAGATTGCTAACCTGCACTATGCCGGTGCCGATCAAATTTAATTTGCCTGGAATAACTAGGGTAATGGAGAAAAGCCGGCTGGCAATAAACGCAGATGTCGCTTGGTTCTGATAAACCAAGCAGTGTTAATCACGGCAAACACACGTTGGAATTTCACACAGTGCAAACGGTGGACTGACGGACAGACAGAAAGGAGACAGACAGTCGGACAGGCAGACACCAATGACATACACTGTTATATGTATATATCTGTCTATATATAATGGGTCGTGAAGCATCTTGTTGGTACACAATTACACATGTACAAAGCTTAGTTCAGTAGCTAGATTTTAAACCACTATTAATCCCACTAACTTTCATTGTGGAATATGGATCTTTTGTTTACATATAAAATTATTGCAATTACAATCTTCTTCAGAATATATATATATATATATATATATATATATATAAATGTGTGTGTGTACATACATTTAATATCTAGGTTGTTTACTTGTAAGCTCCACTCCATGCCTACATTTAGATATTCTTACAAAATGTACACTGTCATAGCCACTTACTTATGCATATAACCACCATTAACAATCATGAATAATCATGACATCTATAATTTAGCATAAGATAATAACCCAGCAACCACTGTAATTTGATTTTTTAAACTACTTATAATGATCAGTACCAATTATTTTATGACATCAAATTAAAATGGCGCAACATTAGGGATGCCCTTACACTTTTTCTGTAATACTGGCAACTAAGTGCAACTTACGGTAATAAATATTTAATAAATTACTTTTGTATGTTTTATTATTACGTCTGACGCATGCACACAAGCCACACATGGTACTAATGGCTTTATAGCGCAACTGTTGACTGCAAACTATTTAAACTGGTCATGACTGACACAAATGTTATCCAGCATTAGTATGTAAAAAGGTAAGTTCTTATATAGGGGTAGTAGCCAATCCTCAGGATTGCTCAAGGTGCTGTACACTTCACTCCTTGGCAGGTTTGTTCAATCGAACACCTTCTCAACTTCTCTGGGACGCGTTAGTCTCTGTGGTAACTTGTAATGTCATTGAATAAAATGTAGGATCAATGAATAAAAGTTCTGTAAGGTGACCGTCTACATAAACTACATATGGAGGGACTACTACTGCTATACATGTATTACCTATATCTTTTTTTTTAACTGCAAAACCAGAGAACAGCCTACTAACTTTTTAAATCTAGACAGTGATTATTTTCAACATTACAATTAAATTCCTATGTGTTCCCCCCCCTGTATAAACACCAATGAGTGCTTCACTAGTCCAGGTCAACCCTGATTCGCCGTGCAAAAATACAGCAAATCACAACATACAAATTCGTATTGATTTCTCCGCTGCAAATTTAAATCAACAGCGTGTCGACCTATGGGCTGAAGATGACACCAGCTTATATGACAGCACGTTCCGTTTCCCACGCGACACGTCACGCCAGATAAAAATCGGTCTGATGCGACGTTCATGTCAATCATAGGGAAATGCCAAATGGGAAATGTTCACGAGGGAAATTGCAATATGAAAACAGCACATGGCCGGCCTGCAAACATCAAAACAACTGCAGTCGTCGTCATTTTTGTTGTTGGCGCGGCCGGCTGGCCAGGCTACTGGTGCCGGTGAAACAAGATGGAGTAGCTGCTCGTTCTACTTAGCAACAAATCGACGTTCGTGTCGTCGCACCAAGTGTTACATGAACTTCCTGGCGTGGGTCGACAAATCACTGTCAAATACAACGTGTACGACAGCGATAAACAACTCGCTCTTTCGGTAAATACCAAGGAGTACTCGCTAATTTGAAACGAACAGAAAACTGTGCGTCACCTTTGTTTGAAGTCTTAGTACTTTCGGCGTAGCATAAATTATTATTTATGGTGATTAAATCTTATCTGGACTGGAACAATAAAATGTCGTTCTCTGAATTCCTGGAGTGGGGAGGAATAAATATCAGTAGCACACCCAACCACAGTAATGCTGTTTATGACGCTTATTTCTAGCCTGAGATAACATCAATTGTTTTGATCGATAAACATGGGTGTTGTACCTGGTGACTTCCTTGCAGCAGTGCTAATGCAAAGACATGACATGAAATCGTAACCACGAGTCTGTGTAGTCTGCTAATGAACGTTTCCATGGCTGTTCACAGCTAGACAGAGTTCACCAGGCGGTAGATGTATTCACAATACAAAATGATGATAACACTTGCAGGTTTCTAAAAACACACTGAGATGATATCAGAACCATAGCTTTATGTAGAGACCTGTCCACCAGTCATTTGGACTGGGTAAAACGAATATAGACGGGTAGAAATATGGGTGGAGGGGTGGTGGACTGGTAAAAAAATGAAGGAGCAAAAAAAGGTTAGTTATGCCTTGAAAGTGAGTGAAAATGGTGTCACATGTGTGTATGTAGTCCATTTCAGGTCAACATTTCAAAGTTAACATCCATGTGTCCACCAAAACATGTGTGACGTGACTGGCAATCATTTTATCCTGCATAAAGCCCTGATTAGAACATGCATTAAAATGCAACACTGGAATTATTTTCCCAACAATATGTCAACCTCTCTGGGAGAACATGTTATGCTTCCCAAGTGGAGAAACTAAGTGGCCAATGACCAATGCAACACTCCTGAGTAAATTTCAATTACTGAGTAGCTGGGAAATTGTGTGTAAATCAAATAAACCTTGTACCATGGTACGTAACCAGTTCTAAAAAAACTACCTTCATAAAAGGCAGATCAATACTATTTAAAAACAAATTAGTTAATAGGTTTTTTTTTTAAATGTCTTAACATTAGTAAATGTCCATTTGTCTCAACGTTTACAGACCGGTTGAGCGATATATTGCTCAACAGTATACCATGTATCACCAGGTGCGGTCTTATGATGATCCTCTATGTTAAAATGTCTTTTTCTCTCCGTAAATGGCTCTTCAGGGTGTTAATCTTAAAAAAATATACAAGTAGGAAAAGTATTTGTAGTAATAAAACCATACATGTTTCAAGATGTTCATACATTATTTCTGAAGAAAACATAACAGGTCTGTAAAGGTAAAAGTACACATGTATATTTTATCTGCAATACAATAATTTCACTGAATAATGAAATAAATGTACATAAACCATACCAAAGATACTAAATATTGTACAAAATACAGATTGGTGTACTACATACCATATTAAGTTGTACAATGACCAGTAACCAATGTGCCCCAGGTAGTAACAAATTGCCTCAGTCACTTTTTTAGGCAAGTGTGGGAATTTTCAAGAAACTGAACATAGGCAAGAGGTCACGAGGGGTCGTGAGACCAGAATGTGAATGTCAGAGTATGTTCAGGCATATGTCGAAGGGTCGTCAGCATGTAAATTGGCCGAGACATCGATGCAAGTGGAACAAAATATTTGTCTCCAAATCCAAGCAGGATAAAAACACGATGCTCCTGAAACAAAATTAGGTGCGAGATGGATCACGAGAACGATCATCACACTCCTCAGACATCAACGCCAGAGAATGTAACATTAAGAGACAACTGCAACGCTGTGGGGTCTGTACTACAACCCGGGCCAGCTCTTGCACAACAGGTTTAAAAATTAAACAGTCGGCTGCTGTAGGAATAGACGTGGCATTACAAGTGTAAAGGGTCCGTGCGATGTTGGATCAATACGTTGGTCTGTGTCTATTTAGCCACTGCCTCTATACTGTTTAAGACTGTGCACTTCTAATTACCGGCTGGGTCCTAGCAGAATGCCACCACTAAACAAGTCTGTCTCGCCAAGACTAACTGACTTGAAGGCCAGGCACATGTGTGGGGTCCATGCTCAATATTCAATACAGGACTCTGACGTGTGGTTTTTATTGGGTGGATACAAGGGTCTGACTGCATTACGGCCATTTATAGGCCTTAGAGGATGCACTGTACTGATGGCTTAGGTTGTTGTTCTAGACTAGCAACAATACCAATCTTCTGCATGGTGGTCATAGTATATAGGGCATGTACAAGATGACCATGTAGTGGTCAGTGGTCAGTGGTCAATCAGTGAGAGTCCAGGAGGGATAACAAGATGTCAGAATTACAGCAGAAGTGACAGATAAACTTGATAAAGAGTTTACGAAACTAAAAATCTTTCGATTCCTGTCATCTGTGACATGCCAACAAGCAATGCAATGATGTCAGAAAAAATGATTTTGCTTGAAATAGCATGTGTGTGTGAGTGGAACTGTCAGGAGTTGTGTCACTGTGTGACAAAACAAATGCATGTGAAATGTAAAACACAGATGTGTTATGTGTAGGTGCGGCCTGTCTTGATGTATCGGTCAGACACTGAGTGATGCTGGCCATATGCAAGTGAGCGAGGTTGTGAATGCTGAGACAGATTGTCGGGATATCCTTGATAGAGAGATAGAAGGAAGATAAGAAAGGAGATTGATGCGCTGTGTCTAAGAGATGACCTAAGACACCCTACAAAACACTAGACTGTGGAGGATTGGACTTGTGGTATGTAGAAACGTAGACACTAATCAAGAGGCTGTTGATGGAGAGAAACAGCCTGCGAGAGAAAGGACAGGACAGAGGCACATGATGGAGACTTGGAGGTGACAGAGGTTGTGGAGGAGGATGCAATAGACAGGGTGTCATGCTGAGGAGAGACATGGAGGTGACAGAGGTTGTGCAGGAGGACACAATGGACAGGGTGTTATGGTGAGGAGAGACATGGAGGTGACATAGGATGTGGAGGACACAATGGACAGGGTGTCATGGTGAGGAGAGACATGGAGGTGACAGAGGTTGTGGAGGACACAGTGGACAGAGTGTCATGGTGAGGAGAGACATGGAGGTGACAGAGGTTGTGCAGGAGGATGCAATGGACGGTGCATGAGTGAGGGCATTGAAGTGACGAGGTTGTGAAGGAACAATTGCGGGTTCCTTGATAGAGAGATAGAAGGAAGATAGAAAGGAGATTGTGGTGGCTGAGATGACCTAAGACACCCTACAAAACACTAGACTGTGGAGGATTGACTTGGGTTGTAGAAACGTAGACACTAATACAGAGGCTGTTGATGGAGAGAAACAGCCTGCAGAGAGAAAGGACAGGACAGAGGCATGATGGAGACTTGGAGGTGACAGAGGTTGTGGAGGAGGATGCAATAGACAGGGTGTCATGCTGAGGAGAGACATGGAGGTGACAGAGGTTGTGCAGGAGGACACAATGGACAGGGTGTTATGGTGAGGAGAGACATGGAGGTGACATAGGATGTGGAGGACACAATGGACAGGGTGTCATGGTGAGGAGAGACATGGAGGTGACAGAGGTTGTGGAGGACACAGTGGACAGAGTGTCATGGTGAGGAGAGACATGGAGGTGACAGAGGTTGTGGAGGAGGATGCAATGGACAAGGTGTCATGGTGAGGAGAGACATGGAGGTGACAGAGGTTGTAGAGGAGGACACAATGGACAGGGTGTCATGGTGAGGAGAGACATGGGGTGACAGAGGTTGTGGAGGAACACAATGGACAGGGTGTCATGGTGAGGAGAGACATGGAGGTGACAGAGGTTGTGGAGGACACAATGGACAGGGTGTCATGGTGAGGAGAGACATGGAGGTGACAGAGATTGTGGAGGACACAATGGACAAGGTGTCATGGTGAGGAGAGACATGGAGGTGACAGAGATTGTGGAGGACACAATGGACAAGGTGTCATGGTGAGGAGAGACATGGAGGTGACAGAGGTTGTGAGGAGGACACAATGGACAGGGTGTCATGGTGAGGAGAGACATGGAGGTGACAGAGGTTGTGGAGGAGGACACAATGGACAGGGTGTCATGGTGAGGAGAGACATGGAGGTGACAGAGATTGTGGAGGACACAATGGACAAGGTGTCATGGTGAGGAGAGACATGGAGGTGACAGAGGTTGTAGAGGAGGACAATGGACAAGGTGTCATGGTGAGGAGAGACATGGAGGTGACAGAGGTTGTGGAGGAGGACACAATGGACAAGGTGTCATGGTGAGGAGAGACATGGAGGTGACAGAGGTTGTAGGAGGACACAATGGACAGGGTGTCATGGTGAGGAGAGACATGGAGGTGACAGAGGTTGTGGAGGACACAATGGACAAGGTGTCATGGTGAGGAGAGACATGGAGGTGACAGAGGTTGTGAGGAGGACACAATGGACAAGGTGTCATGGTGAGGAGAGACATGGAGGTGACAGAGGTTGTGGAGGAGGACACAATGGACAGGGTGTCATGGTGAGGAGAGACATGGAGGTGACAGAGATTTTGGAGGATACAATGGACAGGGTGTCATGGTGAGGAGAGACATGGAGGTGACAGAGGTTGTGGAGGACACAATGGACAGGGTGCCATGGTGAGGAGAGACGTGGAGGTGACAGAGATTGTGGAGGACACAATGGACAGGGTGTCATGGTGAGGAGAGACATGGAGGTGACAGAGGTTGTAGAGGAGGACACAATGGACAGGGTGTCATGGTGAGGAGAGACGTGGAGGTGACAGAGATTGTGGAGGACACAATGGACAGGGTGTCATGGTGAGGAGAGACATGGAGGTGAGAGAGTTGTGGAGGACACAATGGACAAGGTGTCATGGTGAGGAGAGACATGGAGGTGACAGAGGTTGTGGAGGACGTAATGGACAGGGTGTCATGGTGAGGAGAGACATGGAGGTGACAGAGGTTGTGTCGGAGGATGCAATGGACAAGGTGTCATGGTAAGGAGAGACATGGAGGTGACAGAGGTTGTGGAGGAGGATGCAATGGACAGGGTGTCATGGTGAGGAGAGACATGGATGTGACAGAGGTTGTGGAGGATGCAATGGACAGGGTGTCATGGTGAGGAGAGACATGGAGGTGACAGGTTGTGGAGGATGCAATGGACAGGTGTCATGGTGAGGAGAGACATGGAGGTGACAGGTTGTGGAGGATGCATGGACAGGGTGTCATGGTGAGGAGAGACATGGGGTGACAGAGGTTTGGAGGATGCAATGGACAGGGTGTCATGGTGAGGAGAGACATGGATGTGACAGAGGTTGTGGAGGATGCAATGGACAGGGTGTCATGGTGAGGAGAGACATGGAGGTGACAGGTTGTGGAGGATGCAGTGGACAGGGTGTCATGGTGAGGAGAGACATGGAGGTGACAGAGGTTGTGGAGGATGCAATGGACAGGGTGTCATGGTGAGGAGAGACATGGATGTGACAGAGGTTGTGGAGGATGCAATGGACAGGGCGTCATGGTGAGGAGAGACATGGAGGTGACAGGTTGTGGAGGATGCAGTGGACAGGGTGTCATGGTGAGGAGAGACATGGAGGTGACAGAGATTGTGGAGGACACAATGGACAGGGTGTCATGGTGAGGAGAGACATGGAGGTGACAGAGGTTGTGGAGAGACGTAATGGACAGGGTATCATGGTGAGGAGAGACATGGAGGTGACAGAGGTTGTGGAGGAGGATGCAATGGACAGGGTATCATGGTGAGGAGAGACATGGAGGTGACAGAGGTTGTGGAGGAGGATGCAATGGACAGGGTGTCATGGTGACGAGAGACATGGAGGTGACAGGTTGTGGAGGATGCAGTGGACAGGATGTCATGGTGAGGAGAGACATGGAGGTGACAGAGGTTGTGGAGGATGCAATGGACAGGGTGTTATGGTGAGGCATAGCCTTATGCAGAGACCCGTCCGCCCTTCATTTGGACGGGTAGAAATCATTGTGGATGGATGGAAATATGGGTGGACGGGTAAAAAAATTAAGGAGCAAAAAAAGGTTTCCCAAAACCATAGATATTGTCAGTTATGCCTCAAAAGTGAGTGTAAAAAACCTGTAAATGGTGTCACATGTATGTGTGTTTGTAGTCTGTTTTAGGTCATCAGACACATTTAAAGTTTGTAAACTGCCTTAACAGTTAACATCCATGTGTCCACCAATACATGTGTGACTGGCAATAATTTGGTTCTGCATAAAGGCCTTTTGATGAGGAGAGACATGGAGGTGACAGAGGCTGTCATGGTGGATCTGGAACCAGATATTTAACCACAAAGAACCTATGGTAAATACCCCGGAGACAAGAACTCCTAGTGGATAACCTACAAGCTATTTACAATATGTAGCTAAAATGTATAAAAAAATTATGTAATTTTCCTGATAAACGTTTTAGCAATCTAGATAAATTGTGTAAGCTCGCTCAGATACGACATCATGTTGGTTTACTTAAACCAATGATGATTCTGCCAAATAAAAGTCACATTGTCCTCAGATGACCACAATCCCAGCATGCTCTGCTCAGACGCTGATGGTCATTCTGGGCTAAAATGGTAACAGCCACCTGACGCTGCAATATGCGTCACCTGTAAATCTCAGAAGTCATTCCACGTACACAATAAATTCAATTCCACTGGGCTAAATAAAGAGCATCCATGCGCAAGTTCGACAAACATTTCTATAAATAATACAACTCATTCCTAATGGCATAATAACTGAGGGCTGGGTCTGTGGCTCTGTCCCATGAACTGTCCCAGTCGCTGCACTGTCTCCAGTCTGTCCACTCTCCCCGCATAAACACATTCCACTGGCTAAATAGGCTCTGCCTGTCCAACGTCCTCGACTACACGTCTCCCTGTCACAACTCTCCCCGTCTACACGCTCTCCCTGTCTACACGCTCTCCCTGTCTACACGCTCTCCCTGTCTACACGCTCTCCCTGTCTACACGCTCTCCCTGTCTACACGCTCTCCCTGTCTACATGCTCTCCCTGTCTACACGCTCTCCCTGTCTACACGCTCTCCCTGTCTACACGCTCTCCCTGTCTACACGCTCTCCCTGTCTACACGCTCTCCCTGTCTACACGCTCTCCCTGTCTACACGCTCTCCCTGTCTACACGCTCTCCCTGTCTACATGCTCTCCCTGTCTACACTCTCCCTGTCTACACGCTCTCCCTGTCTACACACTCTCCCTGTCTACACGCTCTCCTGTCTACACGCTCTCCCTGTCTACACGCTCTCCCTGTCTACACGCTCTCCCTGTCTACACGCTCTCCCTGTCTACACCTCTCTGTCTACACGCTCTCCCTGTCTACACCTCTCCCTGTCACAGTCTCGTACACACTCTCCCTGTCTACACACTCTCCCTGTCTACACGCTCTCTGTATCTACACGCTCTCCCTGTCTACACCTCTCCCTGTCTACACGCTCTCCCTGTCTACACGCTCTCCCTGTCTACACGCTCTCCCTGTCTACACGCTCTCCCTGTCTACACACTCTCCCTGTCTACACGCTCTCCCTGTCTACACGCTCTCCCTGTCTACACGCTCTCCCTGTCTACACACTCTCCCTGTCTACACACTCTCCCTGTCTACACGCTCTCTGTCTACACACTCTCCCTGTCTACATCCCCTCTCCCTCTCCCTGTCTACACACTCTCCTTCTACACGCTCTCCTGTCCACGTCTCCGTCACATCCCTCCCTCTCTCTCCCAGTCCATACTCTCCCTCTCCACATCACTCTCCCCATCTACACACTATCCCTCTCTGTCTACACACTCCAGTCCCCCGTATCCCAATCCCTCCTCTCTCCCAGTCCATACTCTCTCTCAATCCTTCCACTCCCACCTCTCTCCCAGTCTCCCATCTGTCCTAATTCCCTTATCTCTAAGACCCCCTCCCAGTCCCCCTCTCTGCTAATCCCTCTCTCTCCAAGTCCCCCTCTCTGCTAATCCCTCCTCTCTCCCAATCCCCCTCTCTGCTAATCCCTCCTCTCTCCCAGTCCCCCTCTCTGCTAATCCCTCCTCTCACCCAATCCCCATTTTTCCAGGCCCTACTATATAAATGTTTTCAAACCAGTGAAGATGACATGTGAAAGTTTGAAGGAAGATGTACTTACTTTTGTGTGCCTAATAAATGTCCCAGAATTATTATTTATTTAAAACAAAATCCCACCCAATACACACTTTATTTGGCAATACACAAATTTAAAAATTGACCAATCTGCCACGTGACATGTTTATTTGGCATTGTACTATTATTTGGCACACAAGAGTAAATGGTTGTGTGGTTGCCCCATTAGGGCCTAAGGGTCGGACACCATTCCTGAAGGTATGGAATGTTAATTTATGGCAACATTTAAAAATTCACCCTCCAGAACCTTAGTTAGTAACTGTAACAAGAAAACTTGTTTTTATTTTTCTGTTGACCTATCATTATTGGGAATTATTGTCTTTGAACCAGTTAAATATAAAAAAATCTTCCTTAAACCATCCTACTAAATAGCGAAACTGTTCTTCATGCATTTGTTCACTTGGACATTAACCTGATTCCTGAATATTTTGAGATACTTAACATCTTCACGTGGACAGATGGATTGACTTTCCGGGCAAAACATACGACAATGTAAGGCAAAATATGCATGTTTAGTCAAACAAAACACCATCAGGGTGGCAGTGTGATCTTTTAATTGCATTACACTGTCTGTCACTTCCGGAGCACTGCTGCCAACTACCTGTGTATTAAGTCATCTGATACCATTAATGATACCTCCTCTCATTGGGTGCTATTTTTCAAACAGATCTTATCACAAACTTTCTCCACTCTGTAATGTCTGAGTGCCTTTTTATTGCAGGTAAAGAGCTATAGTCAACACAGGCAACCCACAGAGAGATTAAATACCTCAAAATTACCAGGAGTACTGTTTACGGACGACACAATTTACAACAAATTAAACACATGAATTTAAGATGACAAAACCTTGGTATTTAACATCCCATACCTACGGGAAAACACTGGCCACCACACAAAATATATAATAGTGGCAAAGCGATCACTTACCCCAGCGTCGTCATGGTAACGATGGTGTACCAGAATGCCTCTGGTATACTAGTGAAGTCCGTGTTCTCCACTTTCTTTTCTGCATAAAACATGATAGTCGCGAAGATGATAATAGCCATTGTTAGGGAGAAGAGAAGGAACCCTAGTTCGCTTGCACAGCTCTTCAGCGTGTAGCCGAGTATGCGGAGCCCTTGTGAATGCCTGGAAAACTTGAAAATGCGGAAAACCCTGAAGACTCGCAGGGTGACGAACGCTCCACTCACGTCCTTGTTATCGGTGATGCCAAGACCGATGTAATACGGCAGAATGGCGACGACGTCTATCAAACTCATAACACTACATATAAATTTACATCGGTCGGGTGCCGCGAACAGTCGCAATGAATACTCAGCTGTAAAAATCATCACACAGGCCGTGTCGAGACAGAAGAACCCGATTGCGTAGCGTTCACCGCACGGCGGATTCAAGTCCGTTCCAGGTATTGTTCCGCAGGGTATTGTTTCCAGAACGTTTGCCCCTACCGAAACCGCGATGAAAAATCCGGTGACGTAGTAAAACACCAGCGCCGCCGTACTGGTGTGGGGATTCTCAAAAGCTCGCCACATCTTTTCTTGTAGAGTGGTCTTTGGTAGAGTGTCACCCTCTTCTGACCCCTTGTCATCGTTCATTCGCTCGCTGTTCTCGCGCTTTCGGTCCCGATAATCTTCGTAGCAACAGTCACCGATGATGTCCGGCATGAGGCCGAAGAAAGCCAGTTCTTCGTCGTACGCCATCACGCACTCCTGCTTCGGGAAGTGCAGTTTGCCAGTCCTGTAGAAGTTTAGGATGTACCGGAACACTTCCGGGTCGCGATCGAAGAAATACTCTTTGGCGTTTTCGTCGTAGAAGAAATCCTTCTCGCTGGAGCCGAGCAGGGTGTCGGGGTATTTCTCCACTGTCTGCCGCCACGTCTCGAAGTACACCCCGCTGATGTTCAGGCGGATTTTCTCGTCGACGTGTTCGCGGACCTGCCGTATGGGTTGCGGTGGCATCGCCGCCGACGACACCGGCACCCAGCCGATAGCCGACGCCCGCGCGAACGGTAGCCATGCCGAGACGGCCGCCATCTTCCAGCGGGTGTCCGGAAGAGGGTGCAATAACAATAATTACGCGTGCGATGGCACCGGCTCAAGCGCTAAGTGGTTGATACGGAAGACGAGAAGAAACAAGAAACCGGAGACGCAGACGGTCGTCTTTGCCGCCGCTGCAGCGCCGCTGGTGGCCGCCTCTCAAACGACTCGGCGGGGTACCGCTTCGGCGTCGGCTTCCAGCGCGCATTTAATTCGTCGCTCGTGCAATAGATCACCTTACATAATTGCGAGGCAACCCGGTCGCCGAAAGGCCCGTTCTCGGCTCGCACCATCCGTTCACGTCTGAAATGTGTGCGTCGTTCGGCGCAAAAACGCCCGCCGATCTATCATATACGAGCGCTAACCGTCGCCATCGCAGTCATCATTACAATTATTGCGCGGCGATCGCAGCTCCGTCTCGCGCTCTGCCGTCTTCATTATGCATGAAAATCACTCGCGGTTTACACAGCTGCCAGACGGCAATCCGGCCAGCAGACGACACGTTACGCAAACCCGGTCCGACTACACAAAACAAGCTGGTCGCGTGTCGGCAGAGGCGAAGTGGCGAATGAGACGAGGCAGGCAGAAGTCGACCAGGCACCCGCCGCTACATCGACTCCCTGTATCTGCGATTTGGACGCAAATTCTCCTCAGCGGCCGCTTCTAGGAAGGTGGCCTCCGCGGTGGGGGGTGGCACGCGCAGCGTTTAGGTAAACGATGACGCCCGTCGAAGGCGCTAGTGCGCGCCGGCGGCTGAGGCGCTGCTGGCTGGCTGGCTGGCCACGAATCGAAAGGTCCTTGAATGCGTGCGTGCGTGTGGCGTGCGTGGGGGCGATTAGAGCAAATAATACTTTAATTAAAGCTGCATAGAAAATTCATCACATACACCGACGTGCGTCGTCACGGTTAAAAAAAACGCGCATTCATCGATTGTTGTTTATATGTAATGTATGTAAATGTCTATGGGAGTATGTGACCCACCAGATATAGTATTTGGGCGCTCCGTTTGCTCACGTGGACACGGCTATGTGCACGTCTAAACGCACGCTCGCACACGCACGCACCCACCCACGCCCACATAAAATAGTCCCCCAAATAGATCCACTTATTTAGCACAGGCATTCTTAGTTAATTCAGCTTTGTGACGGTTTTTGATTCGCTCATCACAGCCTAGTTTCTGAATGCGTTTTCCGCGCGCATTCAACGGAACGTGCCGTTCCGCCAGCAAACAGCTTGCTGTATTTCCGTGTCGACTGCATTAATGTCTCTCTGACAAGGCTAATCATGCACTTTCTAGTTTACGACCCTGACGTAGGTGAATCGGTGCACGCAGCCAGCATGCCCAGGAAGGTCGAACGCACGTAAATCACATTCGATGTGGGAATGTGACATTCTGAAGGAAATATTCATTAATTCTGGCCTTCAAATGATGTCCAATTATGTGGAAGAACGTTTCGCACGGCTACTGTTAATAGTTTTATTACTTATGGAGGCTGTATATAAAACAAGTTGTCGCGTAATAATGTTCTGGTATATTTAATGTCAATGAAAATCTCCGCGATTATACACCCCAGTAGCCCTGTGTATGATGATACGTTGAACTCTGTGTGCTCCTGAATTTAACATGACAGTGCAGAATGTAGACATAGTCACACATCTGACCACCCACTCACCTGACCACCCACTCAACTGACCACTCACACACCTGACCACTCACACACCTGACCACCCACTCAACTGACCACTCACACACCTGACCACTCACACAGTTGACCACTCACCTGACCATTCACACACCTGGCCACCCACTCATCTGATCACCCACTTACCTAAGCACCCAGACCCCTGAACACATACCACACACGCACGCACGCACGCACGCACGCACGCGCGCACACACCACACACCCACACACACACACACACACACACACACACAACTGCATACTGTAACCATAATGCTACCCACACATCTGATCACCCACACACCTGACCACCCACACCCCTGACCACCCACTCAACTGACCACCCATACACATGATCACCCACACACCTGAACACCCACACATCTGACCACCCACACACCTGACCACCCACTCAACTGACCACCCACACACCTGATCATTCACACACCTGACCACCCACACATCTGACCACCCATCCACATGACCACCAATGATCACCTTACCACCCACATACCTGATCACTCACCTAACCACCCATTTGTTCTTCCACCCACCTGATAACCCACACACCTAACCACCCATACACCTCTACACCCACACACCTGACCATCCACATATCTGACCACCCATACACCTGACCACCCACTCACCTGACCACCCACATATCTGACCACCCATACACCTGATCACCCACACACCTGACCACCCACACGTCTGACCACCCACTCAACTAACCACCCACACACCTGACCACCCACACATTTGACCACCCACACAACTGACCACCCACTCAACTGACCACCCATACACTTGATCATCCATACAACTGACCACCCACACATCTGACCACCCATCCACATGACCACCCAACAATACACCTTATCACCCACACACCTGATCACTCACCTAACCACCCATTTGTTCTTCCACCCATCTGACCACACACACACACCTCCTGACTACAAAACGACTCATCAAACCACCTACTTACCCGGTCACCCACACACCTAAACACCCACACTCCTGACCACTCACCTGACCACCCACACACTTGATCACCCACACATCTGACAACCCACACACCTGACCACCCACACACTTACCCACCACCATTGCATGTAGTATCTGACGTCTGATTGAGGAATTAGTCTTATTCTTGTTAAATAAACTGCTCCTTCAGCTAGCCTACCCTACATAAAAAATATGTGTCTGTCATCCATGTGCATGATGTATGGAGAGCTTAAAATACTATAATTATGATGTTTGTTGTATACTTCTGTAACAAATGCTGAAAGAACTGGTCATGGTTCTTTCATGTGGTTTGTTGTGAAAGTTGTTTACTGAACTGACAAGCTTTCAACAAAATTACCTATTTAATTTCTTTTGAGACAATTGTTTTACATGTTCATCCCAATTATGAGAACCACTCGAACTGATTCCGGATAATAAGTTTGGTGGTTTTACCAAAAGTACATGTAAAATTTATTTTCAAAGATGACAGATCTCACAGTTCTCAACCTGCTGAGTGCGACCCCCGGTGTTTGACCAAGAAGCACAAAGCTTCTCTGACCGTGTTTCTTCAACTGTATGCAGATATGCCGACTCATATGTTGTTTTTTCACATTCCATTCAGAGGTACACTTGTATCAACTGTTATAATGCCATACAGTGCATCATATGGACACACCTTTTTAATACTTACAACCCTAAAATAAATTCTGTGATATTAACCATAGTAACATCCTCAGTTTTGTGATTGACAAATTGGGAAGAGTTGGTATTCGTGACATCACACTGCCTAACAAATGTGACATCACACTTCCTGTGCAAATGAAATTGTTTCTTCAGCATGAAATTAAAGTAATTGTGATAATGCTTTTGTTTCCCTTTAAGTAATTGTGATAATGCTTTTGTTTAACTTTTAAGTACTTGTGATAACGCTTTTGTTTCCCTTTATAAGTAATTGTGATAATGCTTTTGTTTCCCTTTAAGTAATTGTGATAATGCTTTTGTTTCCCTTTAAGTAATTGTGATAATGCTTTTGTTTAACTAAGTAATTGTGATAATGCTTTTGTTTCCTTTTAAGTACTCGTGATAATGCTTTTGTTTCCCTTTATAAGTAATTGTGATACTGCTTTTGTTTCCCTTTTAAGTAATTGTGATAATGCTTTTGTTTCCCTTTAATTAATTGTGATAATGCTTTTGTTTCCATTTTAAGTAATTGTGATAATGCTTTTGTTTCCCTTTATAAGTAATTGTGATAATGCTTTTGTTTCCTTTAAGTAATTGTGATAATGCTTTTGTTTCCCTTTAAGTACTTGTGATAATGCTTTTGTTTCTATTTTAAGTAATTGTGATAATGCTTTTGTTTCCCTTTAATTAATTGTGATAATGCTTTTGTTTCCATTTTAAGTAATTGGGATAATGCTTTTGTTTCCCTTTAAGTAATTGTGATAATGCTTTTGTTTCCCTTTAAGTAATTGTGATAATGCTTTTGTTTCCCTTTAATTAATTGTGATAATGCTTTTGTTTCTATTTTAAGTAATTGTGATAATGATTTTGTTTCTATTTTAAGTAATTGTGATAATGCTTTTGTTTCCCTTTTAAGTAATTATGATAATGCATATCTAGGCGTGTTTTATCAAAGGGAGCCAGTGTGGCACTACGTCTGCACTAATATCCAGTAATCAGGAGAAAGTCCATCTAGAAAAGCATGCTGCAAACAACACACAAATAAATAATTCTACATAACTACCAGTGTTTTTAAAGCGTTGTTGCCACAAGGTGCAATTATTTTTTAATTTAATAGTACGTTTTTTGACTCTGACATACATATTGAAGGTTTCTTCCAGTTTCAAAGAAACAATTGATTGGCAATAATAGCGTTAACTGCAATACACTTTGATGTTTAACTTTCCCACGATCTAGACAGCAGACTTCCCATTACAAATTACTGCTCGGCCAATTCCAAGTAGAATGGCACCCTCCCTTTAAAATAGGTACCCCTGGGGTAGGCCGTAGTCCAAGGAGCTGGGTGGAGAATGAAAGACACTAGTGGACACGACTGTTGCCCGGGAGGAGATGCAGCCACACCGCTCCAAAGTGTGCACATTAATGTGCAGATAACAGTCTGAGACCATCAACAGTTGGACAGGCAGGTGTATGATTGTCCAGAAACACACATCAGTTAATTGGCTTCATTTATACTGACCACACGTCAAGGTTGTGTGGCTCTTGAGTGGTCAGTGGTTGCTACAGCTATATTTATGTTGGCATGCAATTGCAGTCTTGCGTCACGTCATTAGTTGGTTCATGTTTACAATTCCATGCTGCAGACAGCGTTTTATCACCAGTAATAACCATAAATTACACGATATTTCACTACTGATATATGGTGAGTAATATAATCCCATTTGATGGCAGTTTGATACTGGGAGGGCATTACAAAACTGTTGTGTTCAGGATGGTTTTCGTTGTTTCCAGCTGAGTGCCGGGTAGGGTGTATAGATCGTGGTTGCAACGTTACGATGCTACGATGTCTCACTGAAATAAGCTGCCTTTTTCAGATAATTTACATCAACCCATTTATGGTGACACTGATGGTGGTCATTTGTTGTCCTCAATAGTTCTTTTACATTCCAAACTGAGACAATGCTGATATTCACAAGGGATACAGTTCCCAATGTTGAGAGCCAGGTTTTACACCAAATATACCGAGTCTGCCCTGTCCACTTATTGAGCAAGCCAGGCTGATGTGCTAACCACTATACTATTTGTACCTGTCCATATCCATAGATGAAAACATGCACATTTAAACATGCTAGCTTTTGCACCCACGGAGGAGCAAGCCAGTGGCATCAGTTGCCACTATTGCTTGTGGAACAGCAAGCCAATGGCATCAGTTGCCACTATTGCCCATGGAGCAACAAGCCAGTGGCATCAGTTTCCAGTATTGCCCATGGAGCAACAAGCCAGTGTTTTTGTTATTGTAAATTCCTTCACATTACATGTAGTACCATCTTGACATTTGCTAAGAATTCGTATTCATATACATTCACATAAGCACGCACACACACACACACACACACACACACACACGCACACGCACACGCACACGCACACGCACACGCACACACACACACACACGCACACGCACACACACACACACACTACACAGACTCACACACACACTCATACACACTCATACACACACATATACACAAACATACACACACTCACACACACACACACACACACACACACACACACACACTCACACACACTCACACACACTCACACACACACACTCACACACACTGACACTGACTACACACCACACACACACACAAACACACATACACATAATAACAATTTGACATCCAAATAATGTTTAAATAGGATATTTATCGACAGGTTTTATCTACACTTAATTTTTAATGTCACCTTTCTTAACAATTTGCTTAAATTCAATGCTATAAACAGATTTTAATCATTACGTAATGTTTGCCTGATCCTTCAGTTTGCTTCAGCCTCTGCCTCATTACCGACCAACAAGCAACATTTGCTGAGGCCGAAGGTTGAAGTGTATCAATTAACTTCTCTTCTCGGCAGACAAGATTGGGCCAGTTATCAATGATCTTTGCCTTGGCGGCCTTTACAGAACACTACATAATTGAACAGGCAAAGGCAGCTGCAGACATATCGCAGAGGATGGCATCAGAAGATGGACGATTGAGATCAAATAAGAATTTGCAGGCTCGCTGGCCGTGTGGGGCAGCAGGACTACGTAGCATTGTGTGGTATTCTGGTGGGGACTGAAACACAAACATTGTGTGTGGACGTATGTGTGCTTGCTAGCATCCATATGCATTGTATGTGTGCATGCATTAGCCATGCAGTGCATTTAATGCATCCATGTATGTATGTATATATGTATGTATATATGTATGTATACTGTATGCTTACATGTGAGTGGCATAATGGTTATGCATTTGTGTGCGTGTATATTCATGAACACCAGACATGAAGATATGCATGATGCATGCACACATCTGTATGTGTGTGTGTGTGTGTGTGTGTGTGTGTGTGTGTGTGTGTGTGTGTGTGTTTGTGTGGTGGTGTGTGTGTGTGTGTAGCATTATGTAAATTAAAACTATAATGTTTTACTATGGAAAGCTTGTACAAAACTACTTCATTTGCATAGGCTGAAAGAAATGTTTATGTCACCACAGCCTCTCTCGCACCTGCAGATTGAAATGCAAATGAATGAATTTTTATTTCATGGCGGATATAAGCTAATTAACTATTATAATTGCATTGCTTTCACTGTCCACTCACGCAGATGACTTCAGACAAATGGTCCTCTAAATTCTGAGTTATTCTAACAAGACATAATAAAACACATTGTGTGTTTCTCCAATGTCTGCATTTAGAAACAACTCTCACAGAGCTCCAGTGTTAAGGTATGATTGTCCCTTTAAGCAAGTGCTCTGGCACACCAAGTGAAAACGATCACTTATAACACTCCAAAAATAAATGTATCCCTGCCTTTTTTGCTTAAACAGGATTTTCTCCTTACATATCTTAAATTGTTAGGTGTTGAAAATGGCCTTTCTATAGTTGATAACAGCACCATCAACATATTAGCAATAAAACCAAATAAAAAAACAAGTTTCTTGATTTTCAAATATTCTGAAATAAAACAATAAACCAGATGTTTAGTACACACTAGAATAATAGTATAACACAGATATTACATGCAAATAAATTGGGATTACTTCCAAAGACGATTACTTCTTGAAGCACATTAATCAACAATATCTTACTATTTCAATGTTCGCTTAGTCATGTTTAATCTGTGCTGTTTTTCTTGAGGTCATTGTTTTAATTCTGTTGATTTGCGCAGCGGAGATTCTTTAACGGAATCAGCCATGTTTGTGCAGCGAATATATAAATCAGGAGACAATGCTCGGCTGCAGACAATCTAATGATGGGACGCTGCGGTCAAGGAAAGATGCATGTCTGCATCGCATCTGTAGTCTCGTACATAATTGAAGAAATACGTTTTTTCTGCGTTTTTCCATGGTAACATTTTCCTGATTGAGGCCATAGACAGGTGGGCGGGCAAGAGACTCACCAAGTCATGAACAGTCAGTGCGATAAATATGTTTACAGTTGATGGAGAATACATTCATAAATGTCCTCACGCATTATGTGTCTTTTGCTAATGAGTTATTATTATGTTTCCTTGGCATGATACATTTAGTCAAATGCATTTTTTTAAATTTAATTTCATATTGAATTAAAATTTCAGTTATTCAGATGTAACATCACCCACAGGATATAGTAACGGAATCACAAGTAGAAATTTATAAATTAAATGTCACTATCAATATATGAAATAATAGTAATGTTACATAGTTAACAACATGACCTACAAGCAACTGCGGTAATAGTATTAAATTGCTTAAACTTCGTGTACAGAATTGTGTACGTTATGTATCTGAAATAAAATGTTGGAGTCACATTGAAATACATAACTTATATGCACCAATGGTGGAAGGGCTGTTCCAAAGATTATCATTGCCCAAAACAACCCAACCCAGACCTCCAGCACGACGCTCTTTAAATATGCCTACAGTGAAAGGAATACACTTCATATGCAGAAATTAGCATTTGAGTAATCACCACAATTTGATTCTGAGTGTCCACCTGTTTTATTTTGCCTGAATGTGATTGTGGATGATTTGGTTTGGTCGGCCAGTGACAGACCTGGTTCTTTCTCCACGCTGTAATGACATCAGGGACAATCTAGTGGCTGGACCTGGCTCCTGTAACTGCTTGGTCAGTCTCTGCTGACACTACTGGACCAAAGTGGACACAACTGAGAGGTGTCTCATATCAGACAAGAGGGCCTGACTGAGAGGTGCCTCATGTCAGACAACAGGGCCTGACTGAGAGGTGTCTCATGTAAAACAACAGGGCCTGACTGAGAGGTGTCTCATGTCAGACAAGAGGGCCTGACTGAGAGGTGTCTCATGTCAGACAAGAGGGCCTGACTGAGAGGTGTCTCATGTCAGACAAGAGGGCCTGACTGAGAGGTGCCTCATGTCAGACAACAGGGCCTGACTGAGAGGTGTCTCATGTCAGACAAGAGGGCCTGACTGAGAGGTGTCTCATGTCAGACAAGAGGGCCTGACTGAGAGGTGCCTCATGTCAGACAACAGGGCCTGACTGAGAGGTGTCTCATGTCAGACAAGAGGGCCTGACTGAGAGGTGTCTCATGTCAGACAAGAGGGCCTGACTGAGAGGTGTCTCATGTCAGACAAGAGGGCCTGACTGAGAGGTGTCTCATGTCAGACAAGAGGGCCTGACTGAGAGGTGCCTCATGTCAGACAACAGGGCCTGACTGAGAGGTGTCTCATGTCAGACAAGAGGGCCTGACTGAGAGGTGTCTCATGTCAGACAAGAGGGCCTGACTGAGAGGTGTCTCATGTCAGACAACAGGGCCTGACTGAGAGGTGCCTCATGTCAGACAACAGGGCCTGACTGAGAGGTGTCTCATGTAAAACAACAGGGCCTGACTGAGAGGTGTCTCATGTCATACAACAGGGCCTGACTGAGAGGTGTCTCATGTCATACAACAGGGCCTGACTGAGAGGTGTCTCATGTAAAACAACAGGGCCTGACTGAGAGGTGTCTCGTGTCAGACAACAGGGCCTGACTGAGAGGTGTCTCATGTCAGACAACAGGGCCTGACTGAGAGGTGTCTCATGTAAAACAACAGGGCCTGACTGAGAGGTGTCTCATGTCAGACAACAAGGCCTGACTGAGAGGTGTCTCATGTCAGACAACAAGGCCTGACTGAGAGGTGTCTCATGTAAAACAACAAGGCCTGACTGAGAGGTGTCTCATGTCAGACAACAAGGCCTGACTGAGAGGTGTCTCATGTAAAACAACAGGGCCTGACTGAGAGGTGTCTCATGTCAGACAACAGGGCCTGACTGAGAGGTGTCTCATGTCAGTCAACAAGGCCTGACTGAGAGGTGTCTCATGTAAAACAACAGGGCCTGACTGAGAGGTGTCTCATGTAAAACAACAAGGCCTGACTGAGAGGTGTCTCATGTAAAACAACAAGGCCTGACTGAGAGGTGTCTCATGTCAGACAACAAGGCCTGACTGAGAGGTGTCTCATGTAAAACAACAGGGCCTGACTGAGAGGTGTCTCATGTCAGACAACAGGGCCTGACTGAGAGGTGTCTCATGTCAGTCAACAAGGCCTGACTGAGAGGTGTCTCATGTAAAACAACAGGGCCTGACTGAGAGGTGTCTCATGTAAAACAACAAGGCCTGACTGAGAGGTGTCTCATGTAAAACAACAAGGCCTGACTGAGAGGTGTCTCATGTCAGACAACAGGGCCTGACTGAGAGGTGTCTCATGTAAAACAACAGGGCCTGACTGAGAGGTGTCTCATGTAAAACAATAGGGCCTGACTGAGAGGTGTCTCATGTCATACAACAGGGCCTGACTGAGAGGTGTCTCATGTAAAACAACAAGGCCTGACTGAGAGGTGTCTCATGTCAGACAACAGGGCCTGACTGAGGGGTGTCTCATGTCAGACAACAGGGCCTGACTGAGAGGTGTCTCATGTCAGACAACAGGGCCTGACTGAGAGGTGTCTCATGTAAAACAATAGGGCCTGACTGAGAGGTGTCTCATGTCATACAACAGGGCCTGACTGAGAGGTGTCTCATGTAAAACAACAAGGCCTGACTGAGAGGTGTCTCATGTCAGACAACAGGGCCTGACTGAGAGGTGCCTCATGTCAGACAACAAGGCCTGACTGAGAGGTGTCTCATGTCAGACAGGGCCTGACTGAGAGGTGTCTCATGTAAAACAATAGGGCCTGACTGAGAGGTGTCTCATGTCAGACAACAGGGCCTGACTGAGAGGTGTCTCATGTAAAACAACAAGGCCTGACTGAGAGGTGTCTCATGTAAAACAATAGGGCCTGACTGAGAGGTGTCTCATGTCAGACAACAGGGCCTGACTGAGAGGTGTCTCATGTCAGACAACAGGGCCTGAGTGAGAGGTGTCTCATGTCAGACAACAGGGCCTGACTGAGAGGTGTCTCATGTCAGACAACAGGGCCTGACTGAGAGGTGTCTCATGTCAGACAACAGGGCCTGCTGAGAGGTGTCTCGTGTCAGACAACAGGGCCTGACTGAGAGGTGTCTCATGTCAGACAACAGGGCCTGACTGAGAGGTGTCTAATGTCAGACAACATGGCCTGACTGAGAAGTGCCTCATGTCAGACAACAGGGCCAGAATACTCTCAGACATATTGGGCCAACATAGAATGGGCCAAATTGGTACAATGGGCCAACACAGAATTGGCCAGAACTCTGTAGATACAGGCATATTCTACCAACTCAGAATGAGTGAGAATGTTTTGGCTTGAGAAACACTGGGCCAAAACAGAAAGGGCTAGAATGTTTTGGCTTGAGAAACACTGGGCCAAAACAGAAAGGGCTAGAATGTTTTGGCTTGAGAAACACTGGGCCAAAACAGAAAGGGCTAGAATGTTTTGGCTTGAGAAACACTAGGCCAAAACAGAAAGGGCTAGAATGTTTTGGCTTGAGAAACACTAGGCCAAAACAGAAAGGGCTAGAATGTTTTGGCTTGAGAAACACTGGGCCAAAACAGAAAGGGCTAGAATGTTTTGGCTTGAGAGAAACACTGGGCCAAAACAGAAAGGGCTAGAATGTTTTGGCTTGAGAAACACTAGGCCAAAACAGAAAGGGCTAGAATGTTTTGGCTTGAGAAACACTAGGCCAAAACAGAAAGGGCTAGAATGTTTTGGCTTGAGAGAAACACTGGGCCAAAACAGAAAGGGCTAGAATGTTTTGGCTTGAGAAACACTGGGCCAAAACAGAAAGGGCTAGAATGTTTTGGCTTGAGAGAAACACTGGGCCAAAACAGAAAGGGCTAGAATGTTTTGGCTTGAGAAACACTGGGCCAAAACAGAAAGGGCTAGAATGTTTTGGCTTGAGAAACACTGGGCCAAAACAGAAAGGGCTAGAATGTTTTGGCTTGAGAAACACTGGGCCAAAACAGAAAGGGCTAGAATGTTTTGGCTTGAGAAACACTGGGCCAAAACAGAAAGGGCTAGAATGTTTTGGCTTGAGAGAAACACTGGGCCAAAACAGAAAGGGCTAGAATGTTTTGGCTTGATAGAAACACTGGGCCAAAACACAAAAGGGCTAGAATGTTTTGGCTTGAGAAACACTGGGCCAAAACAGAAAGGGCTAGAATGTTTTGGCTTGAGAGAAACACTGGGCCAAAACAGAAAGGGCTAGAATGTTTTGGCTTGAGAAACACTGGGCCAAAACAGAAAGGGCTAGAATGTTTTGGCTTGAGAAAACACTGGGCCAAAACAGAAAGGGCTAGAATGTTTTGGCTTGATAGAAACACTGGGCCAAAACACAAAAGGGCTAGAATGTTTTGGCTTGAGAGAAACACTGGGCCAAAACAGAAAGGGCTAGAATGTTTTGGCTTGAGAAACACTGGGCCAAAACAGAAAGGGCTAGAATGTTTTGGCTTGAGAGAAACACTGGGCCAAAACAGAAAGGGCTAGAATGTTTTGGCTTGATAGAAACACTGGGCCAAAACACAAAAGGGCTAGAATGTTTTGGCTTGAGAGAAACACTTGGCCAAAACAGAAAGGGCTAGAATGTTTTGGCTTGAGAAACACTGGGCCAAAACAGAAAGGGCTAGAATGTTTTGGCTTGAGAAACACTGGGCCAAAACAGAAAGGGCTAGAATGTTTTGGCTTGAGAGAAACACTGGGCCAAAACAGAAAGGGCTAGAATGTTTTGGCTTGAGAGAAACACTGGGCCAAAACAGAAAGGGCTAGAATGTTTTGGCTTGATAGAAACACTGGGCCAAAACACAAAAGGGCTAGAATGTTTTGGCTTGAGAGAAACACTGGGCCAAAACAGAAAGGGCTAGAATGTTTTGGCTTGAGAAACACTGGGCCAAAACAGAAAGGGCTAGAATGTTTTGGCTTGAGAGAAACACTGGGCCAAAACAGAAAGGGCTAGAATGTTTTGGCTTGATAGAAACACTGGGCCAAAACACAAAAGGGCTAGAATGTTTTGGCTTGATAGAAACACTGGGCCAAAACAGAAAGGGCTAGAATGTTTTGGCTTGAGAGAAACACTGGGCCAAAACAGAAAGGGCTAGAATGTTTTGGCTTGAGAAACACTGGGCCAAAACAGAAAGGGCTAGAATGTTTTGGCTTGAGAAACACTGGGCCAAAACAGAAAGGGCTAGAATGTTTTGGCTTGATAGAAACACTGGGCCAAAACACAAAAGGGCTAGAATGTTTTGGCTTGAGAGAAACACTGGGCCAAAACAGAAAGGGCTAGAATGTTTTGGCTTGAGAGAAACACTGGGCCAAAACACAAAAGGGCTAGAATGTTTTGGCTTGAGAGAAACACTGGGCCAAAACAGAAAGGGCTAGAATGTTTTGGCTTGAGAGAAACACTGGGCCAAAACAGAAAGGGCTAGAATGTTTTGGCTTGATAGAAACACTGGGCCAAAACACAAAAGGACTAGAATGTTTTGGCTTGAGAAACACTGGGCCAAAACAGAAAGGGCTAAAAAAAATTGGCTTGAGAAACACTGGGCCAAAACAGAAAGGGCTAAAATGTTTTGGCTTGAGAAACACTGGGCCAAAACAGAAAGGGCTAGGATGTTTTGGCTAGAGGCACACTGGAATGTGCCAGATGTTTAAGTCACGATACACTAAGGCTGACACGGAATGGCCAAAATGTTCAGGGACAAGATTCGCTGGATGGGCCAATATAGACCACACTAGAATGTTCTTGGTCTTGATATACTGGACCAATACAATGCACCAAACTGGTCTGGGTCAAGATACACTGGGCCAACACAGAATGCATTAAAATGTTCTGGCTCAAGATTCTCTGGGCCAACACAGAATGTTCCAAAATGTTCTGGGTCAAGATACATTGGGCCAACACAGGAAGTGCAAAAATATTTTGGGTCAAGATACACTGGGCCAATATAGAATGCGCAAAAAATTTTCAGGTCAAAATGCAATGGGCCAACACAGATTGTGCCAAACTATTCTGGCTCAAGATACTATGTGCCAACACAGAATGCATAAGATGTTCCGTTCCAGATACTCTGGGCCAATACGGAATGCACCAAAATATTATGAGTCAAGATACTCTGGGCCAACACAGAATGTACCAAAATAATCTGACTCAAGATACTCTGGGCCAAGAAAGAATGTCTCAAAATTTTCTGGCTCAAGATACTCTGGGCCAATAAAGAATGCAAAATTTTGGTCAAGATACTCTGGGCCAACAAGAATGTCAAAATTCTGGCTCAAGATACTCTGGGCCAACAAAGAATGTGTCAAAATGTTCTGGCTCAAGATACTCTGGGCCAACAAAGAATGTGTCAAAATGTTCTGGCTCAAGATACTCTGGGCCAACAAAGAATGTGTCAAAATGTTCTGGCTCAAGATACTCTGGGCCAACAAAGAATGTGTCAAAATGTTCTGGCTCAGATACTCTGGGCCAACAAAGAATGTGTCAAAATGTTCTGGCTCAAGATACTCTGGGCCAACAAAGAATGTGTCAAAGATGTTCTGGCTCAAGATACATACTCTGGGCCATCATGGAATGCACCAAAATATTCTGGGTCATAATACACTGGGCCAAGACCCTGGACACCAAGACGTCCCTAATGAAACTACCCTGGCTAGACATAGTTATGTCCATGAAATGGCGGCTGCATGAGGATACAAATGACATATAACAAACCACTGATAGATCATGTCTATGTCCATGACAATGGCGGCTGCATGAGGATGACAAATGACATATAACAAACCACTGCATAGATCATGTCTATGTCCATGACAATGGTGACTGCATGAGGATGACAAATGACATATAACAAACCATTGCATAGATCATGTCTATGTCCATGACAATGGCGACTGCATGAAGATGACAAATGACATATAACAAACCATTGCATAGATCATGTCTATGTCCATGACAATGGCGACTGCATGAAGATGACAAATGACATATAACAAACCATTGCATAGATCATGTCTATGTCCATGACAATGGTGACTGCATGAGGATGACAAATGACATATAACAAACCATTGCATAGATCATGTCTATGTCCATGACAATGGTGACTGCATGAGGATGACAAATGACATATAACAAACCATTGCATAGATCATGTCTATGTCCATGACAATGGTGACTGCATGAAGATGACAAATGACATATAACAAACCACTGCATAGATCATGTCTATGTCCATGACAATGGCGACTGCATGAGGATGACAAATGACATATAACAATCCATTGCATAGATCATGTCTATGTCCATGACAATGGCGACTGCATGAGGATGACAAATGACATATAACAAACCATTGCATAGATCATGTCTATGTCCATGACAATGGCGACTGCATGAAGATGACAAATGACATATAACAAACCATTGCATAGATCATGTCTATGTCCATGACAATGGTGACTGCATGAGGATGACAAATGACATATAACAAACCATTGCATAGATCATGTCTATGTCCATGACAATGGTGACTGCATGAGGATGACAAATGACATCTAACAAACCACTGCATAGATCATGTCTATGTCCATGACAATGGTGACTGCATGAAGATGACAAATGACATATAACAAACCATTGCATAGATCATGTCTATGTCCATGACAATGGTGACTGCATGAAGATGACAAATGACATATAACAAACCACTGCATAGATCATGTCTATGTCCATGACAATGGTGACTGCATGAAGATGACAAATGACATATAACAAACCACTGCATAGATCATGTCTATGTCCATGACAATGGTGACTGCATGAAGATGACAAATGACATATAACAAACCATTGCATAGATCATGTCTATGTCCATGACAATGGTGACTGCATGAGGATGACAAATGACATCTAACAAACCACTGCATAGATCATGTCTATGTCCATGACAATGGTGACTGCATGAGGATGACAAATGACATATAACAAACCACTGCATAGATCATGTCTATGTCCATGACAATGGTGACTGCATGAAGATGACAAATGACATATAACAAACCATTGCATAGATCATGTCTATGTCCATGACAATGGTGACTGCATGAGGATGACAAATGACATCTAACAAACCACTGCATAGATCATGTCTATGTCCATGACAATGGTGACTGCATGAAGATGACAAATGACATATAACAAACCATTGCATAGATCATGTCTATGTCCATGACAATGGTGACTGCATGAGGATGACAAATGACATCTAACAAACCACTGCATAGATCATGTCTATGTCCATGACAATGGTGACTACATGAGGATGACAAATGACATATAACAAACCATTGCATAGATCATGTCTATGTCCATGACAATGGTGACTGCATGAAGATGACAAATGACATATAACAAACCACTGCATAGATCATGTATATGTCCATGACAATGGTGACTGCATGAGGATGACAAATGACATATAACAAACCACTGCATAGATCATGTCTATGTCCATGACAATGGTGACTGCATGAGGATGACAAATGACATATAACAAACCACTGCATAGATCATGTGTATGTCCATGACAATGGTGACTGCATGAGGATGACAAATGACATATAACAAACCATTGCATAGATCATGTCTATGTCCATGACAATGGTGACTGCATGAGGATGACAAATGACATATAACAAACCATTGCATAGATCATGTCTATGTCCATGACAATGGTGACTGCGTGAGGATGACAAATGACATATAACAAACCATTGCATAGATCATGTCTATGTCCATGACAATGGTGACTGCATGAAGATGACAAATGACATATAACAAACCATTGCATAGATCATGTCTATATCCATGACAATGGTGACTGCATGAGGATGACAAATGACATCTAACAAACCACTGCATAGATCATGTCTATGTCCATGACAATGGTGACTACATGAAGATGACAAATGACATATAACAAACCATTGCATAGATCATGTCTATGTCCATGACAATGGTGACTGCATGAGGATGACAAATGACATCTAACAAACCACTGCATAGATCATGTCTATGTCCATGACAATGGTGACTGCATGAGGATGACAAATGACATATAACAAACCACTGCATAGATCATGTCTATGTCCATGACAATGGTGACTGCATGAAGATGACAAATGACATATAACAAACCACTGCATAGATCATGTCTATGTCCATGACAATGGTGACTGCATGAGGATGACAAATGACATATAACAAACCACTGCATAGATCATGTCTATGTCCATGACAATGGTGACTGCATGAGGATGACAAATGACATATAACAAACCACTGCATAGATCATGTCTATGTCCATGACAATGGTGACTGCATGAGGATGACAAATGACATATAACAAACCACTGCATAGATCATGTGTATGTCCATGACAATGGTGACTGCATGAGGATGACAAATGACATATAACAAACCATTGCATAGATCATGTCTATGTCCATGACAATGGTGACTGCGTGAGGATGACAAATGACATATAACAAACCATTGCATAGATCATGTCTATGTCCATGACAATGGTGACTGCGTGAGGATGACAAATGACATATAACAAACCATTGCATAGATCATGTGTATGTCCATGACAATGGTGACTGCATGAGGATGACAAATGACATATAACAAACCATTGCATAGATCATGTCTATGTCCATGACAATGGTGACTGCGTGAGGATGACAAATGACATATAACAATCCATTGCATAGATCATGTCTATGTCCATGACAATGGTGACTGCATGAGGATGACAAATGACATATAACAAACCACTGCATAGATCATGTGTATGTCCATGACAATGGCGGCTGCATGAGGATGACAAATGACATATAACAAACCACTGCATAGATCATGTGTATGTCCATGACAATGGTGACTGCATGAGGATGACAAATGACATATAACAAACCACTGCATAGATCATGTCTATGTCCATGACAATGGCGGCTGCATGGGGATGACAAATGACATATAACAAACCACTGCATAGCAAACTATTGAGTAGCAAAGTATAATAATATATTACTGCATAACAAACCACAACAGGGCAAACTGTTGCTTTACAAACTGTCACTAGAGTTAAACAGAACCTGTTGTGTGATACATCATATTAATAACAATTACATTTATTTAATCACGATAACCTTATAAAATACATAATATATTATTTTATATTCCTAAAGGTTGTGAGCTTAAAATAAATACTTTAAAGGTAAATTATTGCAGAAACACTAAATAAATGTACAGAATATATATATATATATATATATATATATATATGTATATATATATATATATATATATATATATATATATATATATATATAATATATATATATATTTGTACTGCAACTGTTTGTAATGCAGTGTATGTGTTCATGAACATACGTGCACACAATATTCTGTTATGGAACAGTTTGCAATGCAATAGATTATTATGCAGTTGTTTACTTAGCAACAACCAAAAAGGACTTCATAAACCACTGCTGTAAATGGTGCAGATGTGAAACACATTAAAGTGTGAAGTAAGAAACAGCTACTCTCTAAGTGTGTTCAAAACAGCATGCTTGAAGTCAACAGTTTTCGGTGACATCGGACATTTTAACACAGAATATTTATATAAATATTTATTTATGCAATATATATTTACCAATATTATTTGGAATGTTAGATATACATAATAATATATAATATAATATATATATATTATATATATATATATATATATTAATAAAATAATATGCTATCAAATAATATTAGTAAATATATTGCATAAATAAATTTTATATAAATATTCTGTGTTAAAATGTCCGATGTACCAAAACTGTTGACTTCAAGCATGCTGTTTTGAACACACTTAGAGAGTAGCTGTTTCTTACTTCACACTTTAATGTGTTTCACATCTGCACCATTTACAGCAGTGGTTTATGAAGTCCTTTTTGGTTGTTGCTAAGTAAACAACTGCATAATAATCTATTGCATTGCAAACTGTTCCATAACAGAATATTGTGTGCACGTATGTTCATGAACACATACACTGCATTACAAACAGTTGCAGTACAAACTATTGCATAAATGTTTGGAAATTAACTATTCTATAATAATCTATTGCATAGGAAATTATATCCCAGCAAACTGTAAATGTTAATAATGAAATGTAAAAAAGTAAAGGTAATTTCTTATATAGAGCAGTATCCTATCCTCAGGATTGCTCAAAGCGCTTCATACTTTACTTCCTGGCAGAACTGTTCAATCAGACACCATCTCAACTTCTCTGGGAAGCATGTAATCAACAATTGTTTAGTTTCAGATGCACCTACAGCAATTAGGATCACATTGATGTAAATAAAAAATACTTGTTTAGTGCATGTTTGTTTTTATAATGTTGAGTAAGATATTAGTGCTGATTTAAAAATTAACAAAATAATAAATGGCCTAGAATAGTGGCTACCTAAGACAAGGACATACCCGGTAGTTGTTGAACTAGGAAAACCAAATGACACAACAAGATAGACTACTTTTGTTCAGTCATGCTCTGGACTGAACATCATTCTGTATAGACATAGAGTTCTTTTTGGTTCTACTACTCTATCCTGTAATACACTTATACATTTGGCACTTTGACACATTAAAAAAAAAATACATCTAATATAAATTATTATAAATTATTGAATACATTTAATATAAATTATATATATATATATATATTATATATATATATATATAATAAATTATATATATATATATTATAATAATATACATACATACATTCTACATTAGTATGTTATATGTACACATATACATGATCATTTTGACAATATGTTATATCAGTAATATATATATATTATATATTTATATAATATATATATATATATATATATATATATATATATATATACACATTTAATATAATTATATATATATTTATATAATATATATATATATATATATATATATATATATATATTATATATATATATATGTTACACTGGCGTTTCTACCAAATGTATAATCAGTGCTGCTTTGAAAGTGAAATATATATTAACCTGCTAACCAAACGTGGATGGCCTCTAGGTGCATCTCCTCCCTGTTGTCAGGGCTACTAGCCCGCAACTACTCACTTCACAGGAACAATGGATTCTGGTAAAGCATTTGACAGAAAGTAGTTATTACCAGCCATTCTCAAAATGGTGCCAATTTACAGTAATATCTGATTTATCTAGACACTTGTTGTATTTGGCACTTGTAAGTTGGAATAACAGAAATTAAAAGGTCACAGGAACAGGTTTAAGTAAATAATTCTCTAAATGGTGATAACTGGCACTGCTGGTTGGAGCAGACTAGCGATGTCATTAATTATACAACCCTTTCTCTGTTTCCGTGATGAGGAAACATGCACCACGGTCCACATATTCACAGTCCAGGCAATAATCTCGACTACCGGTACCTGTTCACACAGACCATTTCATTTTTATTAACGAAGCTAGTAAATAGACCGAGATATTATTAAAGTTTAATTTTCTGCTTACTGTGGGGTACGCCAGGCCGGTGCCAGTGAGTCTGACGCAGACAGGCAAGTCAGCATTGACCCTCAATACACCAGAAACACAGCTCATGTAGACGCAGAAGATTAATTAAGAAAGAAATGACGATGACTCGCAGTGGTAGAACAGCCTTGTCGTGTACTGCCTGAAGCCATCGCTGGGGCCGGGCTTTGAGGTGAATATACAGCATTCAATGATAAGTATCACATACAGAGCCCCCACACACATATGAATGCTACATTAAAAACGCACCTATTTATTACGACCTACACTGACTAAATGTTCGTTAAGACATCTTTATTATTATTTTTATTACCATTTATTCATATTTTATCCACTTAAAAGTAAAAGAACATTTAAAGTACTTTGTTTACCTTGACGATTGTTTTATTTATAATCAACTAATGTTTACCCGGAATTTTTTTCTTTCTTTATTATATGTATTTGTTTTTATTAAATCTGTAAGATGTTTACTATTTATATTGTAGTTTTAATGAAGTAATATGTAAAGCGTTGTGAACACTAGGGATATATGCGTTACCTCACGAGAGACCACCTCTCTTTTAAGACCACTCATCTTTTTTTTTTTGGTTGGGGTTGGTCTTAAATGAGGGGTTCTACTGTATATAAAATTATTATTATTAATATGCATAATGCATACACACACATGTGTATATGCCCAGCCACGCACTGACAAATGCATTCATGCCCACACACCAGTCAAAATGGACTATCAGTGACATTTCCACGACGGATATCTGCATCTTTTATCACTTGTTCGGTTGTTGTTGCATTTTTGTATGAATAAATGTGCAAGTTGGGAATTCTTTTCTGAAATTGATTTCAATAAAATAAACAAATTCATAACGGATATTCTAACATAAACAACTCAAAAGTGTACACTTTTAAAAGGTGATATTGAAGTGAAGTTAAACACATTTTATATCAATAACATAACAACCAACTGCCTAGTGCACACTGCATATTGGTGACCTGAAAACCAGCAATCCCAGTACAGCCGTCTGTCACCAGGGTGGAGTTAGCAGTGGCCACCAGGTGTCACCACTGTACAATCAGCACTACCAGCTGACATCTGGTTAATCCATACCAATCAATAAAGTACCGTGAATGGCTTTATAAGCGTGAGACCAATATAATCCAATGGCAGCGTTGATGAAGCAAGTTTAGCTTGACCTGGATATGTAACTGAATGAGACAGTGGGGCAAAGTTATGAGGACAACAACTATATAAAACAACTTCACATTTTCTACAACACGTCTTGTGTATTTAATATCACATATCATACATGTACACGTGTGAATGGAAATGGTTTGTATCCAGCTATGCTACATGCTACTCTAAGCTACTCTATGCTACTCTATGCTACACTGTAGTCTTTCTAGATCACCTGAATACACAACGCCATACATAATCGACACTGATAGTAATATTTATATACAAATGTACACATTAATAATTATATACACATTATTGCAACTCTGTCATATTCTAGGCATACTACACATGGAATTACAATAACATTTAAAATGCTGTTTCACAGTACTATTCATGGTCTCTAGAGATGGTTAAAAAAGAAACTGTCGTGTTGTACCCAATATATGCTAATCATAATGACCCACGCGTTATCTGCATTATTGCACATTTCCTATACCATATCATCTATGCAATAAACCATTAAAATGCACAAAGCTCTTATATGATTGGCTTAAGACATCTTCATGTTTCACTTTCTTTTCAGAAGCACATTATATGCACATCACTAGGCATGTGTACGTGAATGCTACATCATGACTAATGCATTTAGACATGTGTAAGAGTATAGTGTATCATGACCAGTGCATCTAGACACGTATGAGTACTTCAGACATGTATGAGTATATTTTCACTATATTACTAATGCATCTAGGCATATGTGGGAATTCATTATGGTATGTATAATGAAGTGCGAGTTGAATCTAATATTGCTAGCACTGGCAGTGCTCGAGAGAATGTTGTTGATATATAGACAAATGGTACTTAGACAATGCAGTACTGTTGCTAGCTGACATGGAACGGTAATATGACGACACATGTCTGCCGGCAAATTAATACGACAGTTATAACCGACCCCAAAAGTAAAGAACCAAGAATATGCACATACATCTAACTGAAACCTTGACGGCAATTATGCTCCTCTAGGGTAAGTACTGACCACAAAATGTAAACTCAATTAATATCTTCTTGGCGATAGTTCAGTTCATGTCTTTAGCACTGACCTCTTATGTTTACCCAAGTAACAACCATCATATTATCTCTTACATTCACACAGTTTATAACTTATACTTCATCTCTGCCATTCATACTAGCAATAACTATCACATTTCTTCTGACATTCATGTAAGTAATAATCACCACATTACCTCTTACATTCACATAAGCAATAACTGTCACATTATCTTGTCATTAACACAAATACTAGTCACCACAATGTCTTATATTCACACAAATGATAACCTTCACATTATCTCTTACAATCATACGAGTAGTAATCACCACACCATCTCATATGCTCACAGGTGTGTTAATTAAGAAATGCATTATCTCTTACCCAGGTGAGTAATAGCCATCACACAATCTTACATTCACAGGTGTTATTGTATTACAATTTACCTTCACACAAGTAACAATGTTGCAGTCACCCTCCCTTTAACTAGGCTCTGAAACGGTAGCAAGAGGATTTTCTTGACTAAGAGTCTAATCTTATAACCACTACGCAACACAAACCGTGCTATAAACCACATGAACCTGGAGTGGCAATGGAGTACAACTAACAGTTTTCACATACAACTATGAATATACAAATAAAAAGAATTGTATGCCAGGTACAAATATTGAAATGGTATTCAAATTTGAATATTTTAACTGAAAAACGAGTATAATACATGTGGCTTCTACCAACTTCTACTGCCACATATTTGTAATAATATTTGTAATAAAACACCTTTGCTTACAGATTAGGGGTCTGTTCAGCAGCTGGGCATCAGCCTGGGTGGTAACTTGTTAGTAACAGGTAGGTCGCTGAATTCCTTGCCTTCCTGGAACGTGGGAATAATGCGACTGCTATGATGAACAAAGAGCATTCCAAGCATCGTCCATTATACGCCCAATAAAGTTGTTTAACATCGCAACATTTATTAGTTACTTACCATGCGCAAAAAAAACTGGTTATTAAACGCAATTTGGCTTGGAATGTACGACAGCATTACCCTTTTCTGGAGAACATCAAGTGATATAAAAAAGAACAGGTTATGTCCACTTGTTTCAGGACAAACAGGACAACACGGGTGTCTGAGAGCTGTTTCTAATGCAAGTCCATTTGCACTTATCCCTGTGGCGCCTCGCGACACGTTACATGTCAGTGCCTCGTGATTAAATGGCAACATGGGACCAGCTGCTTATTGATACGAACAGAAATGACGGCCGTGTCTCTATTAAAGGGACGTATGTCAAAAAAGATGAAATCAATGTGAACATTAAGACGAACACGGGCTAAACCGGTCGGCAAAGGTTGCAAAATGTAAAAGAAGCCATTATTAATTATGTACCGCCAAAGCTTGGCAAGAATGTGGGTCAGTAAAGTGGACAAGCACAAGGAATGACCACACAGATCTAGAGACTCAAGCCTCCCATTTGTCTTGTTTCAAGAGGTTATTGCATAATGGTCACAACACTACTACTAAGCTATGACCTCTAGCAGAAGGTGGGAGGTACAGGGATCTCACTGCTGTGTCCATCAGAAGGTGGGATGTTCGTAGATCTCACTGCTGTGTCCATCAGAAGGTGGGATGTTTGTAGATCTCACTGCTGAGGCCATCAGAAGGTGGGATGTTCGTAGATCTCACTGCTGAGGCCATCAGAAGGTGGGATGTTCGTGGATCTCACTGCTGAGGCCATCAGAAGGTGGGATGTTCGTAGATCTCACTGCTGAGGCCATCAGAAGGTGGGATGTTCGTAGATCTCACTGCTGAGGCCATCAGAAGGTGGGATGTTCGTAGATCTCACTGCTGTGTCCATCAGAAGGTGGGATGTTCGTGGATCTCACTGCTGTGTCCATCAGAAGGTGGGATGTTCGTAGATCTCACTGCTGTGTCCATCAGAAGGTGGGATGTTCGTGGATCTCACTGCTGTGTCCATCAGAAGGTGGGATGTTCGTAGATCTCACTGCTGTGTCCATCAGAAGGTGGGATGTTCGTAGATCTCACTGCTGTGTCCATCAGAAGGTGGGATGTTCGTGGATCTCACTGCTGTGTCCATCAGAAGGTGGGATGTTCGTGGATCTCAATGCTGTGTCCATCAGAAGGTGGGATGTTCGTAGATCTCACTGCTGTGTCCATCAGAAGGTGGGATGTTCGTGGATCTCACTGCTGTGTCCATCAGAAGGTGGGATGTTCGTAGATCTCACTGCTGTGTCCATCAGAAGGTGGGATGTTCGTAGATCTCAGTGCTGTGTCCATCAGAAGGTGGGATGTTCGTGGATCTCACTGCTGTGTCCATCAGAAGGTGGGATGTTCGTAGATCTCACTGCTGTGTCCATCAGAAGGTGGGATGTTCGTAGATCTCACTGCTGTGTCCATCAGAAGGTGGGAGGCTTGAGGGTCTCAGTGCTGTGTCTATCAGAAGGTGGGAGGCTTGAGGGTCTCAGTGCTGTGTCCATCAGAAGGTGGGAGGCTTGAGGGTCTCAGTGCTGTGTCCATCAGAAGGTGGGAGGCTTGAGGGTCTCAGTGGTGTCTATCAGTAGGAGAGGCTCAACTACTTCACTGTTGTGTCACGTCAGATGATGACGATGATAAACTTGTCTTGCTTAGTCGGACAACTTCATTGGACAGCGCCTCCAGATCCTACAACAGACAAGCAGAAGTCAACTACCTGGATATTCCTGATGACAGAAGACATCACGCTTTCTTTCTACCCACACGACCCTCTTCATGACACAACCCGTCAACTACCAGGGTACTGCTGATGGCAGAAAGAAGGCATTATTATCACAGGGTACCAGAGTATTCCTGACAACAATCCCAACACACCATTACGACACAACTACACGGTATTCTTGATGGCAAACAGAACACACCATTACGACACAACTACACGGTATTCTTGATGGCAAACAGAACACACCATTACGACACAACTACACGGTATTCTTGATGGCAAACAGAACACACCATTACGACACAACTACACGGTATTCTTGATGGCAAACAGAACACACCATTACGACACAACTACACGGTATTCTTGATGGCAAACAGAACACACCATTACGACACAACTACCAGGGTATTCCTGATGGCAAACAGAACACACCATTACGACACAACTACCAGGGTATTCTTGATGGCAAACAGAACACACCATTACGACACAACTACACGGTATTCTTGATGGCAAACAGAACACACCATTACGACACAACTACACGATATTCTTGATGGCAAACAGAACACACCATTACGACACAACTACCAGGGTATTCCTGATGGCAAACAGAACACACCATTATGACACAACTACAGGGTATTCTTGGTGGCAAACAGAACACACCATTACAACACAACTACCAGGGTATTCCTGATGGTAAACAGAACCCACTGTTACGACACAACTACCAGGGTATTCTTGACGGCGCACTGTCACATCAAGGTGCTGTATGCAGTCAGTGACGCAGCCACAGCTGATGTAACTTGGCACTTAGACCGGGTACGCGCTAAAGGTCAAGATGGGACACGGCACACTTGGGATACTTGTGTTGACTCTACATCAATTCTAACCTATTCCTCAACAGACTACACATTTCATTACAGATCAACAATCATCTGAATGCGTAATCACAGTCGTGAGTGTAAAATTACACATACATTTTGTAAACATGTAGGCATATGTCAACTAATTCAATAAGAACATCTATAGAATAATTAAATATGTCATGAATAATCTATGGGTAATTGAGCTAGTGCACACACGTATGTGTGTTAATATTTTCCTCCTAGAAAATTTGCATTAACTGCTCATAAGACTGAACATATTTTCTGCGATAGTCCTATTCCGAGGACATCATAACAAATGTCATCACACACGAACACTAAGAAACCGTCTTCTGTGTTGTCTATGTGTATAACCACCTGGACCTTTCTGTGTCTGTGTGTATAACCACCTGGACCTTTCTGCTAGTAATGTAATTAGTAATGATAAGGCAACTTCTATATAAAAATTCTCGTAAAACAAGATCAGACACACATCAAGGCAATCTCATAACTAATTGACATTATTCAAGTTATCAACATAGCTTAATAAGCAAAGTTATATAACTAAAAAAGTAAGTTCTTATATAGCGCAGTATCCAGTCCTCAGGACCGGTCAGAGCGCTTTACACTTTACTTCCCTGACAGACCTGTTCACTCAGACACCATCTCAACTTCTCTGGGAAGCATCCAGGCGTATGCTGCAATTAATGAGCGAAGGCTGCTCATACACACATACCCACCACTGTCTACAGCCAGGTACTCATTTATACAGCTGAGTGAACTGGAGCAATGTCAAGTGAAAAAACATGCCCAAGGTTTTAACACTGCTGCACAGGATTTGAACCCGGGTCCTCTTAGTCGAGAATCCTAAGTTCTACCCCTGAGCCCACTCATGGAGCCTGGGTAATTGAGGCTACTTGAAATTAAATATTACATGTTGTCATACAGAAAGCCATTAAAAATACTTCTAAAGTGGGAGAGTGCATGGAAATTGAGGAAAACTTGTAACCACCTATGACAGACAACTTTGAAGTTTTACAATATCCTTGCTAGCAGTATTATAAACAAGAGAACAGCAATAATCAAGTTGGCTGCCACTGCAATACTGGCGAATGTGATGATGATCACGAATATGACACAAACAGCAGTGACAGTTGGCTGACACTACGTACTGTCAATGTACTTTACTACTAAAGAGGTGCCTGCTCCTCTGCCTGCAAATTGTCAGTGTAGTAACAATTTGTAGCAGGAAGTGTGCCATCTAGAATGTGGGAACGTTAGACATCAAAGTGTTTTGTGGTTAACTTGGCTTGCATTAGCATTATTGGCTGCATTATTGCCAATAGTTGCTTCTAAAAGTGGCTGATTTTGACCCACTGTCTGGTGCAGTGGAAACTGTCAAGCAGGGAACACAGTCATCAGACGAGTAATGTCACTGAACACAACTTGGCAGCACTACACCGTCTACATAATATATGCATTCTAGTAATAAGAAATAAAAGTAAAGACAAGTTCTAATATAGCACAGTATCCAGTCCTCGAGACTAACCAAGGCCCTTCACACTCCACTCCCTCACACACCTGGTCAATCAAACACCATCTCAACTTCTCCAGGAAGTATAATAAGAATATTTAATAGAATTATAACCTCGGAGTAGATACCCTCATTGCTGAGAAACAAAATATGAGGTACATGTACCAGCAAACGGGCTTAGAGGGTTGAAATAAACAACGTGTTATAAAAATAGACATATTTGAGAAGGTGGATGCGACATGCTGGGAACGGCTGCACTTTAGTCCGTGTAATTAGAACGTAGGTCTTTCATAGCCTGTAACTACTGCTCCTTGAAAAACTCATATATCATTAAGAGCTCCATGATACCACGTTATTCATCACATTGCCCAGACATGCGCCATGCAATATTAAATTAAACATGCTAAGCCCAACGCCCGAGGGCCTTCGACTCATAATTAATAATTATGACCTAACATTTTGTGGCCAGACATTTTGGTAAAGGCCACTTTCTTCGTGGATGTTTGGACAACAGACACTTCGCTACCAAAGTGTCACGGATTCAAAATACATTGTACAGACATGTAATAAAACGCTGAAGAGGCTCTGTGGTGTGTTGGTGACAGTACACCACAGAGGACGGTAGTGGGGTGGGGTAGTGATGAGGGGAGGTGGTGGTGAAGTGATGACAAGGGATGGTGATGAGGTGGGGTGGGTGGTGGTGATATGGTGTGGTGTGATGGTGAGGTGGTGATGAGGTAAGGTGGGTGGTGGTGAGGTGGTGATGAGGTGAGGTGGATGGTGGTGTGGTGATGAGGTGAGGTGGGTGGTGGTGAGGTGGTGATGAGGTGAGTGATGAGGTAAGGTGGGTGGTGGTGAGGTGGTGATGAGGTGAGGTGGGTGGTGGTGGTGGTGATGAGGTGAGGTGGGTGGTGGTGAGGTGGGTGGTGATGAGGTGAGGTGGGTGGTGATGAGGTGAGGTGGGTGGTGATGAGGTGAGGTGGGTGGTGATGAGGTGAGGTGGGTGGTGATGAGGTGAGGTGAGGTGGGTGGTGATGAGGTGAGGTGGGTAGTGGAGAGGTGAGGTGAAGACGGGGTGGTGATGAGGTGGAGTAGGGTGGATAATGTGGGGTGGTGATGAGGTGGAGTGGGGTGGATAATGTGGGGTGGTGATGAGGTGAGGTGGGGTGGTGATGAGGTGGAGTAGGGTGGATGATGTGGGGTGGTGATGAGGTGGGGTGGGGTGGTGATGAGATGGAGTAGGGTGGATAATGTGGGGTGGTGATGAGGTGAGGTGGGGTGGTGATGAGGTGGAGTGGGTGGATAATGTGGGGTGGTGATGAGGTGGGGTGGGGTGGTGATGAGGTAGAGTGGGGTGGATAATGTGGGGGGGTGATGGGGGGGGATGATGGGTGGGGTGGGGTGGTGGTGAGGTAGGTGGGTGGATATGTGGGGTGGTGATGAGGTGGGGTGGGGTGGTGATGAGGTAGAGTGGGGTGGATGATGTGGGGTGGTGATGAGGGTAGGGTGTGGGGTGGTGATGAGGTAGAGTGGGGGTGGATAATGTGGGGTGGTGATGAGGTGAGGTGGTGATGAGGTAGAGTGGGGTGGATAATGTGGGGTGGTGATGAGGTGGAGTAGGGTGGATAATGTAGGGTGGTGATGAGGTGGAGTAGGGTGGATAATGTGGGGTGGTGATGAGGTGAGGTGGTGATGAGGTGGGGTGGTGATGAGGTAGAGTGGGGTGGATAATGTGGGGTGGTGATGAGGTGGGTGGTGGATATAGTGGGTGGTGATGAGGTGAGAGGGGGGGTGGGATGGTGATGGGGTAGGTGATGAGTGAGGGTGGATAATGTGGGGTGGTGATGAGGTGAGGTGGGGTGGTGATGAGGTGGAGGTGGGATGAGGTAGATGTGGGGTGGATAATGTGGGGTGGTGATGAGGTGAGGGGGGTGGGGGTGGTGATGGGGTGGGGTGGGGTGGTGAGTGGGTGGTGATGGGTGAGTGGGGTGGTGAGGTGGGGTGGTGATGAGGTAGAGTGGGGTGGATAATGTGGGGTGGTGATGAGGTGGGGTGGGTGATGGTGAGGTGGGGTGGTGATGAGGTAGAGTGGGGTGGATAATGTGGGGTGGTGATGAGGTAGAGTGGGGTGGATAATGTGGGGTGGTGATGAGGTGGGGTGGGGTGGTGATGAGGTAGAGTGGGGTGGATGATGGGTGGGTGGGGTGATGAGGTGAGGTGGGGTGGTGATGAGGTAGAGTGGGGTGGATAATGTGGGGTGGTGATGAGGTGGGGTGGGTGATGGTGAGGTGGGGTGGTGATGAGGTAGAGTGGGGTGGATAATGTGGGGTGGTGATGAGGTAGAGTGGGGTGGATAATGTGGGGTGGTGATGAGGTGGGGTGGGGTGGTGGTGAGGTGGGGTGGTGATGAGGTCGGGTGGGTGCTGATGAATTGGGGCGGGGCGATGGTGAGATGGAGTGGTGATGGGGTAGAGTGGGGTGGTAGGGGTGATAGAGGTGGTGACGGTTGGTGGGATGTTAGTGGGGGGTAGTGGGGTTATGTTGGTAGTGTGATGGTAGGTGGAGGTGGTGTATAGGGTAGTGGAAGAAATATAGCTACAAACTAAAACATTGAAACAAATTCATGAAAGATAAGTGGAAATAATCATCACAATTGTGTTACTACACTTATATATATATATATATATATATATATATAATATATATATATTTTATATATATATATATATAATATATTATATATATATATATATATATATATTATATATATATATATATATATATATATATATATATATGTATATATATATGCAAAAAAATCGGAATAAAAGTCTCTTTTAATTTCATTGATGATTTGAACATTTTCTTGCAGAAGGCCTTGAATTTGTTTAACATTAAAATGACACTGAAACTGGACAGAAATTAGTAATTCTCATAAGATAATAAACGAATAAAACGTTCTACTGGACTTGCAATGTTGTTATTATTACTTAGTTTGAAAAGATACAATATCATAGGAAAGGCATCATCATTTAAATGGCACCTGGTCAGCCATCTTGGTCACTCTTGTGTAATGGAGGCTACATTAGTGGCGATGCTTGGGCCGCTGAAAGTAACCCTACACACATGTTAAGTCAGAGGCAAGAAATCAATAGGATTAGGACAATTGTAAGTGGTGCCGACGCGAGCATCCAATGTCGTTGTTCTAGCGGTGTGCGGTGTGCGGTGCGCATACAGAGGTGTAAGTACGTGCACCGCCAGAGCCAAGTTCTGTTGGTAACTCAAAATGAAAGTATTGATCAGATCTGTGGCATTATTTCGCTGGAGGCACTTAGAGTCCACTGTTAGAAACGCAGGGGTGGTGGTTGGGATGTGGTGGGGGTGATTATGATGGGGTTGTGGTAACTATGAAGGTGTTATGATGATTATGTCGGTGTTTTGATAACTGTGAGGGTGTTATCATGATTATGAAGGTGTGAGAGAGAGAGAGAGAGGAGAGAGAGAGGAGAGAGAGAGAGGGGGGAGAGGGGGGAGAGGGGGAGAGAGGGGAGAGAGAGAGAGGGAGGGAGAGAGAGAGAGAGAGAGAGGGAGAGAGAGAGAGTGTGTAACTAGATTAGATGATGTGATGCAGGTCTTATTATAGAAATGCCAAATCAACTGCTATCTGACCGTTGCGATCAGACATTCACCAGGGACAGGGCAGCTGGCCCCAATGTCCATCCCTAATGGCCAGCTGGTCAGTTGATCACCTATTCTCTCCAGCAGAGCTCCCATTCACCAACACTTCTGTCTCCTGTAGAAGCCATTGTCAGTTCCCATAGAAAATGTTACAAAAACTAAATGAACCTTTTTGATTTTTCCATCCAAATCTTTGTCACATCACTTCACTGTCAAACAGGTTGAAGCGTCAATATCACTCAAAGCAAGATGACGTGTTCTCGCACCCATACTCAGGAACTTCACAGAACTGTTTATCTTGAAAGTGGGAAATCGTGAATGCATCATATGTCAAAGTGTACTGTGGCTAACTCAGCCAGCCAGGCAATATGCCAACATATCCTATTCAGAGTATGAATGTTTTGTTTCCAATTTTAGCTGCAACTTTCACATTGCAATCACTGTTATGGGTTTATCAAATGCAATTTGATGAGCTACAAAAATGGCTATGTAGTGGTCATGTGACCTGAGTGACCAATGAGATGCTGTATGAACATGTATCAGTTAAATCATCGCAAACACACGAATCATGATGGGCAGTAGTTACATTGCAATGATGTTGTCAATTTACAGGTCAAAAGCAGACATATAAATGCAAATTTGTAATAACTGCAGACCTGTTTTTACCATCTGCGATGTTCTGAGAAATACGATGACAAAATAGACAACTGTTCTAAAGTGTCTACATTATTAGGAAATGGAGCTCGGAGATTTGTAAAGAAAATCAAAACCTATTATCTTTCTTGTTGACACCAAAACTGTTTAAACATTATTAGGAAATGCAGCTTAGAGATTTGTGAAGAAAATCAAAACCTATTATCTTTCTTGTCGACACCAAAGCTGCTTAACTCCATATAAACAAATTTAAAAACAACTAATGCAAACAAAAAGAAGTCCATAGGATTAGGTTGGTAATATTTAACTTACAATCTTCGACTAAACACAAATGGTACATGGACGCTCAACGTGGAAATATATATCCTGGGGGTATATCATGATGAGATTTATGCATCTAAGATACATGGATTAAAATATCAGGGGGTGCATATTTCTTGTGACACCTGCAACTGAACAGAAACACTGTGGTGATGATGCGAGCACTGCCAGACCGCGTGCTCAGACAATGCGTGGCCCATGTTATCTTCCGTGTAGGCAAACTGTAATTACTCCAATACTTTTTCATTAAGAAACTCCTACGAAGCAGAAAAAGCAATCATTCGCATGTCTCGTGTGGCTTGTACCAGACTAATCTGTGTGGTTTTCTCATATTTTCTCTGACACAAAATTCCATGAGCCACGACGGCGTACTATTCATGCACAGCCGAGTAATGCGAAGGTGATTAAAAAGGCCGGCGTAAAGAGAACATTTCACACTCAAATGTACAGATCCAATAAAAATGCCGATGCGTGTCCGTAAGCTGGGCCAAGTTTACACATTTGCGCGAGAGTGCAATCTAAAAGGCAGTAGCCATGTGGGACCAGCGTTTGTGCTCACGTCAAACGTCAGATATTGACGAATGCCAGTGAGACGTGAACTTAATGTGCTGAGGTGAAACTGGATGGAGGGAGATGTACCAACACAACATCTTGGTATGGAATAAAATGCACACACAACACATACAATGTGTGTGGATATATAGGACACACAGACAGACTGTTCATGACCACCATCAAAGGTGTCGGACTGGTACATGGAAAGGAATTGTACAACGGTGTATTTGGTCGTTGAAGTCCGCAAATGATGTTTGCTGCATCGACTGATGGAGGTAATCTCATTGCTGGTTGCTGACGATCTCTCCGCGTCATTTCAGCTGTCTCGTAACACCATCAACAGTATGTGCTGACTACCGTACTAGCTCTAATAGACGGTCAGGGGGAGAGTGAAAGAGTCTTGATGTGTGTGTGTGTGTGTGTGTGTGTGTGTGTGTGTGCGTGCGTGCGTGCGTGCGTGCGTGCGTGCGTGCGTGTGTATGTAGTGTGTGGTGAGTGTAGTGTGAGTGTATGTGTGTGTGTGTGTGAGTGTGTGTGTATGCATGTATGTGTGAGGTGTGTGTGTGTGTGTGTGTGTGTGTGTGAGTGTGTGTGTGTGTGTGTGTGGTGTGTGTGTGATGTGTGTGTGTGATGTGTGAGTGTGTGTGTGTGTATGTTTGTGTGTGTGAGTGTGTGTGTGTGTATGTGTGTGTGTGTGTGTGTGTGTGTGTGAGTGTGTGTGTGGTGTAAATGGAGTGTAATGGGAGTGTATGGTATGTATTGAGTGCGTGCATGTATGTGTGTGTGTTGTGTGTGTGGGTGTGTTGTGTGTGTGTGTGTGTGTGTGTCGTCCCAGCTCTTAATGTTTTTTCAAATGGCAATGCAATTTGTTTTTTAGTACATTTTATAACTTTGAAGTGTATTTCTCGCATGTTTCCCATAAATCGCACTTGTTCGAGTCACATTTTTCTGGGTTTCCCTCGCCGCATGGCGGACATATTTGGTACTACAGGAAAGCCCAGCATGTCCACTGTCTGAATCTGCTAGAGCAATTCTTCAATGACATAAATTTTAGCCAATAGGAACGTTTAGCTGAGAGACCTATCTGTAAACAAACGTCACCAGTTGTAAGTCGCAGGTCATAGCTGTCCCCTGATTTGGCTTAAAGCTGCGCATGCGCAGTGCGCACTCACTAGCCGTAAACAACGTGGAATCGATTGGATCGCCACAACGAAACATTGCTAAATACTGGATTATGTTGCGATAACCACAATAAACAACTTACAAGACATATCTTCGACAATAAGCGTTACTTGGGAGGGGGTTTAGAATACATCAAAATGTGAAATGGAAGCAAAACAGCTGAATTAGGAATGACAATGCACTCGATTATGTACTTATGTTAGCATGAACTTCAAATGCGATTTTCTCAGTTTGAAATTTTCTACCCCAGGCATGTTCAGTGTTGAATAACTTTGGCTGTGCTTGAACTAGCTCCATAATTATTTCACCATTGGAAAGCTTAATAAATATTCTTTCCAAAGATATGACTAACTTACTGTGAGTTATAGAGACGGCATCATAAATTTCTTGAGTGAAGGTGCTTGCTTCATAACTTCATAATTGAAGACACTGGCAGACGACAATTAGCATAACAGACAGACTAAATCAACTGATAACTTGATACATCGAGTATGAGAAATGTTATGTAAGTTTCAATTTTTTTTCAAATTGTCTAATTATTTATATCATTTATTAATAGGTACAACATAGATACTGAAAAATTATTTTTCAGTAGCTACAAATTGCTGCTAAATGTATGCTTGAAAGTAATTTTATTCTCAAAATGCACAGGAAATGTATGATTATGTAAGAGTGGCGCCACCCAGTGGCTTGTTGGGACAACGCCAATGGTCGTTTTGTATCATCTGCCCTTTCATGACGTGGTTTTTGAATTGGAGGAAAGGCTAGGATGTATTGAATGTTGTCTTTACGATCAATTTTTATGGAAGATTCAAAAGTATTGCCAGTTGGGATGATACAAACTATAAAATTATGGAATGCTGTTTTTTTTATAAACTGGTTTCAAAAATACTGGTTCAACTGTACACCGGTATACAGCTGTAACTAGAACAGAATATGTCTTTGATGATGACGTCCTTCTGTGACCACAACAAAAAGGCATGGAACATTCCTAACAATAAGGTGCACATGAGGTGACCAAAGACCACACAGACAGACCATGGAGTTGCTATTTTCACTCGCTTTCAATAACCAAAATGTGCCAACAGCCAAAATTCAAGTCCTTCAAAATGACTAATGAAGTTCCCCAAGAAATAACCCTGATACTCGGTACCATCCCTGCAGATCATATTTCACACTCTGTAGATCACATCTACCCCGATAGATCACACCGACCCCCTTGTAGATCACACCTATCCCCTCTAGATTACACTTACCCCCAGTAAAACACACCTACCCCTGTAGATTACACTTAACCCCTGTAGATTACATTTACCCCCTGTAGAACACACCTACCCCTGTAGATTACACTTAACCCCTGTAGATTACATTTACCCCCTGTAGAACACACATATCCCTGTAGATTACACTTACCCCCTGTAGAACACACCTACCCCTGTAGATTACATTTACCCCCTGTAGAACACACCTACTCCTGTAGATTACACTTAACCCCTGTAGATTACATTTACCCCCTGTAGATCACACCTACCCCTGTAGATTACACTTACCCCTGTAGATTACATTTACCCCCTGTAGAACACACCTACCCCTGTAGATTACACTTAACCCCTGTAGATTACACTTACCCCCTGTAGAACACACCTACCCCTGTAGATTACATTTACCCCCTGTAGAACACACCTACCCCTGTAGATTACACTTAACCCCTGTAGATTACATTTACCCCCTGTAGATCACACCTACCCCTGTAGATTACACTTACCCCCTGTAGGTGCATGTTTTTAGTCAATGTTTCCTCCACTATCCGCTGCAACTTCTTATTGATTTCTCTCAGGTTTTCGTCGCCCCGGTCGATGACAAAATCCATCACCCGTTTCAGGGTCATCTTCTCTTGTGACGGGGACATGGTCATGTGATCTGTGAAAGAAACAAGGTCAACGTAAACTCATATAATTTTATGGCCTGGTGTCAATTTCACCAAGGTGTTGGTTCGTTTGTCTAAAAGTTTCAATTACACTTTGTCTCAAAGTAAATGTGATGCAATGACTCCGTGTATATAAAATGTCTAGCTATTTATGGTCTCATTAAAATCACCAGGAGATGAGGCTGGATGAAAAATGCTCAGTCAGTACGACTTAACGTTTTCAGCACGTCAGCTCAGTGACTGGAGCATCAAACTCATAATCTAGAGAACTTATTTTTGAATGCCTAAATATCAAACACATTCACTTTACATTGCTCCAGTTCACTCAGCTGGATGAATGAGTATCTGGCTATAAAAAGTTAAACAGGTTAGTTCTTATATAGCGCAATATCCAATCCTCAGGATTGCACAAAGCACTCACTCTATTCCTTGGCAGACCTGTTCAATCAAATAGCATCTTAACTTCTCTGGGAAGCATTCAGCCATGTTGCAAATAATGCGCAAAGACTATTCATACACAAATATCCACCGATGTCTATAGCCAGATATTCGGTCATACAGCTGAGTGGACTGGAGCAATGTAGAGTGAAAAAGACCTCCGCAAGGTTTTACATGCAGCACAGGATTTGAACCCACGACCCACGATCTCTTAGTCGCAAGTCCGAAGCTCTACCCACTGTGCCATGGCGCTACTACATAGCTAGTGGATGCATGAATATTTGTGCATTAATTGCATCATGGCTTTATGCTTCCCTGAGAGGTCAAGATGGTTTTCATTAAACAGGTCTGCCTGTGAGCAAAGTGCTTTGAACACTGGGCTTTTTCTTTCATTTGCATATCAAATATGCATATATCAGTTCATTCTACCAAGAACTAACAATAATGCGTGCAATGTTCTGTTTTAATAAGTCGATATTGTTTTAAGTGAACCGTATACATCATAGCACAAAAAACAATTATTACATGACTGCTCAAGCACTAATGACTACACACCGCCAGACTTGTTGACTTCAAAACCACCTCAACTTCCTGGGAATAATTCAGCCATGTCACAAATATTGCCCAGACACTACCTGTAGCCAGGTAAGCATCTAGACAGCAGCGTAGACTTGGATATTGTGGTGTGAATTAAAGTGCAAACCTTGAAATGCAACACATATCTAACCACCGCACCACCAGCCAAATACACACATAACACACTGGGTGAAACGCACCAAGCAATACAAGAAACTTCAACAGTACTGTGGCTGTATGTCCACTTGTATGTCCAGTTGACTGACCACTGTAGGTTGGACATACCTGGTCTGCTGTCCATCAGGTAATGTTCAATAATAGCTGTCTTTGCGAGCAAGTCTTCAGCCATCGCTGCGTTGCTTGTCTCTAAATGCGTCACCTGCAAATACCAAAGGAATTGAAAGGGTGTTCTTGTAAAAATTGATGTGTTAAATGATACCACATTTACTTTTTCACAAGTTTTTGGGACGTGATGATTAGATCTCTCCCTGAAGTATTTTATAGCTATCGGATCATTGTATGCCACACTTCAAACTGCAACATCTTGAATCTCACAAGATCTAGCTGCTAATCTCTGTGAATGCCTTAGGAGAACTGAGCATGTCTTCTCAAGGATGTTACGTTGACATCTCTAAGATCTGTTTTTTATTGGTTGTAACCATCCAGATTCTTAATGCTGTTAACATTAGTTTTGTGGCGTTTTTTGGGGCGTTTTCATATGACAAGTGTAAGTATTTAACTTTTCTTACAGTTTCTGTGTGTAACATGACACTAAGAAATGCAACACATATACAATATGGATTAGTTTTGCAAATAGTTTTTCACATTTTTATGAAAACATCATGTTTATATTGTTGTAACACTTGTTAATAAATCCAGAATATATAAACTACACACTTGAGACCCTCTTGTCACAGTCATCTTGCCACAATAATTATCTCACAATCATCAATCATCATCACCACAGTACACATTCAAAACATTATTTATGTAAAAATCACCTCGCTATTAAAGATATCTTAGCCTAAGTCTGATGCTGACTGTACTAATTTGAGTGGTTGTACATTGGAAGCATATTATAGCTTGGAGCACATTCTATGTTTTCATCACGGATTCCACGGCGACAGCTGAATACCTTTTCATCTAGTGTCCAGTTCTGCTGCTGGAGGGCACTGATTCGCTGCATGAGAGCCGCATTATCGTGCTCCAGAACACTGCAGGACGATTCCTCATCAAGTGACTGAAATCAAAGTGGGACATGCTGCAGACTGTAACGAAACGACCTACAGTAGTTCACAAATTAAGTACAGTAGTTCACAAATTAAGTACAGTAGTTCACAAATTAAGTACAGTAGTTCACAAATTAAGTACAGTAGTTCACAAATTAAGTACAGTAGTTCAAAATAGCAGGGTATGGTACGTACTAAACAATGGCTAAAGTAAATCACGTTACCATGAACAAATTATCATTAGTTCACAAAAATTAATTACAGTAGTTAAAACAAATTTTAAAATTCTTTACCAGTCCTTTGTTCCAGGAAATTTAAAAAGGAAAACAGAAAAGTTCACTGTGCCTTTTTGAATTTAGTTCACAAATTAAGTACAGTAGTTCACAAATTAAGTACAGTAGTTCACAAATTAAGTACAGTAGTTCACAAATTAAGTACAGTAGTTCACAAATTAAGTACAGTAGTTCACAAATTAAGTACAGTAGTTCAAAATAGCAGGGTATGGTACGTACTAAACAATGGCTAAAGTAAATCACGTTACCATGAACAAACATCATTTATGAACACACAGGGAAATTAACTTCAGCATCTGTGAGTATGAAGTATCACCACATTTGAACCAGGGAGCTGTCGTTGGACCAGTGCCATTTGTTGGCCTGAGGAAGTATCTGGCTATAAAAAGGTAAACAGCTAAGTGTCACTGTGCCTTTTTGTATTTAATCAACTATTGTTACTACGAAAACGCACAGTGGTGTTACATTACACGGATTTGCTGCTGCCTCCAAGACGGAGATTCCAGTCATTAATACAGCCTCACAGTACTTCCTCTGTACAACAGAGCTACCGATTCAATTTTGGTACATAGAAAGACGGAGTTACCAGAGTTGTGTCTTTGCTGAGGTTGCCTGCTCCACTCCAGGACGACACCGAGCTGGAAGGAACAACAGAAGGTGGTCAGTACTGGACAGTGTCCACTCAGAGGACTCACTGTCACTGGACAGTGTCCACTCACAAGATTCACTGTCACTGGACAGTGTCCACTCACAGGACTCACTGTCACTGGACAGTGTCCACTCACAAGGACTTCACTGTCACTGGACAGTGTCCACTCAGAGGATTACTGTCACTGGACAGTGTCCACTCACAGGACTCACTGTCACTGGACAGTGTCCACTCAGGGCTCACTGTCACTGGACAGTGTCCACTAACAGGACTCACTGTCACTGGACAGTGTCCACTCACAGGACTCACTGTTACTGGACAGTGTCCACTCACAGGACTCACTGTCACTGGACAGTGTCCACTCACAGGACTCACTGTTACTGGACAGTGTCCACTCACAGGACTCACTGTCACTGGACAGTGTCCACTCACAGGACTCACTGTTACTGGACAGTGTCCACTCACAGGACTCACTGTTACTGGACAGTGTCCACTAACAGGACTCACTGTCACTGGACAGTGTCCACTCACAGGACTCACTGTCACTGGACAGTGTCCACTCAGAGGACTCACTGTCACTGGACAGTGTCCACTCACAGGACTCACTGTACTGGACAGTGTCCACTCACAGGACTCACTGTTACTGGACAGTGTCCACTCACAGGACTCACTGTCACTGGACAGTGTCCACTCACAGGACTCACTGTTACTGGACAGTGTCCACTCACAGGACTCACTGTTACTGGACAGTGTCCACTAACAGGACTCACTGTTACTGGACAGTGTCCACTCACAGGACTCACTGTCACTGGACAGTGTCCACTCACAGGACTCACTGTCACTGGACAGTGTCCACTACAGGACTCACTGTCACTGGACAGTGTCCACTAACAGGACTCACTGTCACTGGACAGTGTCCAGTCACAAGACTCACTATTATACATGTCATTAGGGCCGACTTACAGAACATGTCTACACAATGTGAACATCAATCAACCTTAATAATTAAACATGCATTTAATATATTTGCCTTTTTAAAGATATCTAATAGCAATTTCACAAAAATACACAAGACAAAATGTTATTACATTTTAATGCAAATATTTAAACTAAAAAAATTATTATTGCATTGCATGAATTCTAATTGGTCATTTCGTTGTACAGACAAAGTACCCACCTTCCGTCTCCTTTGTAGCGCTCATCCCCATCTGCCTGATCTAGGAGCTCTTCCATTGCTGCACAAGGAAGGTAGAAAAATACTTCAAGGTTAAAGGGACACAGTGAAACATATATTTAACAGGACTTTTTCTACTTAATAGGTTTATACTGGCTTGCTCAACACCTCTATTGTGCAATTCTATTTGCTTGTTGGGGCTCTTCTGACACTTGTCTATTATCACTATTGCCTTCTTGGCCTGACCTATGACTCTACTTCATCACTCTACTGCCTACTTGGTCTGGTCTATGACTCTACTTCATCACTCTACTGCCTACTTGGTCTGGTCTATGACTCTACTTCATGACTCTACTGCCTACTTGGTCTGGTCTATGACTCTACTTCATGACTCTACTGCCTACTTGGTCTGGTCTATGACTCTACTTATGACTCTACTGCCTACTTGGCCTGGTCTATGACTCTACTTCATGACTCTACTGCCTACTTGGCCTGGTCTATGACTCTACTTCATCACTCTACTGCCTACTTGGTCTGGTCTATGACTCTACTTCATGACTCTACTGCCTACTTGGCCTGGTCTATGACTCTACTTCATGACTCTACTGCCTACTTGGCCTGGTCTATGACTCTACTTTATGACTCTACTGCCTACTTGGTCTGGTCTATGACTCTACTTCATCACTCTACTGCCTACTTGGCCTGGTCTATGACTCTACTTCATGACTCTACTGCCTACTTGGCCTGGTCTATGACTCTACTTTATGACTCTACTGCCTACTTGGTCTGGTCTATGACTCTACTTCATCACTCTACTGCCTACTTGGCCTGGTCTTTGTGTCTGTGAGCACTTGCTGCAGTCTCTCCTGTAACTTCTCCACTTTGCGTCTCTCCGCCTGCATCTGTCTCTTCAAGTCTCGCATCTGCAACAAACAACACATTCTAGTTTTTTCACATTCACAAAATATAATAAAAAACTAACAAATGCTCTTCATTATAATGAATTTTCAAGAACCATGATTATATATATGTTCAACTTAGTACTGCAAATTTGCCAATATTGACGGAAAATGGCAGGCATTGGACTATGCTCCTATCAAACAGTCATCTAGTTACCATGTCCGGTCTCCAAGGAGACAGACAAACTTGGGGATATAATATAAAGTCAGCAAAGGAAGAGAGTATATTAAAACAAGATTCCTTACTACACAACTAATAAAAAGGGAGAGGGAGCGGGAGAGGCGGAGGCGGAGGGGGAGGGGAGGGGGAGGGGAGAGGGGAGGGGAGGGGGAGGGGGAGGGGGAGGGGAGAGGGAGAGGGAGAGGGAGAGGGAGAGGGAGAGGGAGAGGGAGAGGGAGAGGGAGAGGGAGAGGGAGAGGGAGAGGGAGAGGGAGAGGGAGAGGGAGAGGGACAAGTAACTGTTACGTACTGTTGATGACCGTTTCTTCTCCTGCAACTTTCTGTCTTCTGCGCCGTCTTTGATGTCCTGCAAACAACATCTGGTATTATAGAAAGGAAACCTAAACTAATTGTATCACAACAGACAAACACAACCACATCTTCTGAGGTCATACATCTTAATTACTTTGACTGTTCATATCAAACAGACAAACCTAGAAACTGTTCCCGAATGTTCTACATGAAAATGGCATGAATGCCATAAACCAACCAACAAAAGAAAACCTAGATGACTGGGAGCTGAAGAGGAACAACTAACTAGAAGAGAAAGACAACAGTTCTAGTAACAGATTACCACAATGTCAAGGTGACCTCAGAAGTACTGATGAACTGGAAGAGCTGAAGAGGGAACAACTAACTAGAAGAGAAAGACAACAGTTCTAGTAACAGATTACCACAATGTCAAGGTGACCTCAGGAGTACTGATGAACTGGAAGAGCTGACTGATGAGACACTCTCACAAGTCCATGTGGGGGTCAACAAATGCTGTTTTGTTCCGGGAAAACACTACACTCGAGTGGCTCCGCTCACAGGGTCGTTGTGGACATCTTGATACAGCGCAGTATTCTCAGCCAGTACGTACTGGGCAAGTGAGCGGTGTAAGCGAACTGAATTTATGGTCTTCACGGTGACACTCATTGCATTCGACAATTTCTATTTCCTTTACTTGGCGTTTGTGCTCTCTTGAAGATACTGAAACAGTTCTTTCAGCCTGGGCAGTTGCAACTGCTGTTGTTGGAAGGCTGCAGAAGGACCAGTGACTGAGGGACCAAGAGGAAACTGAAGTGTGGACAACACTCTGTGCTGTGACAGTTTCTCAGAATGTGTCCCAAGATAAACTACACTCACCTGTCTCAGTTGGTCAATGATTCCTTCTTGTTCTCCCGTCTTCTTTCTCTCCATGTCTATCTCCTCTTGCAGTTTCTGCCAGTACACACACCGTTCTTACTGATCATGTCAAGTTCAACTGTTCACTGTTATAAACTAGTCTGCAACATGTCTCTCATTAATATGCTTACATCACACATAGACGACTTGGCTGAATGTTGTTATTTATCCAACTGACAACAACAAAATCAGTCTAAAATTAATAGTAGCTATCTAATTAAATGAATAAAATACATTTACAAATATAATTTATAAAATTTTTGCATCCTGTAATTAAAGATTGCAAAAATCATTATTGACACTCTTGAGTACAGAGTCAAACCTCAGTAATACCTGTTAAGTTCACCCAATAATAGTCCATTGTTTTCAATGTACGGTAAAGTATAGGAAATTAGTCCGGCTAATCAGGTCACTTTTGTCCAGTCCCAAGGGTGCCCATAATAGTGAGGTTGACTAATTGTCACAAGTTTTCAGCCAACATGAATTAAACAAGTGATTATTATTATTATTATTATTACAAGCATTTCTAAAACATCGTATCTCTGGTTCATAGGCGCGTACACACATTTCAATAAAACGTACATAGAATCATACAAAAAAGATCTAAACATGTATAGCATGGTATATTTTATAATAATAATAAATAAATATAAATTTATTAATAACATGTGTATAGCAAATAATTAAGATATAGGATATTGTTTCTAAGATTGCATAAATATAAATAGATAACATTAATTTGACCCACCTGTATTTTAAGGTAATGTTCCTTGACCCACCTGTATTTTAAGGGAATGTTCCTTGACCCACCTGTATTTTAAGGGAATGTTCCTTGACCCACCTGTATTCTGAGGGAATGTTCCTTGACCACCTGTATTTTGAGGGAATGTTCCTTGACCCACCTGTATTCTGAGGGAATGTTCCTTGACCCACCTGTATTTTGAGGGAATGTTCCTCATTCAGTTGTTCCACCTCCCCTTGGTTTGAGTGTTCCTTGAAAAAACTTTTTGATTCCAATTTCTCCTGCAACAAATACCAAATATAAGTCCTGGTAAACAGTTATCGACATTTGTGTCACCATTATAAAATTATATTTTCTCAATAAGTTTTTAGTAAGTAAACTTTCTATAAAGGGGTCCTTACACCTAGTATGTCTTGAGTGAGGCCTGACCCACTGTTTTGAGTGTCCTAACACCTTATTTTTGAGGATGTCCTTACCCACTCGTCTTGGAGTGTTCTACCCACCTATTTGGAATGTCCTACCCACTTATTCTTGAATGCCCTGACCCCCCCAGTTCTGGGTGTTCTCCCCCTACCTGTTTGAGTGTTCTACCACCTCATTTCTGATGTCTTTGCCCCTCAGTTTGGAGTTCTGTCAACCCCCTTGTTTGTGCTGCCCACCACCCAGCCTTTTGGGATGTCTGACCATCAGTTTGGATGTTCCCCACCATCAGTTTCTGAGTGTTCTTGCCTACCTCATTCTGGAAAGTTCTTATCCCCCTTTATTTAGTTTCTTGTTCTCCCCCTTACTCATCTCTGTAGTGTTTGTCCCCCCACCTATCTCTGGAGTGTCTTGCCCCCTACCTATCTCTGGGGGGTGTCTCTTACCCCCTTTCATTTTGATTTTCCCCTTACCATTTTCATTTGGAAGTGTCTGACCTACCTCGTTCTGGGGAATGTCTTGCCCCACCTAGTTCTGTGAAGTTCCTTACCTACCTGTTTTGAATTCCTCCCCACCTCAGTTCTGGAATGTTCCTTACCCCCCTTTATTCGGGGGAAAATGTTCTTACCCCCCTTTATTCTGGAAATGTCTTCACCCCCTTTATTCGGGGTGAAGTTCTTGCCCACCTATCATCTCTGGGGGGTTTCTTACCTACCTCATTTTGGGGAGTTCCTTACCTACCTGTTTCTGGAGTCTCTATCCACCTTATTTGGAAATTTTCCCCGTCCACCTTATTTTGGGGTGTCCTTGTCCCCCTCCCCTTTATTCTGTGTCTTGACCTCCCTTTATTTCTCGGGGGAAAATTTTCTTACCCACCTTATTTTGGAAGTTCTCTTACCACCTATCTCTGGAGGTCTCCTTACCACCTGTCTCTGGAGTGTCTACCCACCTTATCTCGGGGGAAAATGTTCTTACCACCTGTTTTGAGTTCTCCTCCCTACCTAGTCTTGGAGTCTCCTTACCACCTGTTTTTGAGTGTCTACCCACCTTATTCTGGAAATGTTCTTACCTCCCTTTATTCTGGAAAGTTCCTTACCCCCCATATTCGGGGGAAAATTTTCCCCTTCCCTACCTGTTTTGGGGGTTTCTTACCCCCTTTATTCTGGAAAGTTCCTTACCTACCTCATTTTGGTGTTCCTCATTCGTAGTTCCATCCCCTATCGTCTCTGGAGTTTTCCCATCCACCTACCTGTCTCTGTGAGTTCCATCTACCTACCCAGTCTCTTAAGTGCTGTCCACCTACCTCGTCTTTGAGTGGTCACCTATAGTTCTTGATCTCTGTTTTATAGTTTTTCTGTGAGTCCTTCACCTACTCAGTTTGGGGTTCCCGTCACCTACCTCAGTTCTGTGAGTGTCCATCACCTATCAGTCTCTGTGAGTTTCCTTACCTACCTCAGTCTCTGTGAGTGTCTCTCTACCTACCTCAGTCTCTGGAATGTCTCGTACCTACCTTATTTAAGTGATTTATCCTTACCTCATTCTGTATTTATATAGTTGATGATTCCTTACTACCTGTCAGTTCTGGATGTCCTCACCACTACCTGGTCTCTGGATGTTCATCACCTACCTCAGTATTGTTAAGGATTATCCTGACCACCTATGTCTCAGGATGTCTCACTACCACCTCAGATCTAGTGAGAAGTCTCTCTCTGACCTACCTCATCTCTGGAGTCTCTCTGCCACCTCACCAGTTCTCTGTGAGTGTCTTGCTCCACCTACCTCAGTCTCTGGAGTATTGTCCACCTACCTCGTCTCTGTGGAAGTTCCTTCACCTACCTCAGTCTCTGTGAGTGATGCTCTCCTACCACCTAGTCTTTAGGAGTGTCTCTTCCACCTACCTCAGTCTCTGTGAGTGTCTCGTCCACCTACCTAGTCTCTGTGAGTCTCTCGTCCACCTACCTCAGTCTCTGTGAGTGTCTTGTCCACCTACTCAGTCTCTGTGAGTGTCTCTCTACCTACCTCAGTCTCTGAGTGTCTTGTCCACCTACCTCAGTCTCTTTGAGAATCGTCCACCTCACCTCATCTCTGTGGATGTCTCCGACTCACCTCAGTCTTGTGAGTCTCGTCCACCTCACCTTCAGTCTCTGAGTCTTCACTGCTCACTCAGTTTCTGGGGACTCGTCCACCACCTAGTCTCTGGGTGTCTACCTCTACTCATCTGTGTCTTGTCCACCACCGGTCTCTTGCCTTGTCCACCCACCTAGTCTTCTGGGATGTCTTGATCCACCTACTCAGTCTCTGTGAGTCTTCTCTACCTACCTCAGTCTCTGGATGTCTCTTCACCTACCTCAGTCTCTGTGAGTGTCCACCTACCTCAGTCTCTGATGTCTGTCCACCTACCTCATCTCTGTGAGTCTTGTCCACCTACCTCAGTCTCTTGTCTTGTCCACCTACCCATCTCTGTGTCTTAGATCCACTACCTCAGTCTTCTGAGGGTCTCTGATCCACCTACTCAGTCTCTGGAGTCTCTCATCTACCTACCTAGTCTCTGTGTCTCTGTCCACTACCTGCAGTCTGTGGTCTCTGTCCACCTACCTCAGTCTCTGTAGAGTCTCTGTCACCTACCTCAGTCTCTGTGTCTGTCCACCTCACCTTCAGTCTCTGTGATGTCTTCCACCTACCTCAGTCTCTGTGGCTTTCCACCTACCTCAGTCTCTGTGAGTGTCTCATCTACCTACCTCAGTCTCTGGATGTCTCGTCCACCTACCTCAGTCTCTGGATGTCTTGTCCACCTACCTCAGTCTCTGTGAGTCTCTCACTACCTACCTCAGTCTCTGTGAGTCTCTCACCTACCTCAGTCTCTGTGAGTCTTGTCACCTACCTCTAGTCTCTGTGTCTCGTCCACCACCTCAGTCTCTGTGAGTCTTGTCCACCTATGTCTGGTCTTGTCCACCTACCTCAGTCTCTCTGTCTTGTCCACCCTACCTCAGTCTCTGATGTCTCATCCACCTACCTCATTCTCTGTGAGTCTCTCATCTACCTACCTCAGTCTCTGTGAGTCTCTCGTCCACCTACCTCAGTCTCTGTGAGTCTCTCATCCACCTACCTCAGTCTCAGTCTCTGTGTCTCGTCCACCTACCTCAGTCTCTGTGAGTCTCTCATCTACCTACCTCAGTCTCTGTGTCTCGTCCACCTACCTCAGTCTCTGTGTCTTGTCCACCTACCTCAGTCTCTGTGTCTTGTCCACCTACCTCAGTCTCTGTGTCTTGTCCACCTACCTCAGTCTCTGTGTCTTGTCCACCTACCTCAGTCTCTGTGAGTCTCTCATCTACCTACCTCAGTCTCTGTGTCTCGTCCACCTACCTCAGTCTCTGTGTCTTGTCCACCTACCTCAGTCTCTGTGAGTCTCTCATCTACCTACCTCAGTCTCTGTGTCTCGTCCACCTACCTCAGTCTCTGTGTCTTGTCCACCTACCTCAGTCTCTGTGTCTCGTCCACCTACCTCAGTCTCTGTGTCTTGTCCACCTACCTCAGTCTCTGTGTCTTGTCCACCTACCTCAGTCTCTGTGTCTTGTCCACCTACCTCAGTCTCTGTGTCTCATCCACCTACCTCATTCTCTGTGAGTCTCTCATCTACCTACCTCAGTCTCTGTGTCTCGTCCACCTACCTCAGTCTCTGTGAGTCTCTCATCTACCTACCTCAGTCTCTATGTCTTTTCCACCTACCTCAGTCTCTGTGAGTGTCTCTTCCACCTACCTCAGTCTCTGTGAGTGTCTCGTCCACCTACCTCAGTCTCTGTGAGTGTCTCGTCCACCTACCTCAGTCTCTGTGAGTGTCTCATCCACCTACCTCAGTCTCTGTGAGTGTCTCGTCCACCTACCTCAGTCTCTGTGAGTGTCTCGTCCACCTACCTCAGTCTCTGTGAGTGTCTCGTCCACCTACCTCAGTCTCTGTGAGTGTCTCATCCACCTACCTCAGTCTCTGTGAGTGTCTCGTCCACCTACCTCAGTCTCTGTGAGTGTCTCATCCACCTACCTCAGTCTCTGTGAGTGTCTCATCCACCTACCTCAGTCTCTGTGAGTGTCTCGTCCACCTACCTCAGTCTCTGTGAGTGTCTCGTCCACCTACCTCAGTCTCTGTGAGTGTCTCGTCCACCTACCTCAGTCTCTGTGAGTGTCTCATCCACCTACCTCAGTCTCTGTGAGTGTCTCATCCACCTACCTCAGTCTCTGTGAGTGTCTCGTCCACCTACCTCAGTCTCTGTGAGTGTCTCATCCACCTACCTCAGTCTCTGTGAGTGTCTCGTCCACCTACCTCAGTCTCTGCGAGTGTCTCATCCACCTACCTCAGTCTCTGTGAGTGTCTCGTCCACCTACCTCAGTCTCTGCGAGTGTCTCGTCCACCTACCTCAGTCTCTGTGAGTGTCTCGTCCACCTACCTCAGTCTCTGTGAGTGTCTCGTCTACCTACCTCAGTCTCTGTGAGTCTCTCATCTACCTACCTCAGTCTCTGTGAGTGTCTCATCCACCTACCTCAGTCTCTGTGAGTGTCTCGTCCACCTACCTCAGTCTCTGTGAGTGTCTCGTCCACCTACCTCAGTCTCTGTGAGTGTCTCGTCCACCTACCTCAGTCTCTGTGAGTGTCTCATCCACCTACCTCAGTCTCTGTGAGTGTCTCATCCACCTACCTCAGTCTCTGTGAGTGTCTCATCCACCTACCTCAGTCTCTGTGAGTGTCTCGTCGACCTACCTCAGTCTCTGTGAGTGTCTCATCTACCTACCTCAGTCTCTGTGAGTCTCTCATCTACCTACCTCAGTCTCTGTGAGTGTCTCATCCACCTACCTCAGTCTCTGTGAGTGTCTCGTCCACCTACCTCAGTCTCTGTGAGTGTCTCGTCCACCTACCTCAGTCTCTGTGAGTGTCTCGTCCACCTACCTCAGTCTCTGTGAGTGTCTCATCCACCTACCTCAGTCTCTGTGAGTGTCTCATCCACCTACCTCAGTCTCTGTGAGTGTCTCATCCACCTACCTCAGTCTCTGTGAGTGTCTCGTCCACCTACCTCAGTCTCTGTGAGTGTCTCATCCACCTACCTCAGTCTCTGTGAGTGTCTCATCCACCTACCTCAGTCTCTGTGAGTGTCTAATCCACCTACCTCAGTCTCTGTGAGTGTCTCGTCCACCTACCTCAGTCTCTGTGAGTGTCCTCTGTAGCCAGGCCTTGCTCTCCTGTAGTTGCGTGACTTCTGTCTTCAACGAGGCCACCTCCTCCTTGGCTGCTGCCCAGCCCACCAGCTGGCTCTGTCAACACAAATGGCCTCAACACGTCACTCTTGTGTCAACACACGGCTACACTGTGACACTCTCAGTTGACAGAATGTGTAAATGTGGTAATAAAATGCTCAGTTACATCTGTTACAATCACTAAAATTTCAGATTTGTAAACAAATTTCAATTACCAAGAATATACACGTCGACTTCATCAAGCTACACAAAAATAATCACAGTACCTATCATATGTGACGCAATGAAGCAAATGTGTCTATGTACTAAAATTATGTCACACTAAAACATTTGTCCAATTCTGATATTCATTTCTGAATTACAAATTGTTTTTGGCAATGCCATTAACATGAGTACATCAATTCGTAATTTACAAAAAGATACCACTGAGATCTTGTTCACAATGATCTTGTGTTTCCTTCACAGTTGTGTGAGCCTGTGACTAGACTAACCAAATAAATACCTTAAAGTAAACAAATCAAACTAGGTACGGATGGTGCTATGATCACAAGACGGCTGTATATATTAGTAAAGTTAAGATGTTACCAATGGGTCACCTACTTTGTATTTCAGCACTGAAAAATCACACCAACAACCTACATGTAGTTTGACAATAACATGGTCTCTGTGTTTGTTGACAATATTACTGATGCTGCAAATATTTATACCTGCCTTGAAAACGTCAGGAACCGACCTCAATCAAAACAGTGAAACGTTACACACAAATCTTCTTTCACAGGATGCGGAAAAAAGTATGATAGATATATAAATATAATATTACATAATCTAGATCACCAGGTTACGCTGGTTGGTGTAACGTAAACATAGGATCTAAACATGGTAAAATATCTAGCAGCATATGTTTAGCAGTTCTTGCTTCGTGTATGAGGAGGTGGTTTTGGGCTCTCTGCACAAAGGGTTAATAACTTTTAGCAGCATTTCAAGGACCAACAAATAAAACATTTAAACTAATCATGAAGACTTCACGTTGCCATGACTACCTGTGCTTCCTGCAGTTTCTGCTTCAGCTGTTCCACTTCACTCCTATGTTGCTCTTCCATCTGTGTAACTTCCTCCCTATGCTGCTCTTCCATCTGCTTCACCTGCCCCCTGTGCCGGTCTGTCTCACCCTGGTACTTGATGGCGAGTTCGTCAAGTAAACTCTTCCGCTTCTCTGCCACCTGGTGGACAATAGTAAAATCACAAACACGCCGAGACACCAACGTTCATGAATACAGTGGAACTCCAATTTATTTCACTGCGGGAGGGTACTGTTTAGAGACATTGTAAGTTAGATATAAGTAAGTACTCATTCTCTCAGAGGACAATCATTGGCTGGAATAAATTAAGTGGCGACTGGTGGTTTTCACAAGGGATGTGTAGAGTAACTACACATAACATTTGGGTCATCTAAGACTGGTAGATACAGATATATCTGACATGAAAAAGTCAATCCAAGATGGCCACCACACCATGGGAAAACACCCTAGAAAAATTCTAAAATAAATTCACAGCTATACTATGAGGTAGATTAATAAGTCTGAAAGTTTCAACTCCCAATGTTCAATACAAGTGGAATAATAAAATAAAGTCCGTTTAGAGTACACCATTGCCTTAAGGCAATGGTGTAGTCGGAGCAGAATGTGATTTTACCATTTTTTGACATTAAAATGATTTTTCAGGTGTTGACGTTTCCGTGTACAAATATTACTAAACTTGTCATTCATGTATGTTGTACTGTTGAAATAAACAAGTTTGTGTCAAAAACATGCCTTTTATGTGATGCCTGTCATTGCTACGTCTTTGTTTTTGTCAAATAAAGTGTGAATTATGTGATTTTCTAAGATCGATCGTGTACCGAAAAATGCAGGCATTCCAACATGGCGCATATCATGGGAAAGCCCCGTTTTCGCGCTGCATGATGGGAGTAACCGTTTAAAAATATCCCCGAAGGCGACCGAGTAATCCCGACTACAAACGAACCCCCATCTAGCCTCGTGGAGACAAAGGACCTGGGGGATCCCACAACGATTGGCCAGGCGGCATCACGTGATATCGGTTTATTTTCTGATTGGTCGGAATACTAATTTCTAGCCTCTTACGTCAGCTTGTAATACTAGCTACGTCCAATTCGATCGCCATTTCATAGTCTCCGTTTTTAGATAGTAATTTAGCTTTCCAAATCGATATCATGCCGTTTGGTCGAAAGCGTACGGGTGGCTATGGTGCTGGGAAGCGGAAGAGGCTTCAAAACCTGCAGTTAGCTCGCGATAAGAAGATATCTCGGGATGAATCGGTGGCCACAACGAGTTCTGCGACCGTCGCCATGCCGGGCTTGGTGCCGACGACAGGCGAAGTAAGTTCAAATGCCTGTTTTATATATTACCGATGCTGACAGAACATATGATTACGATGTTTTCTCAGAACATACATTATAGTTACTTAGCCTTAGATTATAAATACGATTTGATGTCGACATAGCGTATGTTTTTGCGGTTCGTCCAATGTTGATGTTCATGCCCAGGGTCCATCCAGGCACTCCAGAAAGAGTTCTGACTTACAGCGTATACATTTTTGTAATTATATCCGGGCTTAGATGACGCTATTGTTGATGGAGAATATTTCTACTTTGCGTGGTATTCAATGGAAATGTGCTTTATAATACACACTAGTATTATTCAATCCTTATAATTATATAATATGGGGGATCAGACAGTCAAATGATATGCCATACTCCCATTGCAGATCATTACATACATTATGTGTATCTGTTTCCAGGAATCAGGTCAGCCATCCACATCCCGTAGCATGTCTGCAACTGAGAGGAAGTTTGGGTATGCCGAACTTCTGCGTGAGATGGGTGTATCAGACTTCCCAGTTGAGGGTGTACATGAAGAAGATGCTGGGGAAGGGCTCTCCACAATTATTGTGCGCTGTGCCGTATTGCCATCACTCGTCGCGGACCTGCCGTGCACGTCCTGCAAGAAGCGCACCCTCTCCATCCGAGCTGTCGACCGCACCCTCGGAATGGTCTGTGGACTGGAGACGTATTGCACCAGTTGTGATACGGTTCTCAACTCGACTCTTTCTTCGGACCGAATTGGAGAGATGCAGGCATCAAATTCCCCGTTCGTTGTGGTGCGATCGGTTGTCTCTGCAACGATGGACATGGGTGTCGGGTATGCAGGACTAGAGAAATTCTCTCGCTATCTTGACATGCCAGTGATGACCAGGAACACCTTCATCAAACACCAGAATGTCATCAGTGATGCAAGCATGCGTGTGGTGAACGACGTCATGTGTGAGTCTGCACAGATCGTGCGCAATGTCTACAAAAGACTTGATCCTTCCATCGACGAATCTGGTGTGATGGACCTCATGGTGAGCTTTGATGGATCCTGGATGACCCGAGGACACAGTTCTCTCTACGGCATTGGATGTGTTGTGGAGATGGTGACGGGACTGGTGATAGACTTCACCATCCTGTCACTGTACTGTCAGAGCTGTGCGTGTGCTGTGGCACGGTACGGAGGCCGGGACACCGACAATTTCAAACAATGGTATGATCAGCACAGTGACTGCACTATCAACTACACAGGTTCTTCCAACGCAATGGAGAAGACAGCAGCAGAGATTTTGTGGACGAACTCTGTGGACAAGCACGACTTCCGCTACACCACAATGCTCTCTGATGGAGATTCGAGCACATACGCCCACCTGTGTGCCTTGAATGTGTATGGTGATGATGTGAAGATACAGAAAGAAGAATGTGTGAATCACGTAGCGAAACGAATGGGTACTGCGCTGCACAATCTTGCAAAGACATCGAAGAAGACCGGTGTATCTCTAGGAGGACGCGGACATGGCAAACTGACACAGGATGTCATCAACAAGCTGAAAGTATATTATGGAAAGGCAATCCGCAGTTGCACAGGTGATGAGGTTGCTATGCGCAGTGCTGTGTTCGCATCTTTCTTCCACGCTGTGTCAACCGATGAGGACCCACATCACCATCACTGCCCTGCTGGCACCAACAGTTGGTGCTTTTACCAGCGTGCAGTGGCAAATGGCGAGGAGCCGGGCTCCCACCGGGAAAACGTCCACACTCCACTGGCTCGTGACGTGGCTGAACAAGTCAAAGAAGTGTACTTGCGGCTCGGTCATCCCGAACTGCTGCGTCGCTGTGTGCAGGGCAAGACCCAGAACACCAACGAATCCCTTCACTCAAAGGTGTGGCGCAAATGCCCGAAGACGGGCTTTGTTGGCCGAACTCGTGTTGTCGCGGCAACGTGTTCAGCTATAGCTGAATTTAACCAAGGGGTCATGTCAACTGTGACACGCAGCCAAGAGGTGATGGGCATGCCAAGTGGTGGTCGAACGAGGATGTTGGCAGCCAAAGCAGACAGTCGTCGACTGAAACAGTCTGTCAGGCAGATGGAGGCCAGCACCAAAGAGGCTCGGCTTGCAAGAAAGGTGGCTCGGGCAAACCTCCGAGATGCTTCCAGCTATGCACCTGGGGCATTTTAGGGAGGGTGCAGTGAACTTTAGTAACACAGTGAACTTTATATGTGGACTGGTGAACTTTATATGTGCAGTTGTGTCATATTATGCAATTACGGTTTCTGTTTTTTATACGTTTTTGCAAAGTTGCATAATGTTTCATAAATGTTTATTATTTTGAAGTGCAAACCCTTCTAAACTTTGCCCACTGATAAATTATACATTGGCTAACATATGTGCAAACTTTCAGTTATCTAAATAGATGTTTATATGTTGAAATGTATGTTCACATGTACTCAAACTTTGAACGCGATTTTCTCTGAAACATGTTTTTTCGTTACACCTGCTGCCTCCCGTGTCATTTTTCCGTGCTACTACTTTATAGAATTGCTTGAAACTTGCCATAGTGGTCCTTGATAGCATGACCATGAAAACCACCAAGTTACTTTCTGGGAAATGTGACCTGCTTTTTACATAATAAGTCACAACTGAAATTTTTCACATCCGTTTTTGCATTTTCATATACTATAAAGTTTGAAAAAATCATATAAAAAAAACGTAAACAGTTTTTAGAAAAACTGCTTGGTGGTTTTCACAAGGGATGTGTAGAGTAACTACACATAACATTTGGATCATCTAAGACTGGTAGATTCAGATATATCTGACACGAAAAAGTAAATCCAAGATGGCCGCCACACCGTGGGAAAATACCCTAGAAAAATTCTTTAAAAAAATCACAGCTATACTGTGAGCTAGATTAATAAACTCTGAAAGTTTCAACTCCCTATGTTCAATACAAGTGAAGTAATAAAATAAAGTCCGTTTCGAGTACACCATTGCCTTAACCAATAAGTTGAAAATTTATTATTTTCAGAACTTTTAATTCCAGATCACAATTATTTCTTTATACATTTATTTTAATTAATTTATTATTATAACAATAGGATTGCTATTATTGTAATACATTTTGTTATTAAAATTTCATTTATTTATTTTTAGTACACCATTGCCTTAATGCTGTTTAAAAATAAAAATCACAGCTACCTGGCAAGGGCGAGTTACAAATAAGTTGAACATTTATTATTTTCAGAAACTTTTAATTCCAGATCACAATTTTTTTTTATACATTTATTTTAATTAATTTATTATTATAACAATAGGATTGCTATTATTGTAATATATTTTATGTTATTAAAATTTCATTTATTTATTTTTAGTACACCATTGCCTTAATGCTGTTTAAAAATAAAAATCACAGCTACCTGGCAAGGGCGAGTTACAAATAAGTTGAACATTTATTATTTTCAGAAACTTTTAATTCCAGATCACAATTATTTTTTTATACATTTATTTTAATTTATTTATTATTATAACAATAGGATTGCTATTATTGTAATACATTTTATGTTATTAAAATTTCATTTATTTATTTTTAGAAACCATATATTTTATTTACCATTTCAGAATTTTTAAATAAATATATAATTTTATGCATGGTACTAATCTAGGTATAATTTTGTAAGAAATAATATTATTATTTTTAGTTGGCCTATCGAGAAGCCAACGCTTTCCTAGTCCCCTGGCCATCTGGAGCTTAAAGGAACATGCAACCATAATGTTGAAAATGCGTTAAAATTCCCCCAATTCCCACATACCATTCAAGATAGAATATTGTAACATATGTACTTTTTGTTTAATTTTGTAAGAATGTTATACACCATAAAATTAGTCTTGAAACGTACATTTTCACTGACCATGGGAGCTGCCATTGTTGCCCATTTCACGAGGAACTCACGGAGAGTAACGCGAGAGAATGCGTGAGTGTGACGTAGACTGTCCACAACTCTCAGCGATATAGGCGCTGCGCAACATGTAAACACTAGCACAGCGACATAATTTGAGTTCTTTTTATTATAATAAAATGTTTGAATGTCAAGCAACAGAAAAACAGAGCAGGAGAAGGGTCAGTGAAAGGAAAGAGATTTTTCCAAATACCAATAAATTCCATCCGAAACGCGAGTTGGCGATGAAATGGCTCCACAACATAGGTGCGGGTCATTCGGTGGAAAAAATTCAATTTCAACCGGGAAATGGTGTGCCAGCACCATGTCATCGTTGATCTGGAACACAGGTTGCTGGGATTGGGTGAAAGGCGACTGGTGAACGAAGATATTGTCCCCACTGAATTTGTAAACAGAAAGAAAAGTCCGGGGCCGAACAGTGTTGCTATGGTACGCGAAGAGCGGTCTCGCAAAAGGGACAAACATAATGTATGCAAATACTATAAATGGGGTACTAGAATATAATTCAATGTATTTCCTTTATAATAATAAAAATCAACGATTAGTAATATATTCACTGCGCGACGGTCGACTGGAATAATTAGTTGGATAAACGATTTGTTTACATGTGAAAGCGGGCGATAATAAAAGTTACTATGCTCCGTCGAACCGATCAAGTCCAAGTACAAATTCGCGATTGTCATGGTTGCAATCTTTATTTGAGCACCGTTGTTCTTTATCATATTCTTTATGAATGTTTTTATTGTAAGGGACGCCGTGTTTTTATATCTAAGTGTAATTAAATGGATGGATAGATCTCAGACTCAGTGGGTGAAGAATTCGTTTTGTTTTGTCCACCCGAGGCGCTAGCGGTTGTGGAAGTGTGACGTCACACACCCACAGGCGAAATGTCCAAAATGTCAGCCTCCAGGGATATTCACTAATTCTCCTTAAAACTGAATAAATAATTTCAGAAAAAAATATAAAATATGGGATATGATTCAGTGAACATTGTTGAATGGTTTGAGCAATTGTTACTTTTTGGGTTGCATGTTCCTTTAAATAGCTCTAGACGGCAATCTTGTTAAGTCTTGTTAAAAAGGTATGCATAACCAGGATTTGTCTTTCATTTTACTCTGGTTGTTCCTGTGAGTGGGTATTGTTAGGCCCTTGCTGATACTTATATATCATGATGTTTGGTATTTTATATTCATCTTTCTATAAACTTGCTTTGTTGAGGATAAATATACGGGTCAAAGTAAAGTATTTGTCTGTATTTAAGAAAGCCTTTTATACATAGCTGGGACTGATGGAAAGCTGCATCAGTTAAAATTGCAGACATGACCAGTTTAGCCCAGTCATTTCATGTCCAAACATACATGTATAATGTGTGAATAGTTCAAATAATATTCAAAGTATGTTTTACGTAAAGGTGCTAACATTTATTTAAATGGTAAAAATAATTCACTTGGCTGATATATCTTGCAACTGACCAAAGTCAAAATGTGCGGTCCTCTTCAACCTACTGAACTTTTCCAAAACATTGCTTTTGAGGGCAGGGAAATTTTACACTGGGAACACAAAAATACGTGCTCAATCATACTGTGCATTCACATGAAAATATTAAGTTTGATAATCGCTTGAATGAATCAAGGCTTGCAATGAAATAACCTATCAGACTGTTTGGTGATTTCATGAAAACTAAGAGTTGTCCAAGTGCACAAGCATGTGGCAGTGGTCACCTGGTAACTTAGCTTTCTGCAAAAATTATTTGAAGTGAGATGTGTACACAATCAAAGTCAGGAGGCAAATTTAAGACAAGACTAAGGAATCATCTCAGAATGTTGATGTCCGATATCAGACAAATTACAAAACAACTTTCTGTTGGGTCAGAGCGTCTGAGGCATTTCATTTGGTATAATTATTGATATCATCATATCAATGTTTAAAACTTTCATCTGAGGAGAGATATGACGGGTGCTGCGAACAGATGGAAGTAATATTGAATGCTGATGTTCTAAAGTAATGAAAGGAGTGACTCACCCTGTTCACTTGTTGCAGGGTCTGGATGTTGTCATCTCTCTCCTGCTGCATCTCGTACAACTGCTCCATGTGACTCTCACATGCCTTCTTCCTCTCCTGCAACACAAGATCTCCTTAAAGTGACTCTCACATGCCTTCTTCCTCTCCTGCAACACAAGATCTCCTTAAAGTGACTCTCACATGCCTTCTTCCTCTCCTGCAACACAAGATCTCCTTAAAGTGACTCTCACATGCCTTCTTCCTCTCCTGCAACACAAGATCTCCTTAAAGTGACTCTCACATGCCTTCTTCCTCTCCTGCAACACAAGATCTCCTTAAAGTGACTCTCACATGCCTTCTTCCTCTCCTGCAACACAAGATCTCCTTAAAGTGACTCTCACATGCCTTCTTCCTCTCTTTCACTAGCTGTATTGGTCAGCCTTACTATGTAAGACCACACATTAGTATGAAGTGACCACTAGCTGTATTGGTCAGCCTTACTATGTAAGACCACACATTAGTATGAAGTGACCACTAGCTGTATTGGTCAGCCTTACTATGTAAGACCACACATTAGTATGAAGTGACCACTAGCTGTAGTGGTCAGCCTTACTATGTAAGACCACACATTAGTATGAAGTGACCACTAGCTGTATTGGTCAGCCTTACTATGTAAGACCACACATTAGTATGAAGTGACCACTAGCTGTATTGGTCAGCCTTACTATGTAAGACCACACATTAGTATGAAGTGACCACTAGCTGTATTGGTCAGCCCAACTATGTAAGACCACACATTAGTATGAAGTGACCACTAGCTGTAGTGGTCAGCCTTACTATGTAAGACCACACATTAGTATGAAGTGACCACTAGCTGTATTGGTCAGCCCAACTATGTAAGACCACACATTAGTATGAAGTGACCACTACTGACCATTAGCTGAAGCGTGAGGTCCTCACTGTTCAGTCTGACTATGTAAGACCACACATTAGTAAACAGTGACCACTACTGACCGCTAGTTGTACTGTGAGGTCCTCCGCTATCTGTCGGGCCAATTGTAGCTCTTGCTCCTTCCCTTTCAACTTCTCCACAAACGTCTCATTCTGCTGCTGGAGCAGCTGGCTCCGGTCTGCACTCGCATCATCAACCTGTATCATCAACATCATACACATACATCAACAACCTCATCAATCTGTATCATCAACATCAACATTATACATATACATCACCAACCTCATCAACCTGTATCATCAACATCATACATATACATCACCAACCTCATCAACCTGTATCATCAACATCATACATATACATCAACAACCTCATCAATCTGTATCATCAACATCATACATATACATCAACAACCTCATCAATCTGTATCATCAACATCATACATATACATCACCAACCTCATCAATCTGTATCATCAACATCATACATATACATCACCAATCACATCAATCTGTATCATCAACATCATACATATACATCACCAAGCTCATCAATCTGTATCATCAACATCATACATATACATCACTAACCTCATCAACCTGTATCATCAACATCATATACATACATCACCAATCACATCAATCTGTATCATCAACATCATGCATATACATCACCAACCTCATCAACCTGTATCATCAACATCACATACATACATCACCAATCACATCAATCTGTATCATCAACATCATACATATACATCACCAACCTCATCAACCTGTATCATCAACATCATACAAATACATCACCAACCTCATCAACCTGTATCATCAACATCATACATATACACAACCAACCTGTATCATCAACATCATACATATACATCACCAACCTCATCAACCTGTATCATCAACATCAACATCATACATATACATAACCAACCTGTATCATCAACATCATACATATACATCACCAACCTCATCAATCTGTATCATCAACATCATACATATACATCAACAACCTCATCAATCTGTATCATCAACATCATACATATACATCACCAACCTCATCAATCTGTATCATCAACATCATACATATACATCAACAACCTCATCAATCTGTATCATCAACATCATACATATACATCCCCAAACCCTTTTGTATCATCAACATCATACATATACATCACCAACCTCATCAATCTGTATCATCAACATCATACATATACATCATCAACCTCATCAACCTGTATCATTAACATTATATATATAATTATACATCACCAATCACATCAATCTGTATCATCAACATCATACATATACATCACCAACCTCATCAACCTGTATCATCAACATCATACATATACATCACCAACCTCATCAACCTGTATCATCAACATCATACAAATACATCACCAACCTCATCAACCTGTATCATCAACATCAACATCATACATATACACAACCAACCTGTATCATCAACATCATACATATACATCACCAACCTCATCAACCTGTATCATCAACATCAACATCATACATATACATAACCAATCTGTATCATCAACATCATACATATACATCACCAACCTCATCAATCTGTATCATCAACATCATATACATACATCACCAATCACATCAATCTGTATCATCAACATCATACATATACATCACCAACCTCATCAATCTGTATCATCAACATCATACATATACATCACCAACCTCATCAATCTGTATCATCAACATCATACATATACATCAACAACCTCATCAATCTGTATCATCAACATCATACATATACATCAACAACCTCATCAATCTGTATCATCAACATCATACATATACATCACCAACCTCATCAATCTGTATCATCAACATCATACATATACATCATCAACCTCATCAATCTGTATCATCAACATCATACATATACATCAACAACCTCATCAATCTGTATCATCAACATCATACATATACATCACCAACCTCATCAATCTGTATCATCAACATCATACATATACATCACCAACCTCATCAATCTGTATCATCAACATCATACATATACATCAACAACCTCATCAATCTGTATCATCAACATCATACATATACATCACCAACCTCATCAATCTGTATCATCAACATCATACATATACATCAACAACCTCATCAATCTGTATCATCAACAGCATACATATACATCACCAACCTGTATCATCAACATCATACATATACATCACCAACCTCATCAACCTGTATCATCAACATCATACATATACATCATCAACCTCATCAATGTGTATCATTAACATTATATATATATATTATACATCACCAACCTCATCAATATGTATCATCAACATCATACAAAACTACATCACCAATCTCATCAACCTGTATCATCAACTTAATCGACCTACATCATCAACCTCATGAACCTGTATCATCAACCTGTATCATCAACATCATACATCACCAATCTCATCAACCTGTATCATCAACTTCATCAACCAACATCATCAACATGTCATCAACTTATATGTGACTGATCTACCTCATCAATCTGTATCATCATCATTCGTCAACACACATCATCATCATCCGTTAAACCGTATCATCATAACCATAATGTACCATTGCCGGTTGATGGATAATGCTGGTGATACACATTGAGGACGTTTGATGATGGACCTGTATCATCTTAACTGTCCATCAACATATATAATATAACACTATCTATCATCATAAAGTGTATCACCTACTCCACAGTTCTCATCTTATTTTCAATTGTGGTCATGTCAATACACGAACTTGATAGTTTTTATATCACATCAACATCTTATTACTAAATATTTCCCTACAGCCAGTAATGTTTAGATGTGTCTGGGGAATCAGTTTGAACACGAGGAGCCTACTTGAATGTAGTAAATGAAAAGCATGCTACAAGTAATTTACCTGAGACTGCAATGACTTGGCCAAGTTCTCCAGCTGAGTGATCTTGTGAGCGGCCATGTCCTTGTAGTTTCCCAACACCTGCCACGAACACAGCCAGTGAGGGCAACTTCTAACTAACACGCGTTCTCAACGTTGTAGAATCATTTAATTACTCGTTTGTCTAACCACGTAGGGTAATGCTTACCCCCGGGTACTTTGTAATGGCATCCATATATCTTAATATTTATGTTACTAATACTAGTTTACATTTGTTACGCAATTTATGGTTTTAATTGGTATCACATTACATCTAAACTGTATATGGAATGTTTGTTTCTCTAATAAATTGATTCATTCATTCATTTTACATTAAACTACATGATTTTGGTCAGTGTTTTGTATATTTTATTACTTTTATACTGATATTAGACACGGTCATTAATTTGTACATCGTATATATCATAGCAGACCCCTGGTGAGTCGTACTTCAAGCAAATTATCAGAGGCTGGGAAAGGAGGGGTTGATGCCACAAGCTGGGGCGCATGTTACATACTTGGACATACCATACATGTAAGGATGGTAATCACCAGTGTGGCCTAGTCTAGATCACTGATGCACTCCCTTTGTCAGCATACCTTGCTGCTGTGAATGAGTTCTTCCTCCAGTTTGTTTGAGTGAATCTTCAGTTTTGTGATCTCTGCATCCGTTGATGTCTGTAGATCACTCAACTTCTTGCTGCAAACACACCCCAAATGATTTCAACATCAGCTGCTACACCCTCAGGGGGCTAGATTAATGTATGCAGCTTGTAAACCATGCTGCACCCTTTAGGTACTAGATTAAAGTATGCAGCTTGTAAGCCATGCTACACCCTCTAGGTACTAGATTAAAGTATGCAGCTTGTAAGCCATGTTACACCCTCTAGGTACTAGATTAAAGTACATGCAGCTTGTAAGCCATGCTACACCCTCTAGGTACTAGATTAAAGTACGCAGCTTGTAAGCCATGCTACACCCTCTAGGTACTAGATTAAAGTATGCAGCTTGTAAGCCATGCTACACCCTCTAGGTACTAGATTAAAGTATGCAGCTTGTAAGCCATGCTACACCCTCTAGGTACTAGATTAAAGTATGCAGCTTGTAAGCCATGCTGCACCCTTTAGGTACTAGATTAAAGTATGCAGCTTGTAAGCCATGCTACACCCTCTAGGTACTAGATTAAAGTATGCAGCTTGTAAGCCATGCTACACCCTCTAGGTACTAGATTAAAGTATGCAGCTTGTAAGCCATGCTACACCCTCTAGGTACTAGATTAAAGTAGACAGCTTGTAAGCCATGCTACACCTTCTAGGTACTAGATTAAAGTACGCAGCTTGTAAGCCATGCTACACCTTCTAGGTACTAGATTAAAGTATGCAGCTTGTAAGCCATGCTACACCCTCTAGGTACTAGATTAAAGTACGCAGCTTGTAAGCCATGCTACACCCTCTAGGTACTAGATTAAAGTATGCAGCTTGTAAGCCATGCTACACCCTCTAGGTACTAGATTAAAGTATGCAGCTTGTAAGCCATGCTACACCCTCTAGGTACTAGATTAAAGTATGCAGCTTGTAAGCCATGCTACACCCTCTAGGTACTAGATTAAAGTATGCAGCTTGTAAGCCATGCTACACCCTCTAGGTACTAGATTAAAGTATGCAGCTTGTAAGCCATGCTACACCCTCTAGGTACTAGATTAAAGTATGCAGCTTGTAAGCCATGCTACACCCTCTAGGTACTAGATTAAAGTATGCAGCTTGTAAGCCATGCTACACCCTCTAGGTACTAGATTAAAGTATGCAGCTTGTAAGCTGCCTCTGTTGATTACCCAGGTGCTGCGTCCTGTATGTTGTGTTTGTCCACGTCACATTCAAGGTTGCATACAGCGTAAATCTGCAGTGTATTATTCTTTACTCAACCAAACTACTTCATTGCATAACTTAGTAGTATTATCTGATTGAATAAATGACAACAATGGGAAACTTGTATACCATGCCAAAACACCCTCTAGGTACTAGATTAAAGTAACAGCTTGTAAGCCATGCTACACCCTCTAGGTACTAGATTAAAGTATGCAGCTTGTAAGCCATGCTACACCCTCTAGGTACTAGATTAAAGTATGCAGCTTGTAAGCCATGCTACACCCTCTAGGTACTAGATTAAAGTATGCAGCTTGTAAGCCATGCTACACCCTCTAGGTACTAGATTAAAGTATGCAGCTTGTAAGCTGCCTCTGTTGATTACCCAGGTGCTGGGTCCTGTATGTTGTGTTTGTCCACGTCACATTCAAGGTTGCATACAGCGTAAATCTGCAGTGTATTATTCTTTACTCAACCAAACTACTTCATTGCATAACTTAGTAGTATTATCTGATTGAATAAATGACAACAATGGGTATATACAATTGTATACCATCGTTCCATAACACTCCATGTCAGCATTTCCAAGAATTATCTAGCTAACATGTCTTTTCATACACGTAATACTCACCGACAATTAGGTAAAAATAGGACGAGTATTTATTTACTCATGAAGAGTGCGACTCTTGCAACTTGCCTGAATTCAATGGGAATGTTTTATGCCAGAAGACATTACCATGAAGACCCACTAATGAGGCAGACTGACAGCGGCCTACCTG
>JAODUO010000323.1:372500-445000 GCA_025642075.2 Ridgeia piscesae | reverse complement strand
AAGTTTTAATCATGATAGTGAATTGATTCCAGATTACTGGCACAGCTACAGAGAAAGCTTGTCTGCCAACATTGAGCATAGTTTTATGTACACATTTTTTTGGGAAAAGGATGATCCTAGAAATATCAGTGAAATGTAGCAGATTAACTGTACATGATATTATCTACCCACTTGTCCCAGTTCTTTCATAAGTGTTTCATTCTGCAGGCGAAAGTCGTCCTCCTGACTGAGCAGCTTCCTCTGCAGACCGTCGTTTTCCTCCAGAAGCATCTCAACCTCCTGCAAACAACAACATCTCAACCTCCTGCAAACAACATCTCAACCTCATGCAAACAACATCTCAACCTCATGCAAACAACATATCAACCTCCTGCAAACAACATCTCAACCTCCTGCAAACAACAACAACAACAACAACAAATCAACCTTCTGCAAACAACAACAACACCTCAACCTCCTGCAAACAACAACAACATATCAACCTCTTGCAAACAATAACAACTCAACCTCCTGCAAACCACATATCAACCTCCTGCAAACAACAACATCTGAAACTCCTGCAAACAACATATCAGCCTCCTGCAAACATCAACAACATCTCAACCTCCTGCAAACAACAACAACATATCAACCTCTTGCAAACAATAACAACTCAACCTCCTGCAAACAACAACATCTCAACCTCCTACAAACAACATATCAACCTCCTGCAAACAACAACATCTCAGCCTCCTGCAAACAACATCTCAACCTCCTGCAAACAACTTCTCAACCTTCTGCAAACAAAATCTCAACCTCCTGCAAACAACATCTCAACCTCCTGCAAACAACTTCTCAACCTTCTGCAAACAACAACAACAACTACTGGTAAACATCTCACATCGTCAACAACCGACGGTATTAAGATAAAAGTGCATGCTTGTGAACAGACTGTTGCAAGAACACACAGCAGAGCTTCACTATCTACCAGTAGGTCACATGGCCTAAAGTGACCCGAATACCAAAGTGACCGTATTAGCGGGACTACTGTCCTATGTTTTACTGTTAAAGGTGGTTGCTTTATTGAGGTGACTGTAAAGTGAGTTTCCACTGTATGGTTTGAGTATGGACAGTTGCCCGGTGGACAGTTGCCCGGTGGACAGTTGCCCGGTGGACAGTTGCCCGGGGGACAGTTGCCAGGTGGACAGTTGCCCGGTGGACAGTTGCCCGGGGGACAGTTGCCCGGGGGACAGTTGCCCGGTGGACAGTTGCCCGGTGGACAGTTGCCAGGTGGACAGTTGCCCGGGGGACAGTTGCCCGGTGGACAGTTGCCCGGTGGACAGTTGCCCGGTGGACAGTTGCCAGGTGGACAGTTGCCAGGTGGACAGTTGCCCGGTGGACAGTTGCCGGTGGACAGTTGCCCGGTGGACAGTTGCCAGGTGGACAGTTGCCAGGTGGACAGTTGCCCAGTGGACAGTTGCCCGGTGGACAGTTGCCCGGTGGACAGTTGCCAGGTGGACAGTTGCCAGGTGGACAGTTGCCCGGTGGACAGTTGCCAGGTGGACAGTTGCCCGGGGACAGTTGCCCGGTGGACAGTTGCCCGGTGGACAGTTGCCAGTGGACAGTTGCCTGGTGGACAGTTGCCCGGTGGACAGTTGCCCGGTGGACAGTTGCCTGGTGGACAGTTGCCCGGTGGACAGTTGCCAGGTGGACAGTTGCCTGGTGGACAGTTGCCCGGTGGACAGTTGCCCGGTGGACAGTTTCCCGGTGGACAGTTGCCCGGTGGACAGTTGCCCGGGGGACAGTTGCCTGGTGGACAGTTGCCCGGTGGACAGTTTCCCGGGGGACAGTTGCCCGGTGGACAGTTGCCAGGTGGACAGTTGCCTGGTGGACAGTTGCTCGGTGGACAGTTGCCCGGTGGACAGTTGCCTGGGGGACAGTTGCCTGGTGGACAGTTGCCCGGTGGACAGTTGCCTGGTGGACAGTTGCTCGGTGGACAGTTGCCAGGTGGACAGTTGCCTGGGGGACAGTTGCCTGGTGGACAGTTGCCAGGTGGACAGTTGCCCGGTGGACAGTTGCCTGGGGGACAGTTGCCTGGTGGACAGTTGCCAGGTGGACAGTTGCCTGGTGGACAGTTGCCTGGTGGACAGTTGCCCGGTGGACAGTTGCCCGGGGGACAGTTGCCCGGGGGACAGTTGCCCAGTGGACAGTTGCCTGGGGGACAGTTGCCAGGTGGACAGTTGCCCGGTGGACAGTTGCCTGGGGGACAGTTGCCCGGGGGACAGTTGCCCAGGGGACAGTTGCCCGGGGGACAGTTGCCTGGTGGACAGTTGCCCGGGGGACAGTTGCCTGGTGGACAGTTGCCCGGTGGACAGTTTCCCGGGGGACAGTTGCCCGGTGGACAGTTGCCTGGTGGACAGTTGCCTGGTGGACAGTTGCCCGGTGGACAGTTGCCCGGTGGACAGTTGCCTGGTGGACAGTTGCCCGGTGGACAGTTGCCCGGGGGACAGTTGCCTGGTGGACAGTTGCCCACTGGACAGTTGCCCGGTTGGCAGTTGCCCGGTGGACAGTTGCCCGGTGGACAGTTGCCCGGTGGACAGTTGCCCGGGGACAGTTGCCTGGTGGACAGTTGCTAGGTGGACAGTTGCCCGGTGGACAGTTGCCCGGTGGACAGTTGCCCGGTGGACAGTTGCCCGGGGGAAAGTTGCCTGGTGGACAGTTGCCCGGGGGACAGTTGCCCGGTGGACAGATGCCCTGGGGACAGTTGCCCGGTGGACAGTTGCCCGGTGACAGTTTCCCGTGGACAGTTGCCTGGTGGACAGTTGCCCGGGGGACAGTTGCCGGTGGACAGCTGCGGTGGACAGTTGCCCGGTGGACAGTTGCGTGGACAGTTGCCGGTGGACAGTTGCCCGGTGGACAGTTGCCGGTGGACAGTTGCCCGTGGACAGTTGCCTGGTGGACAGTTGCCCGGTGGACAGTTGCCAGGTGGACAGTTGCCGGTGGACAGGTTGCCGGTGGACAGTTGCCCGGTGGACAGTTGCCCAGGGGACAGTTGCCCGGGGGACAGTTGCCCTGGGGACAGTTGCCCGGTGGACAGTTTCCCGGTGGACAGTTTCCCGGTGGACAGTTGCCCGGGGACAGTTGCCCGGTGGACAGTTGCCCGGTGGACAGTTGCCCGGGGGACAGTTGCCCGGGGACAGTTGCCCGGTGGACAGTTGCCCAGTGGACAGTTGCCCGGGGGACAGTTGCCCGGGGGACAGTTGCCCGGTGGACTGTTGCTTGGTGGACAGTTGCCAGGTGGATAGTTGCCTGGTGGACCGTTGCCCAGTGGACAGTTGCCCAGTGGTCAGTTGCCCAGTGGCCAAATAAATTCCACTAAAATCATGCAATGTAGTAAATCAATTTTGGTTAGGGTTAGGATTTTTATTTATTACATTTACGGACACTTTTTTGTCACTGACCTTGTGTGCACTTTTTCATTTAATCACTGGGCAATTGTCCACGGGGTAACTGTCCACTGGCCAACTGTCCTACACTTGTATGTTTCATGAAAGGTGCAGTGTACTGTACTCTCTTACTCTTGTACAACATACTTTATTTATTAATAATTAATAAAGAAACAGTTCCCATGCAGAGGGTAAACAGGCTATCGTAAACATCTTATTTGAGTTCCAATCTACTGTGTACACCTGGCCAAATAATCAGTACAGTGTATACTGTATAGTATTGAGCAATCACATCCTGTATGACAGTAATCTTAGCAAAGACTTGTCTTCCCTCGATCATTCAAATTCTACACACACAAACACACACACACACACACACACACACACACACACACACACACACACACACACACACACACACACACACAACACACACAAACACACAAACACACAAACACACACACACACACACACAACACACACACACAGCACACACACACACACACACACACACACACACACACACACACACACACACACACACACACACACACACAAACACAAACACACACACAAACAAACAAACACACACATGCACACTCACACAACACACATCGTAATGATGTGTTGTCATACCTACAATCTAATTGAAAAGGTCTCTCTATTTTCTTTTCCTATGCTTCCTGCAGATTACATTTTCTAGGGAATCATCCCACCACATGAAGGCACCTGATCTTTCTGTTCCTGAGTCCACAGGGACTGTGACTGAGTCGCTGCTGATCAAATGCAGGTCCTATTCCGTACATTGCGTACAACCACCTGCTACCTCTACTTTCACACCAGAAACATTGGATGGCAGCAACAATGTCAAATTACCTTTCTGATTACAACCAGGCAACATTAGGGTTATGCTAAAATGATGATTACACTGTATACTCAGAGATAACCTACAATTATGATTATACTATGTATCTTAGGATTTTTTAAATAGTGTATATATATGGCGTATTTATGAGTTGTGTGAGACTTTGTCTATTTGACATGCAGCGTGCCTACATAGTATAACAGTACAAATGTTAAAACAAAAAGTGTTATCCACGAAACTAGGGTCCAAGACTTTATAACAAGATTGTCTTTGGTCTGCTTAAATACAGCTGTCTGCCTAAGCCTTAGGTGGTGCATCAATACAGCGTCTTGCATATTTGGCCTGTGTATTCTGCTGTTAGCAATAACTCTCACACTTCACACCAGTGGCATTTTCAGTGTTATATTGCATTGATGTGCACAACTTATTTTAAACACAGCAGTGTCTCTGAGGAACTTGTTTGGTGCAGCATGTTGAATAGGAGGACTTATTACATAAAACAGACGCATATTGCTTGTGAATACTTGATGAGATTACTGCCGTAATTACATTTGGAACACCTGCAGGCTGCCTCAAGGCTCCAGCAGACAAGGCAACATGAAAGACCAACACTCTAATCTAAACATGTATGCTGTTTGTTCAAAAATCCTGTGTTCTAATGATGATTCTTGTACGTCCTTATTCACGATCCTTGTCTGTTGTGTAAAACAGAACTTATCGGGGTAGTCAAATCAAATCAAATTTATTTTTACTCTTTACAATACAGTGTATATACAAATCAAATCAAGGCAAATCACGTGCAAGGCTTGGGTGTGTTTGGGAGAAATATTTTTATGTGTGGTTTTATTCCTGATGTTTTACTGCATTTTTATGCTGCATGTTTCATTGGCACTAGGTAATAAAATACATGTGAATTTCACCCACTACCCTGGTTTTCCTGTTGTTTTCAGTAGTATAGTATTTAGTTATTTTGTAGTGGGTCGTTCTGGAATCAGCTTTCATTGGCTGGTTCCTTGACACATACACGAATAATATCTAATAACGTAAAGAGAACAATAACGGAAGAACATCATATTATAATGTTATGTTCCCTAGGAGGTTCAGTTCTTTGGAACACAGGAACAATTGAAGACGTCGTTTGGGAAGAATAACAATTATAAAACAAATTAATCTATGTTTGTGCTACCCTAAAACGGTCAATATGACAACAATCCTTGACGAAAAAAACGACACCTGGAAATATCACATAAACAGTGTTAAAACCCAGCGGTCTGTCTGAAATACTTAACTAAAGTAACGTATAAAGCAAGTCATGTTATAGGAACCAAAATGGTTCTTATTTTGTAAAATTATTCATTCTTCTTACTAATAATAAGTTAGCTGTATTATAACGGTACAAAAGAGGGTGTCAAACTGATAGGTTGTGTTGACAGACATCATGACATCAGTATGCTCTTTTATAGATGTTGAGTAATAGAGTACTAACATTTCAAGACCTAGTAAATTGAATATCTTTTCATTTATGTATGATGTGCATCACAATTTACTAGTACCTGCCAAATTGCAGTGTTTGTTTATAAAATTTATAGTATTTATCTCACACTTCAGTATCAGTATGTGAGACAATTTCTTAGAACCAAAAGTTAGAGTCTATCAATTTATAGAGTATCAATTTATAGAGTACATGTATACAAAATAACCACTGCTTTTTACGAAAGTGCAGTCCTGCTAACCGCCTCATTGAGTTACCTGTTTACTATGGGGAACTGAACTGACTTACCTTGGCTTTCTTGCTTTTATTCAAGGCCTACAAACAGAATACAAAGAACACAAATAAACCAGGCCAGAAAGTACAACTACATTGGTAACATTACTTTCTATACGCTGAGATACATAACTGGAACGTTAGAAACTGTAACAAGGCTAATGACACTTTCTTGTTGATGACAACACAAAACAAAAACAAAAAGCTGTTTTTAAATCACAGAGAAAACAGTGTTAGGAATGGTCATCTTTGAACATCAGGATTATAGAACAAGTCGTCACCTGGGAAGAACAAGTGATAGTAAATAGGTAATAATTTAGACCACAAAACAGAAAGAGCTCATTTTAATGATGACTATATATAAATTGAAAATAAGTTTATCAAAAGGCCTCTTGTTGATTTGCCATCAGTACCCTTGCCGTGTGATACAAACTTGTTAGATTTACTCCAAATGTATACAGTAATTACCTTGTTAGCCTTCTGCAGGTCTCTTGTCAATGTCTCCACATGTCCATTCAGGGTGGCAAGTTCTACAAGAAAGTCAACAGTGTATGTTTTAAAGTAATTTACTATAATATTATATAATACAAAATCCTGCTACTTAAGGTATGTTTTGTATTACAACACTTATGTTTAATTAGCAGCAGCAGTTACGGATTTATACACCTGAATAGCTCTTGGAAACTTAATAAATAATTATAATAACAAACCTGGCCTTACTTCGCACAACTTACCTCTGCCTTACTTTGACAATTTATCCACCACATCTGACAATATACCCCGGACTTATGTACCTGTAGTCCTGGCTTGTTATTACAACTTATTTTGCCTTAGCTGTGGCAACTTACACCTGCTGTGTTATTATAACTTACTCTGCCTTAGCTGTGGCAACTTACACCTGCTGTGTTATTATAACTTACTCTGCCTTAGCTGTGGCAACTTACACCTGCTGTGTTATTATAACTTACTCTGCCTTAGCTGTGGCAACTTACCCCTGCTGTGTTATTACAACTTATTCTGCCTTAGCTGTGGCAACTTACCCCTGCTGTGTTATTACAACTTACTCTGCCTTAGCTGTGGCAACTTACACCTGCTGTGTTATTACAACTTACTCTGCCTTAGCTGTGGCAACTTACACCTGCTGTGTTATTACAACTTACTCTGCCTTAGCTGTGGCAACTTACACCTGCTGTGTTATTACAACTTACCCTTGTCTTATCTGTGGCAACTTACACCTGCTGTGTTATTACAACTTACTCTGCCTTAGCTGTGGCAACTTACACCTGCTGTGCTATTACAACTTACTCTGCCTTAGCTGTGGCAACTTACACCTGCTGTGTTATTACAACTTACTCTGCCTTAGCTGTGGCAACTTACACCTGCTGTGTTATTACAACTTACTCTGCCTTAGCTGTGGCAACTTACACCTGCTGTGTTATTACAACTTATTCTGCCTTAGCTGTGGCAACTTACACCTGCTGTGTTATTACAACTTACTCTGCCTTAGCTGTGGCAACTTACACCTGCTGTGTTATTACAACTTACTCTGCCTTAGCTGTGGCAACTTACACCTGCTGTGTTATTACAACTTACTCTGCCTTAGCTGTGGCAACTTACCCCTGCTGTGTTATTACAACTTACTCTGCCTTAGCTGTGGCAACTTACCCCTGCTGTGTTATTACAACTTACTCTGCCTTAGCTGTGGCAACTTACACCTGCTGTGTTATTACAACTTACTCTGCCTTAGCTGTGGCAACTTACACCTGCTGTGTTATTACAACTTACTCTGCCTTACCTGTGGCAACTTACACCTGCTGTGTTATTACAACTTACTCTGCCTTAGCTGTGGCAACTTACACCTGCTGTGTTATTATAACTTACTCTGCCTTAGCTGTGGCAACTTACACCTGCTGTGTTATTATAACTTACTCTGCCTTAGCTGTGGCAACTTACCCCTGCTGTGTTATTACAACTTACTCTGCCTTAGCTGTGGCAACTTACACCTGCTGTGTTATTATAACTTACTCTGCCTTAGCTGTGGCAACTTACCCCTGCTGTGTTATTACAACTTACTCTGCCTTAGCTGTGGCAACTTACACCTGCTGTGTTATTACAACTTACTCTGCCTTAGCTGTGGCAACTTACCCCTGCTGTGTTATTACAACTTACTCTGCCTTAGCTGTGGCAACTTACACCTGCTGTGTTATTACAACTTACTCTGCCTTAGCTGTGGCAACTTACACCTGCTGTGTTATTACAACTTACTCTGCCTTAGCTGTGGCAACTTACACCTGCTGTGTTATTACAACTTACTCTGCCTTAGCTGTGGCAACTTACCCCTGCTGTGTTATTACAACTTACTCTGCCTTAGCTGTGGCAACTTACCCCTGCTGTGTTATTACAACTTACTCTGCCTTAGCTGTGGCAACTTACACCTGCTGTGTTATTACAACTTACTCTGCCTTAGCTGTGGCAACTTACACCTGCTGTGTTATTACAACTTACTCTGCCTTAGCTGTGGCAACTTACCCCTGCTGTGTTATTACAACTTACTCTGCCTTAGCTGTGGCAACTTACCCCTGCTGTGTTATTACAACTTACTCTGCCTTAGCTGTGGCAACTTACACCTGCTGTGTTATTACAACTTACTCTGCCTTAGCTGTGGCAACTTACACCTGCTGTGTTATTACAACTTATTCTGCCTTAGCTGTGGCAACTTACACCTGCTGTGTTATTACAACTTACTCTGCCTTAGCTGTGGCAACTTACCCCTGCTGTGTTATTACAACTTACTCTGCCTTAGCTGTGGCAACTTACACCTGCTGTGTTATTACAACTTACTCTGCCTTAGCTGTGGCAACTTACCCCTGCTGTGTTATTACAACTTACTCTGCCTTAGCTGTGGCAACTTACCCCTGCTGTGTTATTACAACTTACTCTGCCTTAGCTGTGGCAACTTACACCTGCTGTGTTATTACAACTTACTCTGCCTTAGCTGTGGCAACTTACCCCTGCTGTGTTATTACAACTTACTCTGCCTTAGCTGTGGCAACTTACACCTGCTGTGTTATTATAACTTACTCTGCCTTAGCTGTGGCAACTTACACCTGCTGTGTTATTATAACTTACTCTGCCTTAGCTGTGGCAACTTACACCTGCTGTGTTATTACAACTTACTCTGCCTTAGCTGTGGCAACTTACACCTGCTGTGTTATTACAACTTACTCTGCCTTAGCTGTGGCAACTTACACCTGCTGTGTTATTATAATTTACTCTGCCTTAGCTGTGGCAACTTACCCCTGCTGTGTTATTACAACTTACTCTGCCTTAGCTGTGGCAACTTACACCTGCTGTGTTATTATAACTTACTCTGCCTTAGCTGTGGCAACTTACCCCTGCTGTGTTATTACAACTTACCCTTGTCTTATCTGTGGCAATTTACCCCTGCCTTGTTATTACAACTTACCCCTGCCCTTCCCTTACAATTTACCCCTGCCTTGTTATTACAACTTACCCCTGCCCTTCCCTTACAATTTACCCCTGCCTTGTTATTACAACTTACCCCTGCCTTGTTATTACAACTTACCCCTGCCCTTCCCTTACAATTTACCCCTGCCTTATCATTACAACCAGTGTCTTTTGTGGGATAGAACATTTGCCAGTGACACATTGGTTTGGGTTGACATGTGGATATTAACTCATTTACATACAAGCCAGGTGATATATGCTTTTATCTATGATTTTGGAAGACTTTTTTGATCCTCCTTCATTTTATTACCCATTCACCACCTGTCCACTGATATTTCTATCCATCCACAGCAGGTTTTTACCCATCCAAATAATGGATGGGCGAGTCTCTACATAAAGCTGTGGTTACAACTTACCCCTGCCTTATCTGTGGCAATGGGCGAGTCTCTACATAAAGCTGTGGTTACAACTTACCCCTGCCTTATCTGTGGCAATGGGCGAGTCTCTACATAAAGCTGTGGTTACAACTTACCCCTGCCTTGCCTCTTGCATTGGTCATCCAGCTCATATTTGGCAGTACGCAGCTCGTGCAGCTGGTTCTATAAACAACAACTCATCCAGTTTGCATTCCTCCTCAAAAAATGTTTGGTACAGGTCTCTCACTCGCTCTCACTCTCTATCCTTATCACGTCATGTGATACAACAGAGAGTAATGTTAACAAACAAACCAAAACTAAATGAATACATTCAAATCATGGACATTTAATGTTTAAAAAATACTACTCTCATAGCAGCTATGTGAAATCAGCCGATAAAAAGAACTGTTTTTATTCATAGAGCAAGTTGAATTCCTAACTGCAAGAAATATAGACTAAATATGCACAAGGAACTACCTTAGGCCAACTCATGTATGCTTAAAGCTTAGACACATGGTTGCATGGCTAACTTCAATTAAAAAAATTGAACTGTCATATGTACTATACCCAGACATACTTACTTATATCAATAATAATTTGCAGCCAAAAAATTTTTGAGTGAGTGTGATAGATCAATTGTTCTCTTGGATAGTGTATGTCCCCTCTCTCCCTCCTCCCGCCCTCCCTCATGCAGCTGGGTATTTTGTTAAGACCCTCTCTGCAATGTCCATGTTGATTATTCTGCCATACACTAGGTAAGAGTTTCATTTAACCAGAAGACAGCCTATTAGAAATTCAGTATAATATTATAAGCCATAAAATAAGGAAGATTAAAATGTGTAATAACAAGTAAACATGCATTCATGATAGGCTTTCATATAACACCATTAATTTGTTACTGCACCAGTGCGAATACCCACCAGTGCTGTTTCTCTCTTTATAACTATTTAATTAAATTGCTAAACAAATTACAAGCCGCAGAAAGCAATACCATTACATTAGAATTTAGACTAGCATCACCAAATGGGCCCATGCACACTGTTTTTTTTCTCCATCAGGTCAACACGGAAGACAAACAATAGTCTGACCTGCTATCTAAGGTGAAGGAGAGGGAAAACAAACAGCCAAGATCCTAGCTTAGTGACAGCAACGTCAGTGCCAGACAATGTGGCTGATCAGCAAAGTTGGGCACACAGTGAGTGAGTGACAGTCGGTGACACAGTCACACTGACAGTGACAACCATCCCATGCCACGGCACAGCGCAGGCCATTCCATTTCTAACATGTTGCACAGAAGATTTTTTAAAGACGAAACACTCTCGTCTCTCATCGTTGTCTTTATATAACCTTAAATTAGTAATAAATCGTCCATTTGTGTGCAACAACTGGTGAAACTGTGTGTTTTTGATTACCTGCATCCGCAGAAACTCCTCATCTGACAGAGACGACGCCATATTTGTTTTTGTTTTGAAAGAGAGGCTTGCGTGTTGGCTCGGAACTCTTTAGTGTTCTAAAAACGCTTTTCGTGCGTTTAACTAGTTGACAGTTGAAACATTTCCGTGTTGCACATGTGATTAAATGTAAGCTAAATATGAGTTGATGCACGATTAATGTTTTCGACAGCAATTTGACAAATTTATATGAAATACACAAAAAATTCTTATTATCGCCCGAAAAGCCACATCTTCATATCGCTGTCATCGGCTTAGCCTAGCCCTACGGCCCCATGGCTTGCGATCCAGCAAGTTTTCTTTTCACGATGGGGCATTTTAATGGGGAGCGGTGGTCGCGCGATAGAGCGCCGGACTGTCAATCGTGGGGACGGTGATTTCGAAACTTAAGGCAATTTCGTAACCCCACATTGCCTGTCTTTCGGAAGAGACACTAGTAAAAGCCAGTGGTTCATTCTGTCTGGTGTCTGTTAACTTTAAGAGGAAGTAAAATATCCCATACAAGGGATAAATATGTAACCTGTACGGCTGTAGTGGACTTGCTCATTCTAGAAAACTCTGAAAAGGACAACTCTAAAAACCAGTGACAATAATGGTCAGCAAGTTGACCGAAGTCATTTAATGGAAGAAGAGATCACAACTGTACAGATGCATACAATAATGTACCTACATTTGTCCAGAATCTGGATTCACCTATATTTTGTACAATTAATAAAAGTTAATTTAAATGGTTGCCTAAATTTAATACCTTATCCACCTTGTGCTAATTCCGTTTTAGCCTAGTATTATATCTGCCAACTATGTCCAGGATTTTTCCCAGGAGTCTCCCGGACTTTTTGTGAACATCATATGGCCACCGCATCATAGATGCCAAAATAGATGCAAATCTCCAGAATTTTTCCCATCAGAAATCCAACAGAACCCACCTGCACTCTCCACGAATGATATCCAATTCCGCATTATTTTCATCTGAATTTAATTGCAACAGGACTAAACATCTGAGCTTGACAAAATATCTTGAATCTCCTGGATTAAAACATTGTCATGTACAACGCAAGCATATTTATGTTTAGGAAATATAGAGTCTTGGTGTACTTTCGGGGCCCAAATGGTGATCTGATTTGCATTTCCGCACAATGCAATTGCTACGAGTGATATAATGTTCAGCATATGTTGAAGTAAACAGGAATATTATGCTATTTATGCCACAAAAGTATCCTAAGATGCAAGATACTTAGTTAAACAAGTACGTCTCGGGTGATGATGAATTAACCAATTAAAGCATCGAATGATGTACCACATGCCACATGGTTATAATCATAATAAGGACAACAAGATGTGCACCTGGATTCTATACAATTGGCTTTTTTCCCTCAAATTTACAACCAACAATGTTCTTTTTGGCATTGGGCATATGCTTTGGTCATGATAGTACAGAGTAATACTAAATCTGAGGCGTAATAACTTTGCATAGTCCCAAAAGCCCCGTATATAGCATAAATGTATGTATCAAAAATCTGTTGTAATCATAAACTGTATAAGTGGGTGATGGATGTCAACATTTTTGACAAGCAAATCATCTTATTTGAATGTATATATACACTATATATATATATACATTTTTGACAAGCAAATCATCTTATTTGAATGTATATATACATATATATATATATATATATATATATATATATATATAGTGTATATATACATTCAAATAAGATGATTTGCTTGTCAAAAATGTTGACATCCATCACCCACTTATACAGTTTATGATTACAACAGATTTATATATATATATATATATATCATAACACTGTGCATGAACTATAAAACTGCCATGACCAAATCAGTACACCGTGATTATGTAGATCCTGAGAAAACATTGGAGTTATGATTTGGTACTGCCAGTTAATAAATCGTATTGTAATCAACTAATCAGTACCAATTAAAGTACAAAGTTTCGCTTTCGAAAGGTTATGGTGGCTGAACCAGTCGGTATTACCCGGTAGTTCCTTCTTCCTTCCTCTTCTCTCAGATGCTGGATGGGGCCCTTTGCAGGGTGTTTAAAGTCCAACGAGAATTTGTGAGTCCACTACAGGTTACACATTTACCCTCTGTGTGGGATCTTTTACTTCCCATAGACACCAGACAGAAGGGACCACCGGCTTTTAGTGTCTCTTCCGAAAGACACAGGCAAATGTGGGGTGAACGAGATTGCCTAAGTTTCGAAACGGCTGTAGGTGGGATTGAACCACCATCCCTTTGACTGACAGTCCGGTGCTCTACTGCGTGACCACCGCTCCCCACTAGTTCCATGTAGAGATAGTCTGATATGTCGAGTGCTGCATTGGACTGTGTTCATGGTGTGTTTTCTGTTCTCTCAGCATGGCCCTACTGGACAACTGCATGTACTTGGTGATGCTGGGTCATCTCCTTATGTGTCCATATACCAAAGTCGAAGAAAGCTTCAACTTGCAAGCAATGCATGACATATTGTACCACCAATTCAACATTTCACAGGTTTGTGTGTGTGTGTAGCTTGAACTGGCTTCATAGTGTTTTGTCGGTCTACATAGATCAGTTTTTCACTTGTGAAGCTAGGCTGAGTACTTTACTTCTGCACCCATCACATCCCTTTGACTTACACTCACTGATTAATGTTGTGTTCACATTACAAGAAATAATTTTATGTGCGTCTGAGAAATGAGATGTTTAACCTGTTTAAATATTTTTTGTAACTTCATCTACAAAGTAATATCGTAAAAATGTAGGACTTGACAAGAATTCATCTGCATGACAGGGACTTTTTACAGTTATAGTAATGTACATTGCATTTCTGAACAAATTATCAAGTTTGAGTGCAACACTAAATTTGCATTATAATATTTTATAATGTGCACTGAAAATAATCACTACTGATATCACCATGTTGCCATGAAAGGTAGGCTGATGTGTTATAGACTTGCAAGTTGCAACTAAAATGATTTCAAGTGTAAGTTGAATATTGAAATGTGAAACACAACACCCATGATATGAGTCATATGACATGAATGATGACCTTCATTATATGATGTTAGTCATGAGGTCTGAAATATGACTTGAACCATCCATGAGACCCGTGTTGTGAAACCCATGATATGACTTGAATCATGACACTCATGACATGACTTGAACCATGATACATATAACATGACTTGAATCATGACACTCATGACATGACTTGAACCATGACACATATGACATGACTTGAATCATGACACTCATGCCATGACTTGAACCATGATACATATAACATGACTTGAATCATGACACTCATGACATGACTTGAACCATGACACATATGACATGACTTGAACCAGGAAACTTGTGACATGAATACATTTTAACCTGCCTGTATCTGTTTCATGTATTTTTATGTCTGTTTCATTTGTTTTCAGTATGACCACTTGGAGTTTCCTGGAGTGGTACCAAGAACGTTCATAGGTCCATTGCTGGTTTCAGCAGTTGCGTCCCCCTTTGTTTATTTAGCCAACATGGCCAATCTGACCAAATTTACAAGCCAATACATAGGTGTGTACACCATCAGAATATTTTGAATCGATCAAATGCTTCCATTTATCAAATACATGCTTTGAATATGAATGACAGAGAAGTTTAAGCATCAGTTCCTTGTAGGTTTAAATAAACATTCTTGTTCTTTTTCTTTCCCGTACGAACAAAGCCAGCATAGTGATATTAGAATATAATATGTGATGTAATTGCAGTTTCCTGTAGATTCAGATATAGTTGCAGTGTAATGTAAGATTTGTCTACCCGAGTCGGCTGTTGCCAAACAGCTGCTATCTATATGCTATATGTTACACATTGTATTATGTAAATGGGGATGTTGATGATTCTGAATGATTGTTTCAGTATGAACTTGGTGCATTGTGGGTGTTGTGGACATTTTTTCAGTGCGGACTGTGATGGGTTGTGTGGTGTTGTGGACATTTTTTCAGTGTGTGCTGTGATGGGGTGTGTGGTGTTGTGGACATTGTTTCAGTGCGGACTGTGATGGGGTGTGTGGTGTTGTGGACATTATTTCAGTGCGGACTGTGATGGGTTGTGTGGTGTTGTGGACATTGTTTCAGTGCGGACTGTGATGGGGTGTGTGGTGTTGTGGACATTGTTTCAGTGCGGACTGTGATGGTGTGTGTGGTGTTGTGGACATTGTTTCAGTGTGGACTGTGATGGTGTGTGTGGTGTTGTGGACATTGTTTCAGTGCGGACTGTGTTGGTGTGTGTGGTGTTGTGGACATTGTTTCAGTGCGGACTGTGATATGGGTTGTGTGGTGTTGTGGACATTGTTTCAGTGCGGACTGTGATGGTGTGTGTGGTGTTGTGGACATTGTTTCAGAGTGGACTGTGATGGGGTGTGTGGTGTTGTGGACATTGTTTCAGTGCGGACTGTGATGGGGTGTGTGGTGTTGTGGACATTGTTTCAGTGCGGACTGTGATGTGGTGTGTGGTGTTGTGGACATTGTTTCAGTGCGGACTGTGATGGTGTGTGTGGTGTTGTGGACATTGTTTCAGTGCGGACTGTGATGGAGTGTGTGGTGTTGTGGACATTGTTTCAGTGCGGACTGTGATGGGGTGTGTGGTGTTGTGGACATTGTTTCAGTGCGGACTGTGATGGGGTGTGTGGTGTTGTGGACATTGTTTCAGTGCGGACTGTGATGGGGTGTGTGGTGTTGTGGACATTGTTTCAGTGCGGACTGTAATGGGGTGTGTGGTGTTGTGGACATTGTTTCAGTGCGGACTGATGGGGTGTGTGGTGTTGTGGACATTGTTTCAGTGCGGGCTGTGATGGGGTGTGTGGTGTTGTGGACATTCCTCCAGTACAAGAAGACTGTGACTCGTGTCATTGGACCCGCTGTCGGCCGCTGGCTCCTCATGATCACTGCATCACAGTTCCATTTTTTCTTCTACATGAGTCGGCCGTTGCCAAACATCTTTGCTCTGGCGCTAGGTTAGTTCACTTTGCATATATTCTCTCTCTGAAGTGGTTGTTGTCAAATGTATTTGCCTTGCCATTTGGACAATATTAATTTTCTCTCTGTACAGGCAAAGCATGTTTGATCATACATTTATGGTTGGTACTTTATGTCATATCTCGTTAAGTTGGACACGAATGTTGAAAGAATACCAGTAGTGCTACAATGATAGTACGTTAAACACGGATGCTGAAATGTTTTTTTTTTTTTCCGGAGTTCAGCGGTGGGGCACAATCTGTTGTAACTGGAGATGCATTATTGAAAGTCCATTACTTGCAGGATGTTGTACTTGCAGTATGTCCATTACTTGGTGATGGCCATTAGTTGCAGTGAAGTCCATTACTTGCAGTGATGTCTGTTACTTGCAGTGATGTCCATTACTTGCAGTGATGTCCATTACTTACAGTGATGTCCATTACTTGCAGTGATGTCCATTACTTACAGTGATGTCCATTACTTGCAGTGATGTCCATTACTTGCAGTGATGTCCATTACTTACAGTGATGTCCATTACTTGCAGTGATGTCCATTACTTAGCAGTGATGTCCATTTTCATGACTTACATGTCTAGTGATGTCATTACTTGCAGTGATGTCCATTACTTCAGTGATGTCCATTACTTACAGTGATGTCTTACTTGCAGTGATGTCCATTACTTCAGTGATGTCCTTTTTGAGTGATGTCATTACCAGTGATGTCCATACTTGCAGTGATGTCCTTCGCAGTGATGTCCATTACTTACAGTGATGTCCATTACTTCAGTGATGTCCATTACTTGCTAGTGATGTCCATACTTGCAGTGATGTCCATTACTTGCAGTGATGTCCATTACTTGCAGTGATGTCCATTACTTGCAGTGATGTCCATTACTTGCAGTGATGTCCATTACTTGCAGTGATGTCCATTACTTGCAGTGATGTCCATTACTGCAGTGATGTCCATACTTGCAGTGATGTCCATTACTTGCAGTGATGTCCATTACTTGCAGTGATGTCCATTACTTGCAGTGATGTCCATTACTTGCAGTGATGTCCATTACTTGCAGTGATGTCCATTACTTGCAGTGATGTCCATTACTTGCAGTGATGTCCATTACTTACAGTGATGTCCATTACTTGCAGTGATGTCCATTACTTACAGTGATGTCCATTACTTACAGTGATGTCCATTACTTACAGTGATGTCCATTACTTGCAGTGATGTCCATTACTTGCAGTGATGTCCATTACTTGCAGTGATGTCCATTACTTGCAGTGATGTCCGTTACTTACAGTGATGTCCATTACTTGCAGTGATGTCCGTTACTTACAGTGATGTCCATTACTTGCAGTGATGTCCATTACTTGCAGTGATGTCCATTACTTGCAGTGATGTCCATTACTTGCAGTGATGTCCATTACTTGTAGTGATGTCCGTTACTTACAGTGATGTCCATTACTTACAGTGATGTCCGTTACTTACAGTGATGTCCATTACTTACAGTGACGTCCATTACTTGCAGTGATGTACGTTACTTGCAGTGATGTCCATTACTTGCAGTGATGTCCATTACTTGTAGTGATGTCCGTTACTTACAGTGATGTCCATTACTTGCAGTGATGTCCGTTACTTACAGTGATGTCCATTACTTGCAGTGATGTCCATTACTTGCAGTGATGTCCGTTACTTGCAGTGATGTTCATTATGTACAGTGATGTCCGTTACTTATAGTGATGTCCATTATTTTCAATCATGTGCATTGTTTACAGTGATGATGGCCATGCGTAGTTACCTGGCTGGACATTACGGGTCATTCATCTGGTGGTCAGCTGGTTCCATCCTGCTGTTCAGGGCTGAGCTGACTCTCCTCATGGGCTTGCTCCTGCTGTTGGCACTTGGCACACGCAGACTCTCTCTGCTCTCCAGCCTCTCCACCGCGATACCGGCTGGCATCGTCTGTCTAGGTAGGTCACATGGTCTCACTGGTACAGATGGGGACAGATCATATTTGTTTATTACATGTTTCGTATTTTTTATTCGATGTTGTACGCATAACATTTTATTTAAAAGTCTGGTCCTTGATTTTGAATTTTTTATTTGAGATTATGTTTTACGATGGTAGACTATAAATTATATAAGTTGTGTTTAGTTACTACGTCTATTAAAAATATCACTACTATTTTAGTGAGCAAGTTACAATGGTCGCAATTTGGAAGATATGACACTAGAACATCTAGTTTGAAACAAGTTTTATTGGCAAAATCACTGAATATGGACAAGTCGACCACAATACTTTTATCTAAGAGTATTGGTTGTTGTGTATTTGCAGGGGTAACTGTGTTGGTTGTTGTGTATTTGCAGGGGTAACTGTGCTGGTTGCTGTGTATTTGCAGGGGTCACTGTGTTGGTTGTTGTGTATTTGCAGGGGTCACTGTGTTGGTTGTGTATATGCAGGGGTAACTTTGTTGGTTGTTGTATATTTGCAGGGGTCACTGTGTTGGTTGTTGTGTATTTGCAGGGGTAACTGTGTTGGTTGTGTATTTGCAGGGGTCACTGTGCTGGTTGTTGTGTATTTGCAGGGGTCACTGTGCTGGTTGTTGTGTATTTGCAGGGGTCACTGTGTTGGTTGTTGTGTATTTGTAGGGGTCACTGTGCTGGTTGTTGTGTATTTGCAGGGGTCACTGTGCTGGTTGTTGTGTATTTGCAGGGGTCACTGTGTTGGTTGTTGTGTATTTGTAGGGGTCACTGTGTTGGTTGTTGTGTATTTGCAGGGGGTCACTGTGCTGGTTGTTGTGTATTTGTAGGGGTAACTGTGTTGGTTGTTGTGTATTTGTAGGGGTCACTGTGTTGGTTGTTGTGTATTTGCAGGGGTAACTGTGTTGGTTGTTGTGTATTTGTAGGGGTCACTGTGTTGGTTGTTGTGTATTTGCAGGGGTAACTGTGTTGGTTGTTGTGTATTTGTAGGGGTCACTGTGTTGGTTGTTGTGTATTTGCAGGGGTCACTGTGCTGGTTGTTGTGTATTTGCAGGGGTCACTGTGCTGGTTGTTGTGTATTTGCAGGGGTCACTGTGCTGGTTGTTGTGTATTTGTAGGGGTAACTGTGTTGGTTGTTGTGTATTTGCAGGGGTCACTGTGCTGGTTGTTGTGTATTTGTAGGGGTAACTGTGTTGGTTGTTGTGTATTTGCAGGGGTCACTGTGCTGGTTGTTGTGTATTTGCAGGGGTCACTGTGTTGGTTGTTGTGCATTTGCAGGGGTCACTGTGCTGGTTGTTGTGTATTTGCAGGGGTCACTGTGTTGGTTGTTGTGTATTTGTAGGGGTCACTGTGCTGGTTGTGTATTTGCAGGGGTCACTGTGTTGGTTGTTGTGTATTTGTAGGGGTCACTGTGCTGGTTGTTGTGTATTTGCAGGGGTCACTGTGTTGGTTGTTGTGTATTTGCAGGGGTCACTGTGTTGGTTGTTGTGTATTTGCAGGGGTCACTGTGTTGGTTGTTGTGTATTTGTAGGGGTCACTGTGTTGGTTGTTGTGTATTTGCAGGGGTCACTGTGCTGGTTGTTGTGTATTTGTAGGGGTCACTGTGCTGGTTGTTGTGTATTTGTAGGGGTAACTGTGTTGGTTGTTGTGTATTTGCAGGGGTCACTGTGCTGGTTGTTGTGTATTTGTAGGGGTAACTGTGTTGGTTGTTGTGTATTTGCAGGGGTAACTGTGTTGGTTGTTGTGTATTTGCAGGGGTCACTGTGCTGGTTGTTGTGTATTTGTAGGGGTCACTGTGCTGGTTGTTGTGTATTTGTAGGGGTCACTGTGTTGGTTGTTGTGTATTTGCAGGGGTCACTGTGCTGGTTGTTGTGTATTTGCAGGGGTCACTGTGCTGGTTGTTGTATATTTGTAGGGGTAACTGTGTTGGTTGTTGTGTATTTGCAGGGGTAACTGTGTTGGTTGTTGTGTATTTGCAGGGGTCACTGTGTTGGTTGTTGTGTATTTGCAGGGGTCACTGTGTTGGTTGTTGTGTATTTGCAGGGGTCACTGTGCTGGTTGTTGTGTATTTGCAGGGGTCACTGTGTTGGTTGTTGTGTATTTGCAGGGGTCACTGTGTTGGTTGTTGTGTATTTGCAGGGGTCACTGTGCTGGTTGTTGTGTATTTGCAGGGGTCACTGTGTTGGTTGTTGTGTATTTGCAGGGGTAACTGTGTTGGTTGTTGTGTATTTGCAGGGGTCACTGTGTTGGTTGTTGTGTATTTGCAGGGGTCACTGTGCTGGTTGTTGTGTATTTGCAGGGGTCACTGTGCTGGTTGTTGTGTATTTGCAGGGGTCACTGTGCTGGTTGTTGTGTATTTGCAGGGGTCACTGTGTTGGTTGTTGTGTATTTGCAGGGGTCACTGTGCTGGTTGTTGTGTATTTGCAGGGGTCACTGTGCTGGTTGTTGTGTATTTGCAGGGGTCACTGTGCTGGTTGTTGTGTATTTGCAGGGGTCACTGTGTTGGTTGTTGTGTATTTGTAGGGGTCACTGTGCTGGTTGTTGTGTATTTGCAGGGGTCACTGTGCTGGTTGTTGTGTATTTGCAGGGGTCACTGTGCTGGTTGTTGTGTATTTGCAGGGGTCACTGTGCTGGTTGTTGTGTATTTGCAGGGGTCACTGTGCTGGTTGTTGTGTATTTGCAGGGGTCACTGTGCTGGTTGTTGTGTATTTGCAGGGGTCACTGTGCTGGTTGTTGTGTATTTGCAGGGGTCACTGTGTTGGTTGTTGTGTATTTGCAGGGGTCACTGTGTTGGTTGTTGTGTATTTGCAGGGGTCACTGTGCTGGTTGTTGTGTATTTGCAGGGGTCACTGTGCTGGTTGTTGTGTATTTGCAGGGGTCACTGTGTTGGTTGTTGTGTATTTGCAGGGGTCACTGTGTTGGTTGTTGTGTATTTGCAGGGGTCACTGTGCTGGTTGTTGTGTATTTGCAGGGGTCACTGTGCTGGTTGTTGTGTATTTGCAGGGGTCACTGTGCTGGTTGTTGTGTATTTGCAGGGGTCACTGTGCTGGTTGTTGTGTATTTGCAGGGGTCACTGTGCTGGTTGTTGTGTATTTGCAGGGGTCACTGTGCTGGTTGTTGTGTATTTGCAGGGGTCACTGTGCTGGTTGTTGTGTATTTGCAGGGGTCACTGTGTTGGTTGTTGTGTATTTGCAGGGGTCACTGTGCTGGTTGTTGTGTATTTGCAGGGGTCACTGTGCTGGTTGTTGTGTATTTGCAGGGGTCACTGTGCTGGTTGTTGTGTATTTGCAGGGGTCACTGTGCTGGTTGTTGTGTATTTGCAGGGGTCACTGTGCTGGTTGTTGTGTATTTGCAGGGGTCACTGTGCTGGTTGTTGTGTATTTGCAGGGGTCACTGTGCTGGTTGTTGTGTATTTGCAGGGGTCACTGTGCTGGTTGTTGTGTATTTGCAGGGGTCACTGTGCTGGTTGTTGTGTATTTGCAGGGGTCACTGTGCTGGTTTTTGTGTATTTGCAGGGGTCACTGTGTTGGTTGTTGTGTATTTGCAGGGGTCACTGTGCTGGTTGTTGTGTATTTGCAGGGGTCACTGTGCTGATTGTTGTGTATTTGCAGGGGTCACTGTGCTGGTTGTTGTGTATTTGCAGGGGTCACTGTGCTGGTTGTTGTGTATTTGCAGGGGTCACTGTGTTGGTTGTTGTGTATTTGCAGGGGTCACTGTGCTGGTTGTTGTGTATTTGCAGGGGTCACTGTGCTGGTTGTTGTGTATTTGCAGGGGTCACTGTGTTGGTTGTTGTGTATTTGCAGGGGTCACTGTGTTGGTTGTTGTGTATTTGCAGGGGTCACTGTGCTGGTTGTTGTGTATTTGCAGGGGTCACTGTGCTGGTTGTTGTGTATTTGCAGGGGTCACTGTGCTGGTTGTTGTGTATTTGCAGGGGTCACTGTGCTGGTTGTTGTGTATTTGCAGGGGTCACTGTGCTGGTTGTTGTGTATTTGCAGGGGTCACTGTGCTGGTTGTTGTGTATTTGCAGGGGTCACTGTGCTGGTTGTTGTGTATTTGCAGGGGTCACTGTGCTGGTTGTTGTGTATTTGTAGGGGTCACTGTGCTGGTTGTTGTGTATTTGCAGGGGTCACTGTGCTGGTGGACTCCTACTTCTGGAGGGTGTGGCTGTGGCCGGAGGGTCAGGTGTTGTGGTACAACACGGTCCTCAACAAGAGTGCAAACTGGGGAATATCCTTTGCTTAGAGGAACAGCGCAGCAACAACAAACAATAAACGGCAGAAATAGAATCTTTATGAAACGGATAATCATGCAACGATAATGCAAAACTTTGTGGTGTTGTCTGTGAGATTCTGCATTATTGGTGATATACATGATTTTGAGGAAATCAAGAAAAAGTTGCATCAATGTTGTTGTCGATTTGTCTGTTATAAGAGTTGTCATTTAAGTGTTGTAGCTTTATACAAACCATAAACCTAGTTTCAGTCAGTCGGTTTATCAGTAGTTTTGAAACAGTGCAACCAGCTTTTTCAAGCGGAATCATGATAATCTTTGTCAAGTCTACACATTTGTGTTTGTGTATATTAGCCACAATTACGGGCCTGCTGACTGCTAACCTTTGACCTCTGGTGTAGAAAACAACCAGATTTATAATGGCACTTTCTAAAACTTCAGTAACTTCAGTAAAACAGAACTAAAGCCCTTGACTGTTCGGCAGACATCTCCGTTCCTATGGTACTTCACGTCTGTGATACCTAGGGCGCTGGCTTCGAGTCTTGTGTTTGTGCCATTCTCTGTACACATGGACACACGGTGTGGTGCTCTCACCCTGGCAGCCCTCGGGTTTGTGGGACTTTACTCCTTCCTCCCGCACAAGGAACTGCGATTCATCATCTACATCTTCCCTGTGCTCAACACTGCTGCTGCTGTTGTCTGTTCACGCATGTAAGTAGTGCCGCACTTTGTTTCTACAGGCGTAGTGATACGTCATACCATCAGTGTGCGGTAATAGCTGATGTAACAATATTACTACTATCGACGGTAAAGTTTACTACTGGTCAGTGCAACATAAACATACCGGTAAATATATTTATTTGATGAAAAATGCCTCAACAATTACATTGCATTTTGGGACAACATTTCAGACTGCTTTTTCTGGGTCTGTGATGTTAGCACAATATTACTGCAGTATTAATACTGCTATTACAAACTGTCAGAATAGTAAAAATATCACAAACTGTCACCTCTGTGATGCTGGGTGCTTCAGACATAAGTGTTGTCATGGGTGTAAACATTGCCAGTGAAATACAGAAAAAGGTAAGTAGATCTGAGCACTTGGGGGAGATTCACTTACGGTGCTCTAAGTTAACATGGAATATTCTTTCCTACATCCAGACATAGTAAATGTCTGCAGCTATAGCAATCGGGCCCTAGCCATCTGTTAAATTGATAGGAAGCACTGTCTCCTGGACGGAATCATTGTTATACTTACATCGCATTCATGACTGTGTATAATAACTGATTTGTTCACGGTAATTGATTTGATACCACTTTCAAAGACACCCTGAATAAAACTGGACAGGCTTACATCTATAATTGTAGTTGCTAATAATTACAAATAGGTCAATTATGGAAGGATCCCTGTTCTGTCGCGGTGCATCACGGACCCTGTATATGTTCAAAAACTGACTATCATTTGGGAAACACAAAGACCACAGAATCATTATACATTATCAGCGTCACTGTGAGTTCCTGTGACATTTGTAAAATTGTTTATCCCGTAGCTTTCTGCAGACAAATGGCATTCTATGTGAGGCCACTGATTGCCAGTTTGCAATGTAGTCGCACCATGTTAAATAAATCCCTGAGTGTCCCAGCTCTATTTTGAAGGTGGATGCTGAGAAGGAAGTCACGGTTTCGAGAATGTCTCGCTCTAATCGCAGTTGGTCACCTGTTTGTCAACTTCGCCATCACTGGCGGTCTGCTATATGTGTCCAAACACAACTACCCTGGTGGTGACGCACTGAACCAGCTGCACCAGGCTGAACGAACCACACCAGGTAGATAAGTAGATGGGCCGTTCAACACTTGCGTTATGTCTCAGCGGATTGGACGTTTATATTGTAAGATATTACAGCTAAATGTGTAGGGATGTTATCGGAGGGGGGGTGTACATAATACTAATGTATTTTGTGTACTAAATAAAATAAGTAGTTGCTTTGGTACATAAATAGTGAGCTTTAATTTTCTCATTACCAGAGCTCAAATAACTTATTATCCACTGAGAACATCCTGGGTCACTCCATTGATTATAGGGGGAATAGCTGAAGAATGTTATGTATTTAGAAGGAGGTTTTTATTTGGTGTTACATAAATACTCCATACTTCATGCACACACCGTTTCATTGCTCCAATATTTCTTGTAGTTAATAATATGTGTAACTACATTGCAACCATCTCCCAAGTCACTTTTGTAGATGTCCTGTGTTGCCACCTAATGGCTGTTCATTTGCTTAAACTGCATTGTAGTGTGCTGCCACCTAGCATGTGTCTGGCTACTAAAATGCCTGGTCCTGCCACTTGGTTCTTCGACAGATAACTGCTTCTGTTTATAATGACGAAAGATTATAACTGAGTTTGCAAGAAACCAAACAGAAATGTCTTCAAATCTATGAGTCCTTTTCTGCCCATCTCCTCTCTGAATATTTCTTATATGCCCAGTATGATTTCTCAATTTCGGGTACTATGCCCACTTGCCAGAGGCCTGTACTCACACAGGCATGACTACAGCCGACATGTGTTTGTGTGTTTTCTAGATGTGTCAGTGCACATAGACGTGTTCTCGGCCCAGACAGGTGTGTCAAGGTTTGGTCAGCTGTGTCCTTCGTGGAGGTGAGCCTAATTAGTTTCACCTTTTTCTTCCACTGTATTGACAGACAGACACACACTATACAGATTCCCTGTGTATGTTAGACATCTCTGTAAGAATACGGCCATATTCTGTTTCATGGTGTGTTTATTTCAAATGTAAACGTTCCGATAAAGTATTGATGACACAAGAATAAATTATTGTGCCAAACTTACAGTGGTTGAAAGGGGCACAACATAATCATCTTATTTGATGTAGGTATGTTCTATGTATTCGTAAATGGCAAAACTCTGTCAGAACTGGACTATTTGGTCATTGAAAATATATTGTGTATTATTGTGTATATTTACAGTTTTAAATAATGAGTACAGATTTCTGCTAAGAAAATGACACGTCTGACATTTAGACTCTGCCAAAATGTATGAGACAGAATTATTGTGTTTTCCTTGTTGTATGAAGCATAGAGCAGGTGGTATATTTTGTTATGTAAAATCAATAACACAGAAATTTTAAATCACATGCCCAGTAGTTCGTTCTTGCCTTCTTTGTGAATAATATGTATTCAACTGTGGAACATTGTCACACCGTTGAGTCCGCCCGCGGCAGGTTATACCTTTTTCCCATTTGGAATGGTTTACTTACCGTTATATATGTTGATGGCTTTTAATTAGTATCTTTTTAGACGACACTGACAGTATCGGGTGAATGAAATTAGTTACCCCCAGCGTATTAGTTACCCCCAGCGTATTAGTTACCCCCAGCGTATTAGTTACCCCAAGCGTATTAGTTACCCCAGCGTATTAGTTACCCCCAGGTGTATTAGTTACGCTCAGTGTATTAATTCCCCCAGTGTATTAGTTACCCCCAGTGTATTAGTTACCCCAGTGTATTAGTTACCCCCAGTGTATTAGTTACCCCCAATGTATTAGTTACCCCCAGTGTATTAGTTACCCCAGTGTATTAGTTACCCCCAGGTGTATTAGTTACGCTCAGTGTATTAATTCCCCCAGTGTATTAGTTACCCCCAGTATATTAGTGACCCCAGTGTATTAGTTACCCCCAGTGTATTAGTTATCCCCAATGTATTAGTTACCCCAGTGTATTAGTTACCCCCAATGTATTAGTTACCCCCAGTGTATTAGTTACCCCCAGTGTATTAGTTACCCTAGTGTATTAGTTACCCCAGTGTATTAGTTACCCCCAATGTATTAGTTACCCCCAGTGTATTAGTTACCCCCAATGTATTAGTTACCCCAGTGTATTAGTTACCCCCAATGTATTAGTTACCCCCAGTGTATTAGTTACCCCCAATGTATTAGTTACCCCAGTGTATTAGTTACCCCCAATGTATTAGTTACCCCCAGTGTATTAGTTACCCCATATTATTCAGTGTTATTCCCCCAGTGTATTAGTTACCCCCAGTGTATTAGTTACCCCAGTGTATTATTCCCCAGTGTATTAGTTACCCCCAATGTATTAGTTACCCCCAGTGTATTAGTTACCCCCAGTGTATTAGTTACCCCCAGTGTATTAGTTACCCCCAGTGTATTAGTTACCCCCAGTGTATTAGTTACCCCCAATGTATTAGTTACCCCCAGTGTATTAGTTACCCCAGTGTATTAGTTACCCCCAATGTATTAGTTACCCCCAGTGTATTAGTTACCCCCAGTGTATTAGTTACCCCAGTGTATTAATTACCCCCAGTGTATTAGTTACCCCCAGTGTATTAGTTACCCCAGTGTATTAGTTACCCCCAATGTATTAGTTACCCCCAGTGTATTAGTTACCCCCAGTGTATTAGTTACCCCCAATGTATTAGTTACCCCAGTGTATTAGTTACCCCCAGTGTATTAGTTACCCCAGTGTATTAGTTACCCCCAATGTATTAGTTACCCCCAGTGTATTAGTTACCCCCAATGTATTAGTTACCCCAGTGTATTAGTTACCCCCAATGTATTAGTTACCCCCAGTGTATTAGTTACCCCCAATGTATTAGTTACCCCAGTGTATTAGTTACCCCCAGTTTATAAGCAATACAAAATCCTTGTCCACAACTGTAGTCAGCATATTGTCAACATTAGTCCGTGTATGTTTACTATGTTGGCCGACTTTTATTTATCCTGTCTATCTTTACTAGCTCATGTTAATGTCCCATGTACAATTACAATATCTGTCAAGGCAAACAAACACAGATAACCATTTATGACACTAGCATGTGACCTCTGTGAATGCAGAGAGGAAGCGAATCCATACGTTGATGTTATATAGCTATGCACACAGGTTTATCACTTTTGCCAGCAGGTTCACGTACATCTATGTCAACTTTAAATGACTGTCTAACTCACATTTATTGTGGATGGAAGCACGCAAACTGAACCTAAATGTAGATAAAACTTATTTTATTATTACTTGTACAAAACAAGGTTGTCGACTACTTTATAGTTAAATTCTTTGCCTGTGTCAAATTCTAAGTTAAACTTTCTGAGTATTTACATGTTATATAAGTTTATAGTCATTATTATTTTTTGCAACAGTCCACAATCTTTTATGGTACAGACATGGAATCAAAATAAAAAAGTGAACATGCTTAATTTACAGGAATACAAACTCTTCTGGAAGCATTCAAACACTATGTCCTGCATTTTTTGACAGGTACGATAAGACAGAGGACCTGCCACCTGGAGGCAAGGAGATGAATCAGTTCAGCCATCTTCTTGTTGGTGTTTCAAGCCAAGAAACAACAGAGATCATTCCCTATAAGTCCACACACGCCGTCATCTCAGTTGTTGAAGGGTTTTCTCGAATTCAACTGCTCTGGACAAAATTCCCCCCAGTCTCAGTTGTGACTGAACCAAAAATATATATTCTTAAGAAAAGACAAGAAAAGTCAAAATAGTTCTGCTATCATTTTGTTAGGGATTGCATCAGAATAAAAGCAATGTTAAACATGGAACTTTTAGATTGTAGGGCTACTGATTCAACACATATATATATATATAATTATAGAACTCCTGTTCTAGTGAGCAGTTGATTCTACAGGTTTCTTGTTTTCTTCTATTTAACACAACTATTTGGTTGACAGTTGTATCATTGGGGTAATTTTTGGCCAGAGGAAAGACAGAAGAAATGTTATAGTGCAATTTAGTGTGATTAGTGGACAAGTATTGGGAGTGAAGGAGGAAGGTGTTTGTAGAATTTAGGTGGTGCTGGAGTCTAGACTCAAGTCCAGACTGGTCACGGAATAAACAAGTCAAGTCATAAACAAGTCAGGCGGACGAAAATAATACATTCATGTCAACTGCCCCTGTGAGGGTCTTGTATACTTGCTGACATACAGCAGGACGTGCATACAAGTGATGACATTACTTTGATGGATCCTCAACCAACATGTATATCTTGCCTCGAAAACAACTCTCACATGTGTTTGCTGTATAACACAAACTACTTCTTGTCATTAAGGGATAATGGATATAATTTTTAAGGTGATTTTACAATAAAAATCAAATGGGCAGCGTCCTGTTCAATGCACAGTGCCTGCTCCTCTACCTGCAATTAGCAGGTGTAGTAATGTGTAACTGAAAATATGCTGTGTTGAACATGGGAGAACGGAAAATCATTGAACATCAAAGGTATTGCTGTTATCTCAGCCAACTCTAACAATGTTGACAATAAAGGTTGTGACGTTTTTGCTTATCACATGAACAATGCTGTGGGCTCACAGAACAACATGGTGAGGGCGGTTTAAAGTTTGAACTGTTTTGGACAATGCAAATTTACAAGATCATCCCCAGGGTGCTATGCAAATGTTTGATCCTTCACTGAAGGCCTCAGGTGTTATCTGGCTATCTTTCTCAGCACACAGCGTTTATTTGCACAGATTGTTTGAGATGGGATGACACCCCTCTTGAACACAACATCACATGTAATGATCAGCTGAACGGGTGCCTGTGTCTCCTTTAATTCACTCGGTAAACTCTTATGCTGTTGCGAGTAGTTTGTTGTAATTCCAGGACATTGTAAACCTTGTGAAAAATTGAAATTGTACACGGATTGGGATTGGCACAGTCCGTGGGCTGCTGTCAACTGGACAATAATTCATTAGCATTTGTTTCATCTTCTCAGTGGCAGGGGTGGTCCAGTACAACCCTTGCCATATGGCAGCCTAATTTGGATTGGCCCCAACAGTAGTAGCGCAGTGGTAGAGCTCACGGGTAGAGCATCAGACTCGACTACGAGGACCCACGTTCGAATCCTGTGCTGCCATGTAAAAGCTTGGGCAAGTTTTTCCACTGTACATTGCTCCAGTTTAGTCAGCTGTATGAATGAGTACCTGGCTATAGACAATGGTGAATATTTGTATACAAGTAGTCTTTGCAAATTGCCGCGTAGCTGAATGCTTCCCAGAGAAGCCAAAAAGGTGTTCGATTGAACATGTCTGCCAGGGAGTAAAGTGTAAAGCACTTTGAGCAATCCTGATGACTGGATACTGCGCTATAATATAACAACTTACCTTTTCTTTCAAACACAATGTCTAAATCCAAAAAGATGTAACGCGACTGGTTAACATACCAATGAAAAAAATCACGTTTCTTGTCGTTGGCAATATGCCAGGGTTACTTATGATAATTTAGTCAGGTACCTCGATTACCAACTGTTTCCCTTTCTAAAATAGAAAATTGGTTTATCTTGAACTGATAATGGTTACCTGGTACATATGATCAGTTGTCATGGTTACACGTCATCAGAGCAAAACACATCCAAACTTTCCAAAGTGTAACTCTAGTCGCCACAGCACCTGGGGAACATTTCACTAACATTCTTATGAGCTCATAAGGCAAATTTTTGTCTTTACATAAATTTTGCTCCATAACAGAGATCTTGTGTACTGAAAACTGTTAACACCAGGATGCGCCATAACTCCCTAAATTTACCAGCAGCTGATGTTTAATGATGGCTTTCCTTATGAACTTGCTAGCTCAATGAAACAGTCCCCAGAACATGCGAGAGTCTAATTATAGACTCATTTGTAGGTTTTATAGGTTTATGTTAGCAACCTTGCAGGTGTATGTACACTTCAGGGTTGGCATGTAAATATTAATACCAAATAAGAGGTGATCACAGAAGTTCACAAAGTTCAAAGATACATTAAGGAACACATACGGGGGATTGTTTGCCATCACCACTATCATAGAATAAATACATTGCCACATTGGCGCCACCTAATGAGTAAAACATGCTGTTACTTTTTATAACTTTTGTTGACTGCAAAGTTATGGAGCATTACTGTCAAGGAATATGACTAATAGAAACAATTATAATGGGATTATCACATGCATTAAATTCATTAACCATCACAATAAATTATGTGAAAAAATGCAATTGCTGCAACTGGGTAACGAGAAAAGAAAGTTATTAAAATAGTTTATTAATCAAAATGTGGCCAATGTATCTTTCATTTAAATCAATGAAAGATACATTGGCCACGGTATAAACAATGTGAGAATATAAAACATTAATACTGGGTATTACACGATTATATAGCTAAATCACAATAATTAGATTTATTTTAAATGTTGATTTATATATGCACATCTACACGAGAACAATACATTTTTAATATAAGAGAACATTTTAGCATTAGAAATGTCACCAAAATTAGAAGCCCCAACATAAAAATATGTTGATAAATCGAATAATTAAACAACATGACATCAGACTAACAAAGCCAGTTATAAGCAAGACAGTAAGATCTCTGCCTCTTGTAGAATCAGATCTATGATACACTTGTATCTTGAGACACTAGAAAGGCAACAAGGGTGATAATGTAATAATTCTGACTAGACATGTAAAAATATGACATACATGTCAACTGTATTGCATCACTGTGACTAGTGATGCCTATTAACTAAGCAAGTTATTACAATAAATATTGCAAAGCAAAGCAAATACACCTAAGAATTCTGACTAGGATAGCTAGCATAACAAACAAATTAAACAGTACTAGATAGACATTTGCATTGCAGGCCATGTCATCTTGTCTACTGAAATAATGCAATGTAAATTAACCATAGTAATGATGTTTTGTAAATTACTGTAAACATATATCTTTTGATATGATCTCATGATTACATCTTTGTTTATTTGTCAAGTTTATCAGCAACAACACTACTTAAAAAACTGCATAAATGAAATATGCATCAATTATAAACAATATAATAAGCAAAAAGCATGTAACATACAAGTTGTATGCAACTATAATATTGAGACGGAGGCCATGTACAAACATACACTCCCAGGGAAAATCCTCAAATTACACTCCTTGACATTTGCCAAAAAATTCATTCTGTTGTCATGGTGCAATCCGCTGTCTCAGATTGTGGAATTTGATGATGGGGGGTATTGTTAAACATTTGCAAATGTTGCAAATGAATCACCAAAATTCATAGTCTTATGGGGACACAAAATGGGGCACATTCAAAGAAATTTCACGAAAAAGGTCAATTCCAAAAGTCTACAGGGCATGTGATCACAGGCAGATCAGGTGAGACCTGGGATCACATGCCCCCTATGTCTCACCTGATCTGCCTGTGATTCCCCCATATGGACTTAAACTTTCTTTTATGCCAAGTTCACAGTATGGATGCCATTTCCGTGACAAACACTTACATGTACGGTTTAATTTTACTCTCAAATGTCTGCACTGTTTCTGCGACATCTGAACCGAGGATAAAGAAGCCATGACCTCGTCGAATAAAGCTCTTGTTCTTGGGATAGGGGAATACAGCTAACAGCCCAAGTAGGGCAGCCATGTCTGGCGGAGTTGAGAAGAGGGTTTCTTCGTTTGAGCAAGGCAGTCCAGCCTCCAATGCCATGGCTTCTGTTGCGAGCGCATGTCCATGAAGCGCAGCCCTGGGTAGCTCAGACCATCCGTTGGCCTCGCCCGCTGTCAATGCAGCATAGTGCAGCGTCGTGTCACTAGTCGGTAGCACTGTGGCATCACATGACCAGTAATCGACACTCCAGTCCTTCTTACTGAAGTTGTGTACGATGCACATGTCCGTGTATGCCTTCATGCAGTGTCCCGCCTGCTTCCCCGACTTGCTCACGATGAAGTACGATTGACTATCAACCTGCAGGAGTGCCGCTCCATTCCCACCCACCTTCCCATCAGGCATCACTGGAGCAGCTCCAGTTTGCTCTATGATGCTCAGAGCTTCGGAGAGTTTTTGGGCTGTTGCTTCAAACGTGGTTTTTGCCGTGGGTCTATCCAGCAGGAAGTCTTCAATCGTTCCTCTCCACACAGCCGAGAACTTCACTCTACTTTCACCGGCAGTCAAGGAATCCTTTTCGATATTTCCCTCAGTGGTACCTTCATAACAAAACGATCCAGCACAAATATATATATATATATATACAAACGTACATACATGCTTATATAATACATATATTAGAAGCAACGTATGTTAGATGGTTAGACACACTAAGGTCAGGACTTCTTGATATGCATCTTTGTCTAAGCTCACATCTGCTGAGAAACTGTGAATTAGGATGTCTTATTTATTGTCAATATATTTGTATTCATCTTAATGTATAGTATATCATTATATATATATATTGGATAAATTCTAGCTAGCATTGACAGATGTCCTGTTTTTTCTATATTTAAAATAATTGTTTCTATTTTACTACACTCTGCTCACTCCCTCTCTCTCTCTCTCTCTCTCTCTCTCTCTCTTCATCCCTCCCTCCCTGCCTCCTTTCATGCCCCTTCCCTCCCTTTGGTTTTAGAATTGTGACCAACATGACTACACAATACAAAAAACATGGACTTATATACTTCTAAGTCTGTGCAAAAAGCAACTGTATTAATAAATCCCACAATTTCTACCTCCAACTTGTGCATCAACTTGTATTGGTCCTTGAGCATTACCTGCTGCAGACTTGGACTCCATGGCATTCCTGACAAACAGAAAATTACATATGATAAGAAGCAGGAGGGGGTGACACGGAGAAATTGAGATGTTATATATGTAATTTGTACTTCCCCTGGTTTTTTTTTAGGCAAAGCACTAGAAAGGTTTTATGTTGGAGAACTGTATGTGTAGTTGTGAATATAATATATGACTACCATAGGCAGGTCACACAAGAAACATTTTCCTGGAGTGAAGGAACAGAAGGTGACTTCACTAACTCAGTCTCAGGCAACTGGAGCTTTTGGTATGGCTTTGGTTTTGGCCTTGGGATGAGTTACAAATTCTTACTGCGAACATTTTATGTTTTAACAGCACTAGTGCTGGTTCGATACCAGGTTTTGTTCGATACCGATCGATACCTGAACTTTGTTCGATACTCGATACTTGATACTTACGTTGTAATTAAGTATAATTTTCACATAGAACACAGTTCCCAGTAGAAGCACAGTATGCAACAGAAGTAGTGCTGGTTCGATATCAATCGATATATTACTGGTTTGATACCAGAATTCTTCGATACCGATCGATATATTACTGGTTCGATATCAGAATTCTTCGATATCAATCGATACTAGATTTTTAGTCGATACTCGAAATTTACCTTATAAGTGTAATTCAGTACAGTAGAGATCTCCAAAGAAACACTACTATCCACTTAGACTAATGCCACAGAAACACCAAATGTTTCACTTGTAGGGAAATATGTGACAATTTTATAGTCATGCAAACAATGATTAATATGCAATTTTCTATTTATGTAAGTACACAAACAACAGTTTCAATATAATTGATTACTGTTGTAAAACTAAAAGGTAATTGTAATATAATATTAAAACAATAAAGACAACTGCAATAAAATACCTAGTGACAAATTAATTAATTAATTGCACTGAATTATTTTAAATTAATAACAGTACTTCACCCCAGCTGTTTGTAAATACACTTTAATATAGCAGCTTAATTTCAAGTCAATGTGTCTCCTAAAATGACCAACAAATACAGCTGAAACAAATGAAACATACAAATAATATGTTATTATTATATAAAAACACCTATCACTTATAATAGTGTCACTGCCAGCACAGCTGAACCCTCACCGTTATAACTTTTTTATTATTAATTCTATCATAAAGATAATTGTGATTTAGCATCAAAACTGTATAGATGATTACAATAAAATAACACTAATTAATAATTGAAAAACATTAATTTAAATTACAATTGTACTTCCCAGTTCACACCAATATTTTTTTTAAATATAAAACTTATATCGGTATCGAACTTTCGCAAGTATCGCGATACTTCGATATATCGAACCAGCACTAAACAGCACCATTCCGTGCCGCTTCCATTGTCATGATCCGTTATGACATTGACAGCGCGACATCGGAATGTTCCTTGGGGCTCCCCCCATATACACACTCCAGTTACACCCTCTGGGCCAGCCCCTTTCCTTGTCCTAGACTGGACAGTGAATTTGACCTTACCCTCGATAACCCACGCGCCGTCAGGAAGCAGCACTTGTCCGACTTTTCCTGGCGATATGTTGATTATGTAACGACACATATTTTCGCCCAGTGTCAGTGAGTGTGTAACGGCTTTACGCCAGGAGGACTGGAGGTCAGCGTAGAATTCGGAATGTGCTGTAACTCTGTCCCCACTTAATATTTCTTTGCGTTAATTCAGTCATTCAACACCGTCCCAGACATTTATATTTAAAAAATAATACGTACGCCTTAACAGACTTTTGAGGCAGGTAGGAAAGACGGCGCAGTCGGAAATATTGATTGTTGATTCCAAGTTCATGGCGCTGCAATGCATTATGCTGCGATTGCAAACCAGAGCGTTATTTGGTTCTCAAAATTGTCTACCTCTAAGTCTCTTAGTCTAAGACCAGTAATTATTTACATAACACAAACGGGCCTGAGATGCATGGTGAATGATTGAAGCAACGCAAGGAAGTGTTAAATGTTGGCCAACAAGTGCTTAATTTTATTTTGCATAACTATTAATGATGGTTTCACGAATATGCATACAAAATGGGCGCGAGGATGCGTAAACAGGACAGTGACAGTTTTGGAAGATGTACACTGGCTATTACCCAAATAGCATGCACACGTTAATCTAATGTTAGTGTGACGTTAGCAGAAACGTTGGTTTTACGTTTGCATGCTATATCTGGGTAATAATAGATACATACTTTCCTATTAACAGTTTGTATACTTTTTATCATATATCCACGTGTTCCTCTATAATCGATGTGGGGGGGTCATCATCATAAGTCGTTCCTGGTAATTAAGGAATCTCGATCGTCATTAGGTGACTAATTCTTAGAAGTTGTTTCGTTGCACGTCTCCACACTCCCTCGCCAGGGGTCGCTAGGGTTGATTACTGGCACCTGACTACGTCAGTATCATCCATCACTACAAACAGCCATACTGTCTTGCGATGATGCACATTTATATACATTTTATATTGTATCTTTACAGTTTTACTTATAAGGGTGACAATTAAAAAGAATTATACCGGATATCCGGCTCATGCAGTCCCCCTCATAATAATTTCGTTCCGACGGGACTGATGAAAGAACATTGATTATAGTCAAAACTTCTCGGACTCGGGGCAGACGATGCCACGCTGGATATAGCCCTCCAAATGTCGTTGCTAGGATATTCTGATTTTGCGATTTGCGCTATAGTACGTAGGCCTCGTTTGTTGAAGAAAGGGTAGCCTTACAGTTGGTTTACACAGCGTTTAAATTGACCAGTTTAGTTGTCGTTTAGATTATAGCCAATATAGGTCTAAATACAGCGCCTACGACAATTTATTTTATGTCGTATTTAATTGGAAACTTTGTCCCGCAGAGAGATAACTTCATTCAAAAAATCTGACCCTCACCTAAAAACGAAAAAGATGTGTCTGTGTACAGCGAGCGTGCATGCGTGCGTGCGGTAGTGGTGGTGTGTGGACTCACATACGTGTGGGTCATAAATTGTGCGTGCGAGTCTGTCGTATTTATGTGCGAACACATCTCCGTCACTTTCGTTATTTAAAATATTTTATATTTTCACCATTTTCATCGAATTGGGATCTGGAATGCCAACGCCTATCGCTGCCCCTTGCAGTGTCGGCTGCGAACGCGCGTTCTGTTTCACGTCGTGGTGTAAAAACAAATGCCGCCAGCACTAGCTAGGCTATGAGCCAGCATTTCGGTACATTTATAGGGACGAATGCTCATAGTGATTTTTGGCTAGGCCTACATTCCCTTGAAATAGAAAATAGGTGATAGAGCACTCACAGCTTTCTTTGAGAAATCACCTTTTTAACACTCCCCCATATTTATAACACATTTTCTCTGAAATTGCTAATGGATGCCTCTTAGAAAGGGCCTTACACAAACTACTGTGGAATAGTTTCTATACATCGTAAGATAATGAAAAATTGACATTTTGTGGCGGAAATGACCTGCTTTCCACATATATAAAAACTATCATCATATCTTGCGAATTGTGGATGTTGTGGTATTTTATCTACCACATCTCAAAATACAATCCACAGAATTCAGTTTAAAAAATGTAGGTCTAGAAACCACATTTATGGTCGTTCGAGGTTTTTATTGCATCAGAGTGTAGGTCTACACCCCTAGATATGGAACACGTTTGACAGCAATTCAGCATGTACGAATATTCGCGTGAAATCACTAACTTCCGTCACTGCCCCACTTCCCCGAAAACATTTGTCAGCGGTCATTGCTTATAAGTTATCTCTTATAGCATACATGGTAAAATTGCAGCTATCCACGGGAATACATAGAACCTCGCGAATTACTATTGCAACAATATTCGTTGGTCTTCAGAATCCGCATGCCGGCCTCAACTTTTAGTTTAGTTGACGTTCACTGTTACGTCTCCCGGTAATGAAAACTTACGACATTTGAACGTCGACCCGTGAAGTGAGCACACACACACACGTTAGTTTTTAATCGTTATGTAAGTGTACTGCTACGCTTTAGCATCTAGATATGTTTCCCCATGCCACAGTCCGTCGTGCAACGCTCCCCATCCAAATTAAGCGAGACATACATATTTATATAGTCGCTTATATTGCTAGAATTAATATTACGGTCGAGAACAAATAATATACAAGCATATGCATGGAGTCACTTACATTTTCTCTCGAGCTGTCGTGACCTGTGTCGATCGACTGTCGGCTGACTGTCTGGGACCGCTCACCGTTCGGCTCGATCTCGCAACGCTAACGGACCTTGGACGTATTATGGAACGCCAACTGTGGCTGTTATATGGACCTATACTGCGTACAATAAACGTCAAAGCAATATTCTACTCTATTCTAAATTAATGGGCCAACCAGACAGCTAGTGCTCCACGTTTATTTATTGACATGTTAGGCCATTTTGCTTCCTTGTCACATTTAATAACGCTGACGCTTAGGCATACGTTCCTAAGTAGAGTCTACCTACGTTTTAACAAATATCCTACATTTATGCCATGGTAGTAGTATTAATTGAAATGGTCCAAAAGGGTAGGTTTAATGCAGCAAGGCAATTGTCGATTTCCGTTTTCTCATACATTGCTTGTAAGGTTTGTAAGTTTGGAAATTGCGTTATATTGTTTACGAAGTGTATATTGCACCTAAATTCGGTACAACAGTTGTGGGACTATTGCATCGAAAGTTTTTCGACGCATGTGCCTTACAGCATGGGAATGCGCATGCCGTCGTTGCAGGTATCAGAATACATGTTTAGAGTCGGCGCATCTGTTAGAACGTTTGTCGAATTGCAGAATGCGCTACATTTGTTTCAGCAACAAACGCATAGTATTGTCAGTGATCCGATGTCACGTTGACGGTGCACGGCAGATTTAGACCGAACCACTATTCCAAAATGGGTTTTAGGGTTAGGGTCATTTTTAGGGTAAGTGTCAGGGATAGAGTCACGGTTAGGGTAATACGTTTTATACAAGTCAAGTCGACCTCTCATTGTTACGGCCACGCAGTGGCGACAATCTCACATCCCTATTTTAGAATTATGGTTTAGTCCAAATCGACTTGACAATACGGATATATATATATATATATATATATATATATATATATATATATATATATATATATATATATATATATAATATTTTGCGCATAGAAAAAGTAAGATAATGTAATAACATGACATTCCTCTGATGGAACTCCACGTATATATAGCCTTTTGAAATGTTTTTCAAACGTTGAGCCACCCAGGTAGTTCTCCAATCCACAGACGAATGAAAAAGTCTCAATCCACGAACCGTTCTAGTCGGCCCGCAAGATCACATGCAAAATGTCGGCCCGATACATGTGACACTGACGGAGATGTGAGTGGACATGCTGGTCTGGTGCATGTTGCAGGTATATGGCGGGCGGGCGGGCGGGCGGGCGGGCGCTCGTGCAGATAGCCAGGGAACCACACTGTTTCGCCGCGGCGCCCTAAATTTAGCTTGCCGCGGTTTGACTGGGGGGCACAAGCATTTGTTTGCCACACCAACCCAAACGACCTCCTTGCCCATATTTTCCCGCGTGTTCAAACATTTGTGTGAGTGCGCGCGACTCTTCACACATGCCTGCACCCGTCTCAGCATTAGGCCTACTTCTGATCTATTGGGGAGGGGCAGAACCAGAATATTACGTCTGCATGGCCCCCATCGAAATTTAAGGGAGGACAACTGCGCCCCCGGCCCCGCGTCTGTGCCGCTGCCCTGGACGACAGGACTACCATGGTGGCTCATGCAGTGCCCAGTCAGGAGCCTTCCAGCCTGCTATACGACAGCTCCCAGCCGTTGGATGTTGGTCCCGCACTAGTAAAATCGCACACGTCATATGGTGGGTCTGGTCTAACCGGGGTCTCGGAGCGCTGCGCCATAGACTGATCGTTGTTGGGTAATTAGTTTCTCAAAGAAATCTCATCTCGTTCCACTACTGCATCATCAGACATGCCACCACACGCAGACAGTACCACTTGTTGATACGACCCCGTTATTCAGCAGATTGTGAAATGGCCTTATTTACTCAATCTCGTTTTTACTTTCCAGTTATGTTCATGAAAAACCTCGTTTTCAAATGCATGGGTTATTGGCGTCGATACCTGAGGTATATACAGGTCGTTACATCTATATATATATATATATATATGCAGGGCTTTCCAAAAAGCAATCCACCTGCATCACATACATGGGTCTCCCCAAAACGTCAAGGGTATCCTTTCGAGGATTCTCAAATCCAGTCCCTTGGTGTTCTGCTAAAACTCAAATTGCATCAATCTTGAGGTTCGCTAAAATATCCATACTGCACTTATTATTGGCGAAATAAAATCGCATTGTAGCCAAGCACAAGATTATGGTGTCTGCAAAACAAAAACCGCTTACCCAAATCCAGTTATTTCAAAGAAAAATGCGCCTTGGGATTTTCCAGAAACTGTTTGCGAATAATGGTTTGTTTACCGGCCTGGCTGGCAGAGATACGAATCATGTCCATTATAGTCAATAAGTAAGTTCTAATCGACGGCAAGATTTGACTGACAAGTCACGCGTCACTGCACAGTGCCGCTCCGGCCGTGACGATATACAAGCTAGGCCAATGAATGGTGGCGTTCTGGTTATTGTGACGTTTCTACTGGCTTCGTGGAAAGACAGCTACCGTCCACTCGGCATAAAGGAGTGGCTCTGTTTGCGACATATCACTATGACAGCGTTACTTGTACGAGCAGACGTTCAAGAAAATTCCCTGACGACCATTGCATATCAAGGCAAAGTGAACGCAGTGTCCGGTAAGTAAAGGTCTACTCTACACGTTCTCGAAATCCTCTAAACCGCGACGCACTGAATATATAATTTTATATAAACTTCGTAGTTTGCAAAAGCTGAGTAACAGAGGGTCGACTACTTTAAGGTACGACATTCGGTGTAGCTAGCGTGTCTCAACATGCACCCACTTCTGTTTTAAACTGGGACGTAGGCTCCTGTGTTGCCAGGTCTCAGTTATATAACTGTCACAATGGCTGGATCTTTATATTGACACCTCTTTATTTCCCAGATAGCATGCAAGTGTTAATCCAACGTTAATGTAACGTTAGCAGAAACGGTGTTTTAACGTCATTTTGCTCGTTTGTTTAACGTTAATCTAACGTTTCAGTTTAAAAAAACATTTTGGGAACGTCACAGATTTAACCAAAATCAAACGGTTCTAACCATATGCAAACATTACTGTAACGTTTGCATGCTATAAGGCTATGTATAATATACACCCTTAGTGTGACACAAGGATAGTGTTGAATACAACAGGATTAAACACAAACACCATTCACAGCAAAAACCTGAAAGGAAGCAAAAGGGAGGCAGGCAGGCAGGCAGGCAGGCAGGCAGGCAGGCAGGCAGGCAGGCAGGCAGGCAGGCAGGCAGGCAGGCAGGCAGGCAGGCAGGCAGGCAGGCAGGCAGGCAGGCAGGCAGGCAGGCAGGCAGGCAGGCAGGCAGGCAGGCAGGCAGGCAGGCAGGCAGGCAGGCAGGGAGAGTAGAGGATTATAGTGAGAGGGGAGGGGAGAGAAAGGAAGAGAGAGGATGAGGGGGGATGGAAGTGGGGAGAGTGAAGAAAAGGAGGTTAGAGAGAAGAGGGAGAGGGATAGTGGAGGGAGGAAGGAATTTACGCTGTTTCGGGATCATTAATCATCTGACAAACTTCTACACTCGGGACTTTGGTGAATAAAATTTGCATTCGTTCATCCATATTTAGCCTATTATGTCGTCTTCATCAGTCTGAAAACCCTCTTTTTGTTAATTACTTCTATACTGATATACATCTTAGAAGCTCTATGTACACATACTGGAGATCCCAATTGCACACATGATATTTGTATTATATGTTTGTTCCATATTTTTAATAATTATTTGTAATCACGTATTCAATTTTTTTCATGACCTATTTTTTTATTACCCACTTATTTATTCTTTTACTTTATAAAATTGTATTTTATATATACATATGGACTTTTTGTCTGAAATAAACATTATATATATATATATATATATATATATATATATATATATATATATACATACATACATACATACATACACACACACACACACACACACACACACACACACACACACACACACACACACACACACACACGCACACACACATACATACATACATACCTGTCCACAGCCAGATGTCAGGCCTATCAACCGCAAGTGTTTGAATGAAAAAAAATTCCAACGCTGTAGAGGAAACTTATGTTTGTTTGATGACGCCACTCGTAGTCAAGGTAGTACAATATATACATATAACTAAGAGTATTGTTGCTAATCGCATACCGATGGAAGATATGCCGTATAGTCTATAGACGATATAGTCAATCACAGATTGGAAACATAAATAATGTTTGTTTACAACGGAACAAGAAACCGTACACGGATAAACACTAACTGGGTGCTGACACCATGCGATCATCTGGATGACTACATTCGGGCCCTCACTAGCCGCCATGTGCATATAATCAATGCCGCCCTCTGGCGAGTATCGTAGTGCCCACGGGTTAACATTACGCGGGAAATACGGCCCATGCGGCAAACTCCATACTTTCTAAATTGTCTTACTTCGCGGTCAATAACCGACACTACAACAATGTTACTGTGACATTATTAGCTTATTACCCAGAATACATACAAATGACAACGGCACATTATTTCTAGAAATAAGCAAAAATTCCTGATGGTGAATTATAGATACAATTTTCCCACCACGACAATGATTTGAAAACTAGGCCTAACATAAGATAAATACTGGCCAATCACTATAAAGGTTGTTGCTGTTCATTAGCCATATAATATCGTCATGACTACACGAATATAACAGATGCAAACAGGCGTTACAGTGATGACAATGCCTATGTGTACTACAGCTTACATAATTTAGGTATGTATGCCCTTGGTACGCCAGCGCTCTTAGCTCAAAATCCGGACGGAACAGACGTGATGTAAAAACCTGGCTCTCAGCATTGGAAACTGTATATCCCACATGACTCAGAGAACACAGCAAACAAAATCGGTACCGCTACGTGTTTTCACGTGTATCCACGTGAATACACGTGTTCTTCCTGTTCTTCCGCACATACACATGCGTATTTATTTACATTTATATTAATTTACTACATGTTCTATTTCAATTGATTTCATATACACTGTTCACATACAATGTTAATATGTACTCACGAATTTGTCATTTGTTGTCCGAAGACTAAGTAAAATGATTAGCTTATTTAAATTTACAGTTTTAGTTGTGATCATGCCCACACTCGCATTGAAAATAAAATAAAATATTATACTTATTGAAATCCAAGGTGTTTAAACTAGAGCTGGCATTACCTAGTTTATTCATTTCTTTATAATAAAATAGTTGTGTCCAAATTGTTGGTCTGTTTTTATTTTTCAGTAGGTATAATTCGACTTCTGCAGGTCGTAGGCCTACCGGGCGTGATCTTCACCAGTTCCTAACCACTTTCAGACATTTGTCAGAGCGTATTTCCCATGCTATCAAACAATTAAAATGAGCGTCTTATAGTGGCGCAGTGGCGCCACTTGGTGCAGTGGCGCCACTTGGCGCAGTGGCGCAGTGGCGCAGTGGCGCAGTGGCGCAGTGGCGCAGTGGCGCAGTGGCGCAGTGGCGCAGTGGCGCAGTGGCGCAGTGGCGCAGTGGCGCAGTGGCGCAGTGGCGCAGTGGCTAGAGCTTCGGGCACTCGACTAAGAAAAGACGGGTACGAATCCTGTGCTGCCGTGTCAAACTCTGACTTAACGAACGGAAAATAAGTTATTTCATTTACAAAAAATAGTTCTGAAACACGTGTTTTCCACCTTAAAATTTGTTCACAGAATTCCGGAAAACAGGTGACTTCATGTCTGGACAACTGCAATATGATGTATTGAAACACGTGTGTCTTGACAATTGTTCAGAGAATCACGTGCGGTAAACACGGGATCCTGTTCACAGGATCCCGTGAATAGAAAATGCGTGATTTCACGTGCGGTAAACACGGGTCGATACACCAAATTTATTCACAGAATCCAATGAATTCACGTACAACACGCAGGTGATTACACGTCAGTGGCGTAGTCAGAGGGGGGCATGCCGGTAATCCCCCGAAAATTAGGATGGTGGGGAACGGAGAAGCAATAACTTTTTCTTCCTCTGACTTTTCTCTCAGTATGTTTTCGGTCAGCAAACTCGTGATTTCACGTGACGTAAACACGTGTCAATACACCAAATTTTTTCACAGAATCCGGTGGAATTCATATACGGAAACACGTGAATTGAGCTAGTTGAACACGTAAATTCACTTACAGAACACGTGAAATCACGGGTCGTTGTTTGCTGCGTTAATAATGTCGATCTCGTCTCGTTCCGCGTGCACGTACTGGCAGGCTGGCATTGATCATCATCAGTCGTCCTCGCGTGCCAGGATCGCTCCTGCTTATTACAATACCCCTAGGTGGCACAACCTTTGCAAAACTCCTCTTTTATCCTCAGCCAATCATGTATCCGCCTTCAAACTGAGGCGCGTATTTGCGCTGTTCTCACGGGTGTCGCAGTAGCTACTGTGTCAGCATTGGGAACAGCGCAAATCCCGTTCCAATTTGAAGTCGGATACACGACTAATGGGAATCCCAATATGACCCGTTCGCTTTTAATTTCTAAGCATTGCATCACGGTTGGCTGAACTATGTTTTCGTTATGGTCACCTTACCTTAATTGTTTTAACCACATATCCAGTTAGAGATTTCTTTGGCTGATCTTAAATTCAGAGTTTTGCAAATGGATCTGCCTGGGGTATAATGCTGCCTAGTACGGTATGTAGTATCTACTGACATTAATCGCCATCACCTGATGCGCGATGATGAATTTATCTTCTTTTATCGTTCAGAATAACGAGACATTGTGAGACCGCGCATGCATGTACAGCTGACGTGGCGCATGCGCAGTGTGGCGGCAGTAGCGTCCATACCGCGTCGCCTTGGATGTGGTTATAAATATACTTGAATCAATACTATTTAAGGATATATCCTTAAATATAGCTATAGTCAATGTAATATGTCGTAGGCCTACGAAGGATATAATTTATAGAGCATTGTGTTAATTAAACTTAATATTCTTCTCCGTCCCATAAATTATCCCCATAATACATAAAATAAAATTAATATTATGTTGTTCACGAATCTCTGCGCGCGGCATGTTTGGCCTTGGCCTGGCCCTGGGATCATCTCGGCAGGTATAGTCAATGACCTGCCAGTCGAACACGCTCGCGAGTCGAACACAGGACATCGTCTACGTCTACGTGATAAATCAGCAGAGTCCATCAGTCTGGATTTTAAAGCTGATGAGTATGTATATACAATTGTGCTGTGCCAGGTGTGAAGGTGCTAGACAAAGTATATATAAGGTGCGAGTAAAGTATCAACGAAGTGCGAGTAGAAACACAGACCACAGCTTAGAAGTGTGAAACTGCCGCTACCCTAAATGCTTGGATGGTTGGGGCTTCCAAGACATTCCCGGGAAGGGCGTTCCAGACAGTTCGTGGGAAGAAAGAGTTGCTGTAGACCTGAATGCGAGCTGGGATAATTTGATATTTACTTGGATGATAATACCTTGTACTGGTGGGAAGCATTGGAGTAAGGTAGTGGTTAATGACAATCAGATGGTTTTAGATCGAATATATCAAGAGAAGGCAAGACAGTTATTTATTTCCCAACAGAGGTGGTTAATCATAGCGGACACGCTTTCTCTTTGATTGTACTTGTTTAGAACAAATCTGACTGCTTGACGCTGGATTTTCTCTATCTTATTTACCTCCTTCTTGATGTATGAGTTCCAGACAGTACTGCAATATTCTCAGTGGGGACGTACAGGTGAAAAGTAGGCTTGTTGTCTTAACTTCTGTGAAGTTCCTCTAAGGTATCGCTTGATAAGGCCCAGCACTCTGTTGACCCGGGAGGTGATTTTATTTATGTGGTTCTGCCATGACATGGTGACACCTAGGTATGGATACTGTGTGACCATGGAAAGTGTACACATCCTCTTAGATGATAGTCAGCATTGATTGTGTTGCGACGGAAAGTAAAATTCTCAGGGTGTGGCATTTTGCGGTGTTAAATTTCATCTGCCACATGTCAGACCATTTCTTGAGTTTGTTCAGGTCTTCTTGGAGAACTACTGAATCAGCTGGGTTTTAAGTGGTTCTGTAAAGGAGACAGCCGTTCGCAAAAAGACGGAGCATAGAAGTTATTCCTGTTGGTAGGGCGTTGCATGAAGGACTGTCCCTGGAGGACTCCTGAGGTGATGGGAACCCAGTCCGAAGACTTTCCGTCCACCACTACTCGTTGAGATCTGGATGTCAAGGAGTTTTGTATCCACAGCAGTAGGGAGCCTCGAATTTCATAGTGGTGAAGTTTGAGTAGTAATCGTTGGTGAGGAACTCGGATCAAATGCCTTTAGTCTTGGACTTGGTTCGAAAAATCAAGAATTACAGCATCAACTTATATAATTTAACAATGTCTTCAGTAGTGATAATGATTTGTGATTCACTGGAACGGCCGGGTCTGAAACCATGCTGGACATCTGTAGGAATATTTTAATTGTCATAATGCTCCATGGACCATGTCCATGACTTGAGTTGAGCCTTGACTGAATATTATAATGTTCAATAAACTTGCTGCACTGTCTGCAGGTTGATGTGATAGACACGGCGATAACTTGATAGACACGGCGATAACTTGATGGTGTGGCCCTGTCTCCTCTCTTGTAAATTATAGGGTAATGTTTGCAATTCTCCAATCTGATGGGATTAGTCCTATTGTAGAGAACGACCCCCCTTGGGACGCGTGCGCGGGGGGAAGTTACTCCGCAGGATATGTGTGAGTGTGTGTGAGTTGGAGTGTATCTCGCTCTTCTCGTGTGCGCTCGCCAAAATCGGTTTAACCCCCGATTCAGGGTAAAGTGACAGACGCTCGTTCCAGGTTCGATCTCGGATATTTTATTCACAATTTGAACTTCACGTTCGTATACATAATTTCAAAAGATATACATTGCGTTGGCAATTAATAGACTTTAACATAGTACTAGTAACATCGAAGTCACTGCGTGTCTGTTGCCAGTCCACTACAGCGCTCCTACATTAATTTTTTTTAAATACATACCGGTAATTTTGATAATCTCGTTAAGTATGAGCTTCAGTCTCATACTCATGTTTTAATTTAGGCAGCCAAAAGGAGGGAGAGTCGCGAGCATCTTCCGTCGCTCTCGATCTCCGCTCTTCTATCTCTCGATCTCCTCTCCTATCTCTGATTAAAACCACGCTCTCTCCTTTTATTGTAAACCGTTAAATTAACCAGTGTGCATCTGTGCGCATGTGTAATTAACAATTCCGGTCGCAAGGTTTGCCCAAGGACGCTAGTTTAACATCATCACGTACTCGAGAAACACCTGCAAATCTATACAAATTCAACCTTTGTCCAAACTGTCTCCGCTAGTATTTAGTCAATGTTCAGTAAATCACTCGCTGGTAATATATGACCATTAAGATTTTGCCCCTGTGTTAAGTAATACCTTCTAGACTAATAACGCTATACTGTATACACCATTAAAGGGAACCAAAAGGGAAACGTTACATGTTATGCACGTGAAAGAGTTAATAAAAACGAACCATTCTGAATGGTAATCACATTTTTAAAGTCAGTGGTTTATTAGTAAAAAAAATCTGAACACCTTTTCTATCAAAGTTCGTAAGTCGCGCCATTTTGACTGATGTGTGACGTGGCTAATGTTTGGCGCATTGAGCCTCAGATCGGGCAACTCTGTATTTAAAATTCCGTTAAAATAATCGCCAGGTGGCGCGTCGCGATGTTTACATCCGCTTCGTGTACCCGGTAGGGAAGCGAACATGATTTTCGTTCAGAAATAGCTGAATTTCGGTTGCAACGATAAGGGCCAACATTTTCAAGATAGAACTGAACGCGCTGGTAAACAAGACCCACCGGAAGCCGAAATGCAGAGGCGAGTAACAAGCCGAGGCGACATTGACAAGTGGTCGAAACTCGCTGAAACTTCGAAACACTGACAGGTATTTTGATGGCCTCGCATTCGATCCCGGGATTCGGCGAGTTTCTTCTTAGTCACAGCCATGCCGTGTATTATTCTCCAAATCAGTGGTGTAGTGTCGGATATGTTATACACAACGTGAGGTTTCCAAATTTGAAACAAATATCATATGGGGTCATGGCTCTCCGATTTATGTCAGCCTGACACTCACACAGAGTGACAGGCTCGGTCCTTCGCCCTATCTTAAAACTGTTTTCAGGAATCAATTTCCAAATTGTCCACAACTGTGACAAAAATGCAGATTAATTGTTGTTTTTCAAATACTGGACATTATTATATTAACAGTAGCGACTGTGGCATGCTTTTGTATTATTGACATAGCATGACCTGTGCGGCTATGAAACAGATGTGTGTCAATCATAGATATAAATAGAACACACCAGTAGAACTATAGCCATATAGGGGAAAGATTAATTATCTAACTATGTGGTGTCAATATTGATTATTCTTTTAATAGGCGTGGTATATTTAAAGGGAAAGTTTGGAGCATAATTCTGGAGGGCTAAATAAAGAAAGAAAATCACCACCCATGTTCTTTATGAAATCGACTTCATGCTGAATAATAGTTGTTTTTTAGCTGAAATATATGTACAGTGGAATGTCTCTATTAAATATAACAATTTGAACTGTGTAAAAGTAACACAACTAGCAGAACAAATATTCTAAACTATAACATATGTGGATATATTTATGTATATTCTGCGGTGATCTTAATTGCAATGTAACTTTGTTGTCGAGGTAACCATAATAGTGGCGAGGAAACCATAATAGTAGCCGTCAGGTTCCACATTGTGCTACTAATATTTCTAATTCATGAAAAACTAATTTAAACATCTGGTTCTGTTTCAGATGTGCCATGATATATTACAAATGGCCATGGATTTTATATTCTATGTTTGGAGCAGACAGTGCTTCCAAATGTAACCGGTTAGACAACTTTCACATGTATCTGCCAACAAAAATGTAAGTATATGTTCATGTATTATAAACAGTGAAATGTGTTGCTCACAATTTATTGACAATGAAAATAACATTAGAGCAACCAGAACACCAAGCAAACTAACATGATACAACATTTATATAATACAAAATGATATTTCATACAATGAAAACACCACACATTATTCTATAGTAGAAATATACCCAACAATTAATGTTTAACAGTAACTGATTTAGGATCATTCTAGAACATTTCGAGTAGCATGCCCAGTTGTCCACTATGTCAGAACTAAAAAACGTTCCAATGATTTTATAAAAACACAACATGTATTCTACAATGATAATAGACGAGTTACCTCCATTTTCATATGTCACCTGTCAACACAGTTCTTATATAGTGCGGTATCCAATCATCAAACATGGGGGCAAATACATTTGTATTTGAAAGTATTTAAATACTTTTTAAGTATCTGTAATTGATGTTTAGGAATAAAAAGTATTTGGATCCCTCAAGAGTATTTGTATTTAAATAAATGTCAATGTATTTGACCCAATGTCTGCTTAGCATTGTCCTTGTCAAAGTGCTTTACACTTTACTCCCTGGCAGACCTACTTAATTAAACACCATCTCATGACTGTGGGAAGCATCCAGCCAAGCTGTAATTAATTAATCAAGACGGTTTGTGTACAAATATCCACCATCGTCTATAGCCAGTTACTTGTTTACACAGCTGCGTGAATTGGAGCAATGACGGGTGAACAGACTTGCCCAAGGTTCGACACAGCACCACATGGTTTCGTTCTCGTAGTTGAGAGTCTGAAGCCGAGTCCAAAGCTTTAAACCACTGTGCCACTGTACATAGTTGATATATTTATTTAGGCCTTATTTTATTTCAGGTGTCCAAGTCGGCCATATACAGAGAGTTTTACCTGCTGGATCCATGGCAGGCTTGGTCGAAGGGTACAGAGAGTCATACCAGTGTATACCAGCTATAAGATGGAACTTCTGTGCTCTCAGCCGAGAACAAGATATGGGATAACACTCAGCACTTGTTGACTGCTGCCCTTACAAATGATCAGTTGATTTGTAAATAAGCAGTTGGATTGATTATGAACAAATCAACTGACTCTTGACACCAGCAGATCTTGTTTCATTAGCTTGGGCATATCTGTACCAAGGACTGCAATTCCGACATGGACAGTCATTGTGGGCAGCGGCCAGAGTTCTGACAAAGATGTAATTCACCATTCTCTCTTTCTGTCTGCCATGGGCTGGTGGATCTGCAGGTAAACATACAGCTGTAGTTTCTTCTGCAGCTCCAATTGCTTGCGTCCTGACCAGAAAACAGCCATGTTGTCAGGGTTCGCTAGAACTACTTGGCCGGACATTCTTGCTAGAGCCATGGTTGGTTTCATCCCTATAAATAAACAGGACATGCTGTAGTGCTAAATATTGACTGTTTGAATTTACTATGTTTTTATATGAAAAAAGATCATTCAATTTGCGCCAAATAGGCAGCATATATGTTACAGTGTAATAGTGAACAGTGTCCTTTACTTTGGTGCAGTGTGTTGGAAGTGACAATATCAACAACCAGGACAGGATTAGGCTAGATACATTTATCAAGAAAGCAAATGGGACTGTAAGGATGGAACGGGTCATGGATAGAGTACAGAAGTTTTCTGGCAGATGACATACACACACTAAGATCTTAATTTGACAGCAGACAGGAGTGACATATACTGAGCTGCATGCACTAGAACTGCATTCATATTATTGCACAGTGCTTGCACAGACAGATAGATGATGATGCTGCCCCAGCTGCTGTCTTCATTGAATAGAGATGTGTGTATGTTTGTGTGGTGATACATATTACATAAACTAAGGTATGATAACTGGTTGCATGATCACTTTGTGTTGGTAACACTAGAGTTGACAGTGCTCAGTCATGCAATTTCCTAATGTTGGTAAGTGTGGTATTGAATACATAATTGGTAAAATAATACTGCGTCTTACAAACATTTCACTCCACTATGACATTCCTCTCACAAAATGACAATAGCATTTATCGCTACATTGTTTGTGTCATGTTGTATCTTATATTAAGTGCTTTAATTTATATTATCCAATAAACACAAATGTTGGCACCTCAAAATATTAAATGAACAGGAATATCTATGACAATGTATATTGCAGAGATGTAGTAATCGTACTCGTACCTACACTCGTACTGAGCATGATATTTTTAGTACTCGTACTCTTACTCTTCGAGTACGAAGGAAAGTAATCGCATCGAACTCGGAGAGCATTACCAAAGTAATCGTACTCACGATTACTTCTCACGATTACATATTTTCATATGAACAGTTGCAAGCAAATATATTAGACAGATAAAATGGCAATATTAGAAGTAATCTAATAAATGTAATAATAATCAAGGTATTAATTTTCTATTACTGTTGAGCATTTCAGTTAAATAAATATTCAGTCAGATTTCCCTAATTAATACCTTCTCTTCCCAGAGAAGCCACATCACCTCACCCTCCTGTTTAGTACAAAGTACAAGTTATACTGTGATAGTCCCTGGGAAGCACTGCAGGAGATAAGCATCCCCTAACATCTTGCTTTGTAATTTTAGAAGCCAGGCCATATGCCCCACCTGTACTGTTTGCTCTGTCAGTATGGTGTGAATGACTGGTCATATTTCCAACATCCAGAATCCTGACTGGGTCTGGGCGGTTAGCTGCTAAATCCCTGTCTAGTGTTATGTTTAATTAAGTGCAAACTGTAAACCTGTCTAAATCCACAACTATTCTGTGTTTGTCCCATCCAGACATGGGGTCAAATACATTGAAATTTATATTTAAATACAAATATTCTTGAGGGATTACAAATACTTTGTATTTAAATACGAATACATTGAAAAGTATCTCAAATACTTTTTCATATATTTTTCAAATACTTTTCATTTTGTATTACTATGTAAATATAAGAAAAGCAACACATATATTGAGACATCTAGTTTATATGCATAATTAGTCGTACTTGTACTCATGCATGTTCAAAGTAATCGTACTCGTACTCGAGTACATTTGTATTGTACTCACTCCATCTCTGGTATATTGTTAACTGGCAAAATGTCATATTGAGACATCACGCTAATGTGCATGGTGGATCATCTGACTTACTTGCTAAACCATTGGATGAATTTTTTGAATTACATTAGTGATTTGCATGACACAATGGTTGAGGGTAGAGAATTCCACTCATTGTGGTGGAGAAGAAACTAGTTCCAAATGTTTACCGAGTGTTTACCTGAAGATCTAGTGTTGTATTGGATAGAGTGATCTTGTGGGATATCTACAAGTCCACGTTCCATCTAGTATATTATGCTAGTCTGTTAATATTTCTTCTTGTTTGCTCAGTGTGTCCTCAATATTTCAAGAAACTACCAATAAAGGCAATAATATTGCAAATTTGCAAAGTGATTTTTTTACAGTACATAAGTTATGTCTCATCATAGCTAATTATTCATCCTTTACTGTAAGCCTGTAACATGTCCTAGTATCAATGTTGTATGAGTATCTGAACTGATACAGCACACATAATTTTTAATTTGTTCTCTCACTGAACAAATAACATGAATGATTGAAAACAACATTCGCAATGCTATTTTTTAATGTTTGAATAATATGTTTACTGAAAAATATAGCAGTCATGTTGGCATTTTCAGAGCGGTCAACCTGAAAATAGGAACTGCATGCGTAGCTACGAAACTCGAAAGGCAGTACTTTTGAAGTTATTTAGCGAGTGATATCAAAGTGCCTATATTATCGTTCATGCGGATTGACTATGACGTCTATGATCTGGCTTGCATTCAGCTGTTTTTTTGTGTTATTGACATGTAGCTTTACCTTATTTTTATGCCTCTGTTCATGCAAACGTGATATAAACCATTCAAAGTAGGATAAAATAAAACAAATAATCATGAATAACAATATCGGACGGCCTAACTCGCTTGGACCTAGTTAGCGGCTCCATGATCCCGTGTACATACCTTCTAGAACGTTAACTGTGGTGAACGTTTACGAACAATATCAGTATGTACATAAGTCATCTCGACAGACATCGCAATGTGTCAAATGGTACAAGATTCAAATAATTTAGATACAGAAGACTTAATAATATTTACTAACCTTCTTGCGCGCTTTGATGACTTGGCTACGGCGACGGAAGGATTCGACCGGTAACCCGTTTCGACGACTATCGTTGGTGATTAAATATCGCGCTAATATCGTTTGCACAGCTCCATACTTAAAACTCGACGTCGCCGACGTTTCTGCGGATCTTGACCCAGTATATACGGTGAGAAACATCCTATTCGAAGCAACGTTCTTCGAACGGATGTCCTTCTTCGAAGTTCGCGTATCTTACAACATTGTGTTTACAACGGCGATAGCATTGACGCACGCAATCGGACACGTGACTTTAAGGCCGGTTCTGCGTGCTGAGTGGTCAGACCACGGTCAGACAACAGGAAGAGGCGCATCATGGACACCTCTATGAAGCCGATGATTTCAGTAAAATTATCCACTTTGGAATAATTTTACTAATAAACCACTGACGTTAAAAATGTGATTACCGTTCAGAATGGTTGCTTTGTATTAGCTCTTTCACGTGCATAGCACTTAATATTTCCCTTTTGGTTCCCTTTAAATATTAAGCGGGTGGGTTGGTCCATTGACTATTGAAAAATGAAAATTAATATTTGCGATATTTCTACTGGTAGATCTTACAGTACGCGAGCAAGGGAGGGCCTGGTCCAGTGGCTTTGTCAGTTTATAGTTACTGAAGCAATTTCAGAACTCGCTTGTAATTACCGAACATAGAATGCGCAAAACAGGTACATTTGGCATCTACACAAACAATTTGATTGACAAAAATGTAAAATGAGGTTTATGAACATACATTTTCAAAACAAATAACTTATATTACACGAAATACTCGGCCCCCGTTGCATAATGGTCCCTGTGGCGAGTGTGGCGTGTCTAAAATCAACATATACAAATAACTCAAGAAGGTGGAATATACATAGATAATATGGATTGGATTATCAATATGCCGAAGGCCTCCAAATCTACTTGCCATCTCGAGTTCACTCTAGAATGGCAATCTTGTTAAATTTGGTTAAATCTTGCAAGTATTACCACCACTGCATGCGTTACCATTTCGACTCGCGGCACGGAAATAATTTTGTTCGCGCGACATCTCGTGGGTGTATATTTTGTAAGTATTTCGCCAAAATATACCTTTGCACAAGTGGACTAAAATAAGTGTTACATATTTTGAATATCGGTATACTTTGCAAATATTTCTTCATATAGTGGACAATTCGGCATGTTTTGATTAATGTGTTCGACTCGCGGGCTGGCGATTATAGTCGATGACCCGCCAGTCGAACACGCTCGGGATTCGAAAATCAAGCGATATCGCTTGTAATTACTGCCAGATGTAACATACAATGCGCAAAACAGGTACGTACAATTTGCATCTAAACAAACAATCTGATTGACAAAGATATAAAATGAGGTTTGTGAACATTTCAAAATAAACCACTTATATTACACGAAGACCTCGAATAACTCATTGGTCCCCGTAGCGTAATGGTCCCTCTGGGCAGTGTGGCGTCCCTGCTAAACATTTACTATGGTTTACTACAGAAAAACGCGGTGTTTTTGCGGAATATTTACTATGCTTTACCATAGTAAATAGTATGGCTTACCATAGTAAATACTATGGTTTACCGGCATAGTATCCCAGTGGGCAAAAGTGGTATATTTTGACGTCTAAAAGACGTCTTTTTTTGACATCTAATGGCGGTCAAAATCACGCAGCATATGAAAGACTAAATGACGTCAATGATTAGACGTCAATCTTGAGACATCTTTTAGATGTCAAAATTTAGACGTCAAAAAGATGTCCTATTTTTGATATCTAAAAGACGTCAAAAATCATGCAACATTTTTACGTCAATCTTGAGACATCTTTTAGACGTCAAAATTTAGACGTCAAAAAGATGTCCTATTTTTGATATCTAAAAGACGTCAAAAATCATGCAACATTTTTACGTCAATCTTGAGACATCTTTTAGATGTCAAAAATTTGACATCGAAAAGATGTCCTATTTTTGATATCTAAAAGACGTCAAAAATCAAGCAACATTTTAACGTCAATCTTGAGACATCTTTTAGATGTCAAAAATTAGATGTCGAAAAGATGTCCTATTTTTGATATCTAAAAGATGTCAAAAGTCAAGCAACATTTTAACGTCAATCTTGAGACATCTTTTACATGTCAAAAATTAAACGTCCAAAAATCATGCAGTATATGAAAGACTAAATGATGTCAATTTTTTTATGTCAATCATGAGACATCATTTATATGTAAAAATAGGTCTTTTTATATTTAAAAGACATCAAATTCAGGAAGCCAATGAAAGTCTAAATTGAGTCAATTTGTTTACGTCAATCTTAAGATTCTTTTATATGTTAAAAATAGATGTTAAAAATATGGATTTTGTCAACATCAAATTTAGGTAGCCAGTTAGTCTACACAATGTCAATGTCTTTTATAGATGCATTTACGTAAGGCACCAACACAACACAACGTTTAATTAAAATGGCCAGGATTTATTTATGATATTTGAAACACCCATTCAATCAATTAAAAATTTAAACATGAGCATGAAATCAGGTACTAAGAAGCAAACTTGTAAACTATACGTAAATATTGGCATTAATCATTATCACCATACATAGCAAACATGTACGTGTATATATATAACAAACAATCACCACATAACAGTGCAAACTCCCCTAATCTATAAGTCAGACTACATACTAACTACCATCTACACAATACATGTATACAATAACTAACTACAAATATATGTCAGTGTTTCCCCTGAGTAAAATGATGGGCAAGGTGGTAGGGAGGGCTGAGCAAGCACCGAAGGCATAATGCGACACTAAATATATGTATCCGGGGGCACTCCCACCCAGAATTTTTTTAAGACGATCTTTAAAATGGTGCATTCTGAAGGGTGTTTAGCCTACTACCTGGGAAATGAAGAGGAAACAAATGCATAACTACAAGGTAACATCATGTAAGCATGTTTATCGCAAGATATAGCTACGAGGTGGTAATTTTTGCATATTTTGAGTGAGGTAGCTTAGAAAAACAGTGAGGTGGCCCACCTCGATTCATTATATAGTAGGGGAAACACTGTAAGTAATACAATAATAGGTACCAAGTCTTGTACTCACTAGCATGATAACAGAATCATTATGTACACGGTAGTCAATAATTCAACTCAGTTATGCTTTAGGCATTTTTGAAATTCTTACTAAACATGCTGGCACAAGATGTGAACAAATTTACAACATTCAAAGAAATTCCACTATAATCAATTTAAATGTATAAAACTAATCTTGATCAATAACATTAACATTTTCAGAAAGGTTTACTACTTAAGATCTGGTGTATGCGTAACGCAGAAACTTCGCGATTTTGGTCCTGACTTCGGTTATCGTGGTCTGATGACTTGCAACGACACTCTCTGTGATATGAAAACAAAGTGGTAACAAATATTTATAATATATCTTCCAATTGTCACTAGCAAACATTGGTATAAATAACATTTCATATTTTATGTTGCATTGTCACTTTATAATTGTCACTATTAACAGGGCTGCCTATACATGACAGAAATAATTTCCGTAATGATGGGGGGGGGGGGTGGGGGCACTACCCTTATGTATGAATATGGATGTACACTGGGAAGGTCACATAGACCCTATGGCATTGAAAAAGGCATTCAATATCAACATTTTACCCTGATCTATGGACTTTTTTGTAACGTCATCTCCCATAAGATGAGTATGGTGATAACAATTTATTCTAGGGAGAACTCATTGAAATGATGCCCTGCCTCAGAAAACAAACATGAAGTCAATACATCCACAATACTGCTAGTATAGGAAATGTCCCCCTTCCATCCCACGGGGACAGTACTCAATCAAGTCTTTCTAAGAACTAGCCATAGTGACAGGCCACTACAGACCTGTCTGTAACTGAACACCATGTTGTTAAGCTGTTGATAAATTGTTTCTTTCTCTAGTCAGTGAGTTTGTTCCCTGCCCAGCTGCCACGGGTATGAACTTGTCAGGACATTATTTATAGCAGTTCTTTTATGTGCATAAATTCTTATAGTCTGATATGTTTATTTCCGTAGTGCAAGAGCAGTTTCCGTAATACTGTATTTGAGGTCAATTTCTATAAAGATTACACAAAATCCGCAATGGTAGGCAGCCCTGTATTAATTAATTAAAAGTACAAGAGGATTGTTTAGAGATGAACCAATGTTATCACTATATAAATCATATTCCAATCAGGCATATAAACTATTACTGATATCTTGCCAGGTTTGTCAAGGGACTTGCTAACAAATGTGAGAAATGTGTGTAAAATTTAAAAAAAAAATTTTTGTAATATAAAAGTTGAATACTGACATTTCATTGATGCCCTCACACAGGGTCTGATTAATATAACAAATCTACATATCCCCCAAATCTACCAACATTGTTATATCTGTCACTAAACAGGCAATGTTATTCAGGGCATGTTAATAAACATTTAGAAATAAACAATTATTTACCTTCTATCACAGGGCATAGAGCTGTCTTGCCAAAGGCAACCTTTGCCCTGTTGAGTCCCATCATGTTGAATTCCTTCTGCAGGGTAACACTCATCAACCTGTTAAAAGAGAAAATATTCAAAAGATAACCATTTATTAGGTGCAGCATATTACTTTTTTATTTTTAAAATATAAAGGGCCCCCAAGTCCCAACGGGCTCACATCCCGGGGGTTTGGGAAAAATCATATTGAAGTTTTGGCAAGCTTTTATAAAATTAGGGAAAACCAAAAACTTTTTATTTTTTTTGTTAATGATTTAATTTGTTTAACGCATTTTTAGTCAAAGTTTTGGGGTTGAGTAATATCACTTTGGGGGATTTTTCTGCAAAATTTTTTCCCCAAAACGACCATGACCATTACAAGTTATTACCGGTCATGATAGGCTGGAAACTTTTTGTGAGGGGTTTTGGGGTGTCTGGTATATTTAAGGACAATACTGGGTAGCTCGATCAGCTAGTAGCTGAGCTTTGTAGGGCGCACTATAGCTCACGGGTAGAGCATCGGCCTTTCAAATAAGAGAACCCTGGTTCGAATCCTGTGCTGCCGTGTTAAGCCTTAGGCAAGTTTTTTCCTATACATCGCGCCAGTTCACTCAGCTGTATAAATGAGTACCTGGCTACAGACGGTGGTGGACAGGCCTTTATGCAAGATCGATGTTATCTGATATATACACATGCCAGTTGAAATGTTACATTTGATATACAAATAGATATGCACATACCTCATGATTCATTGTTTCACCATGTTTTGGGCGTCAGTCCCGCCAATCCTGGCACAATGGGCAATCTTTGAAAGCAACAAATTAAACAGCATTAGTTTTAGTATTAATTGTACCTGCCAGGAAACATTTCAATAAAACATTATTTCAGGGTGGTCGTGTCCAGTGTGAATATAGTGTATGGGTAGAGGAAAGATTGAAAAACATTGTTGATTATTGGGTACATGTGCTAGGGATCATAAATTGGCGAGGTGCTGGCTGAAGTGTAACAATAATTATAACAAACACTAATTTATTTATTTAAAAAATGTTGAACTGGATCTGACAAATAACACCAAGACTCACAGGCCTTGTTGTTTAAAACTATATATTATGTTGGAAGATTACCAACTGCTGTATGATTACCACATTCTCCCTTTTACCCACAGTAGTATTTTCATTATTATTACATTATTTGGGTGACATTCCAAAATTGGTAAAAACACAATGTTCTGGGTTGACGGTATACTTTTTATTATATTTACCAACTTTCTTCTGAACTGTACGTCAGCCAGTTGAACCTCAAATTCTTTTTAACTCTTCCAGTGTCTCAATTGGCCCATCCCACCCATACAAATCATCATCATCGTGGTTGTCAAGTTTCCGTTCTATTCTTTCCAGGTGCTCTCTCATTTCAATGAGTTTCTGGATGACTCGTTTCAGGAACCCTGTGAAATAAATGAAATATATGGGTGGATCATTGAGGCCTCCATGTCCCTGTTCATCATCAGATTGCTTATTCTCATCACTCGTCTCACTACTTCCCGCCAGTGCTAGAACTTCAGCTTGATGTTTGCGCCAGAGCCTCAAATAAGCCATTCTGATTTGTTGTTATTATATTTTTCTTTAGCAGCACACCAAACCTGAAATACAACAAATATCCACCTTCAGAGATGGGTCCAATTACATAAATCAAATGTATTACAATTTCAAGGGATAAGGTTACAACTCGATATTTAATCCCATTGTTTATTGTATGAAACAAACTAATAATAACAGTAATAATAATAATTTATTTCTTATATAGCACCCCATCCAAATCATTGTTATGTGCCTTTTTACAGTGATTACTCCTATTTTAATTTAAATAATAATAATAGTAAAAATAAATAAATTAATTTAAAAAAACCCAATGCATTACTACTTTGATAAAGTATGCATATGCTAATAAAACAATCATATTCTACCATCTCTTAACAACTTAATCTAGTCCAGTAAATAATCATCATGCTGGGCTCTATCAGTTTGCATCCTAATTAATAAGCACTATAGTCATCAGGCATATTGCAAATAATGTTTTTTGTTGCCCTGTCATAATCTGCTTGATGCTTGCTTCCTAAGGCAGAAGGAGCAGATGCATGCACTTTGTGTAACTTAATCCCATTTGTGATCCATCCCTATAACCTCTGCCCTGTGTCACTCTATGACTCAGGCAACCACAGCCTACCCTCCAATTATTTGGTGTGGGGTAGAGCCATGGCCCCTTTTGGGTTTTCCCCCCGTGGCTACTCCACAGCTGATATAATAATCTTAATCTCAAGATTCCCATCTACCAATTAACCAAAAACTTTAATTTAGATTCCATCATTTGTGCTTACCGGTAAATTAAAGATTTGACCAAAAACATTATATTGAGACTCCCTACACACAAGACATTAGTCAAACAAATCATATACATGTAGCCAACTATTTGAATAGCAGAATTTAAATGCCTTTGTTTATTTTAGAATAGCAACAGACCAACTATAAATATTTTTTATTTACTGATAGCAATGTTATATGTATGTCAGGTTATTTATATATTATTATTATATTATACTATGCATACACATAAATACATATTAAAATCAATTCCCCACCTTTAAAACAGTTTGATGCACATCTACGTCATCAGATTGCTGTTTGTGTAAATGCATTCTATGTTACATCTGGCAGTAATTACTAGAGATATCCAATAAAAACTTAAGCCAAGACAAGTGTTGAACTGGTGAACGTGTTCGACTGGCTAAAAACTTCAATTTATAAAAAAAAATTGATAGCATGCAGAATACCTCTAAATTGTGTGATCCTTCGGCTTCCCTCTCTTTTTGCAAATGCCTTCACTCTCCAGATTACCCCTATTTCGGGCTTTTAACATAATATCCCAGCCCAGCGCCTTATCGTCTAGATGAAAAATTACCTGCCAACGATAGCGGCTGGTTGGTGTTAAAACGATACCCTTGGCTGGACCACCCGCCCAATGATTCATCTGTTTTCCAAACAACCCCTCGCCCAAGATGGCCATTAGCTGCATGAGATGGTCGTAAACCCATTAATCAAATATTCGAGCGCTTTTGTAGATGCTTTGATCGTGTTTAAGGATACCAACAATATACAGAGGCGTCGATCCAGTTTTAAAAGTGGGGGTATGGGGGACGAATTTATATACATATATGTATGTATGGGATTGAAGTACGTACGTACGTACGTACATATGTATGTTTTTTACTCGTAATTTGTATGTACATATGTATTTTTCATGTAGTGGGTTTATGAATATTTACCGGGCGATAAAGGGGGCTGCCCAACCGCAATTTATCTGGCCAAAGGGGAGTCGGAAGTTTATGTCTGAACTGGTATATTTATACTAACATAGGGTTTTTAAGGGAGTGGAGTGGTCACTCTCGCTATATGCCTGTAAATTTGTTTTAACTGAAAAAAATGGGGGGAAAATTTCCTATGCTGTCCCCCTCAAGCTGAAAGGGGGGGGCCCCATCCCCCATCCCCCAACGATCGACGCCCATGGCAATATACCATAAGTTTATTCAAGTGCGTGAAGAGAGTTGAAGGAATATCAACATATATAACCGAAAACATGCTTACAGTGAATGCTGTGTTAAACTGGATGTTTTAAGCGAAATGAGTGGCTTGTTTTACTAATTTTTTTTTACTATCTAATATAAATTACCCTGGTATGTCAGTTGGCGTGACGTCTAAAATATATCTAATATATGTCGATTTGCTGACGTTATAGAGATGTCAAGAGAAACATATCTAATAGATGTCAATTAGCCGGCATATGATATAGATATCAACAGAAAGACGTCTAATAGACATCGCCAAAAGTTACTTGTCGACATCATTTTAAGTCAATAAACTAGTCTAATAGATGTCAAATTGTTGGCGTGATGTAGATGTCAATATGAAGATGTCTAATAGACGTAAATTAGCCGGCATAAAATAGAAGTCAATAAAATGATGTCTAATTTATATCATTTTGCTTGCGCTATATAGACGTCAATAGAAAGACGTCTAATATACATCATATTTACTTCATTTATAGACGTCATCAAAATGACAAAAAATCGACCACTATTAGACGTCTAAAAGACGTCGTGTGCCCACTGGGATACTATGCAAATGGTTTACTACAGTAAATACAACGTTTTACTATAATCCTAATAATGTCATGACTATGGTAGGTATATCAACAACAAATTGAATGTTATATCATCATTTAAATGTTGCCATGTGATAGATACTAATATGTAGTTAATAACACGTTTTGAATTTTTTTTGAAATCTTCAGTATTTACGGAGAATTTCAATTCTTAAATATTAAAATTGCTGCCTTTTTGTGTATAGGATTTTGGTCCATTTCTTGTGCACAGGCTGCTTAAATACATGATACAATAGGTTGGAAACCAGTAATAACATTGAAACCATTTAACTTACGCATGTGAAACCAAAAATGGGTCAACCCTTTATGAAATGTAAATTTTTTGTGACCTTGACTTGACCTTCAAAGTTGACCTAGATTTTTTATCTGACCTAGATTTGACCCACAGTATGGTATTAATTCCTATTAATGGTATAATTTAGGTGAAATTGTTTAGGAAATGAGCCTTGTTTAAACTGTCAATATAGCAACTTTGTGGACACTAAACGGTTATTAGAACTTGACCTAATTATTTGACCTATATTTTACATCTCACCTACATACTGGAATTTAATGCATAATTAATTGAACAAATTCACCATGAATCTTGATAAATCCTTTGACATGTGATTTATTTTGTGACCTTCACAGTTGACCTACATTCCCATGTTTTTCTATATTTGGCTGACTGCATTTGAGCAACGAATATGAAGCGACTGCAATGCCAGACACTTCTCTCGAGATCAAAGAGTGTTGTCAGTTCTTGAGAAGTTGACCCATGCGAGCATTACCATCATTGACATTCACATAGGTTTCACTATAGGTAATGTGCATAAGTCCATGCGGTATGCGTTGAAGTTCACAATTTCTCTGTGATAGTCCATGGGGAATTCTCCAACTTGCTGATGCCTACAATTCAATACAGTACAATCAATACTGCATACGACACTACAGAATATTAAATGACAAATTACAGCACTTAACTCTATGAAAAAACTCAATTGAACAGGAAATGGGTTTTTAACTAACAAATGTAATATTAAACTTAACTATATATAACTTAACTTCGATATCGTTTATTATTCCGTATTCTTCACGACCACACTTCCTGAGTGTCTACATGAAATTCAAATAACGAAAATAGTTCACATAAAATACTACACAAAATGGTAAATATTATTAATAACATCAACAAAATAGATAGTCCACATAACTTAAACTAAATGGTAAAATAAAAAAATGTGAATTACAGGTATTGGGTGGTGTATATTATAGTGGAAATATTAACTGTCTGTACTTTCTATCATAAAATAGTAATACTGACACACTAACAATATACATGTATCAAGTTCTGTTTACACAATTTACTAAAAATCAACTGTTTAAGATGTGGATTGATCAGATTAATAATGTTTCCCTGTAGTGATTAAAATGGAAGTAGGTCACAGACGCAGTCACAAATAATCGTGATGACCCCCCCTGATGCCGTAAATTTAACTGTTTTGAAATTTCTTTTGTTTTCCTTAAAACATTGACTTTCACATATGTAACACATCTTTAATAATAACTTTCTAATATTTAACTGATAGTCATAACATGAGGATGGCACAGATTACAATATCGATTGCGCGTACGTTGGCCATTGCAAATGCCACGCAATGTTAATGGCGCCTGAATGCATAAATCATGAACAACGCAGGCCGCAGCTCTGAGCGACATGAAAAGCGCTCCAGACCCTGACCAGACAGTCCTGATACCGCCCGTTGTCTGGGGGTTTTTTTTCTCGCGTCCTGCATTGATATACATAGTTCATATTTATACCAAATGAAAGCTAAGATGCCATAGATGTGGGTTACACTTAATTTTTTTAGGTTACACGCTAATCTATATTAGCATTTTTATAAATAAACGCAATGCAAAGTTCACCAACCTTAATCATCCATATCCGAATGCAATGTAACAGATTTTTCCCACCGACCATCTTTTGAAGGCATTCATTGGTCGATATCAATGTCAACAGTAAACAAAATTAGTATGCATCGCGAGAAACACGTTGTTTTTCGAGACCATGTGATCCAGCCAGTTGCTTGGGCGGCAAAAAACCTTTTTTTACTATGGTTTACTATGGTGAATATCACAATTTACTATGGTTTACTATAGTAAATACTATGTTTTAATATGGTTTACTACAGTGAATACCACATATTACTATGGTTTACTGTGGTTTATAATACAATTTACTATGGTTTACTAGAATAAATACTACGGTTTACTATAGTCTATGGTTTACTATAGTAAATACCAAATTTTACTGTGGTTTACTATGGTTTATAACACAATTTACTATGGTTTACTATAGTAAATACTACATTTTACTATGGTTTACTACAGTGTGTATCATATTTTACTATGGTTTATAACACAATTTACTATGGTTTACTATAGTAAATACTACATTTTACTATGGTTTACTACAGTGAATACCATATTTTACTATGGTTTACTATGGTGAATATAACAATTTACTATGGTTTACTATAGTAAATGCTATGCTTTACTAAGTTTTACTACAGTATATACCATATTTTACTATGGTTTACTATGGTTAATATCACAATTTACTATGGTTTACTATAGTAAATACTATGCTTTACTATGGTTTACTACAGTGAATACCATATTTTACTATGGTTTACTACAGTGAATATCATGCTTTACCATGGTTTAATACAGCAAGTGAATACTACATTTCATCATAATTTACTTTGGTGAATATCACATTTTACTATGTTGATCTTCTACACATGCCATATAACTAAAATAATCAAACAATGTGTTTATAGTATAATGAAATGCTTTATTAACATGTTAAAAATTCATGAATTACATAGCAACAATTTACGGTTGACTTCTTTCAAGTGGTATTCCATAATGTCATATGTAGTTTCTTAGATCTCACTCCTCAAAGTTGTGTTCCACTGCACCTATGTAATAAAAAACTTGATTTCTTATGTTTGGAACTCTGTTTATCATTACTTACCAGCATAATGGATCAGTATTAACTGGGCTCTAGTCATAAAAGTGGCAGTAATTAGTGGAATCACCCAATTACTGAGGTCCCCCAATTAAGCAGCCCTTAGAGAGGCCCACTAACACAGTGCAGATGCCTAACTGCATCCTTGGCTGTTAGAAAGTCATGATAAGGAAGATAACAGTATACATTTCTGGACACTCAAAAGGCACTTAATTGTGAGAAATTGTGAAGAGTGATGCCAGAAAAGTGAACCCTAACTTACCTTGTACATTATTGCACTTAGCACCCAAATGTCAAGGTATTATACACTTGCATTATAGTCATTTGATAATTATCAAGCTTACCTTTTTAAAGCATCTTTTAAGCACAATGAATTTTTTATATAAAATCATGATGTCAATAATTCAAATTACTTATGCGTTAGGTATTATTGAACTTCAATTTAAATTAACATGCTTGCCCAAACACATTTACAACATTCAATAAAATTCTACTATAATAAATTTAAATTTACAACACTCAATCAATAACATTTCACTCTGTTAAATTTCAGTGTTCATTATATAACCTGGAAGAAAGATAAATTATACTTATAATGAAAAAGTGAGACAAATTACATATATGTAATTTAAAGGCATTAAACAAAGACAACTTATGTCATAATTAATTAACTAACTTTTGATATATCATGATTTACTACTAAACCATGACATATCAAAATTAATTATGATTTTTATTATGATTGCAGATGGCATCATCAATGTGATATACTATTGTTTATTATGGACAATGGGTGGTTAAAATTAACTGTGAACATAACAGTTTAGCGCAGTCATCTGTCAAGTCACTGTGCTATGCTATGCTAGAAGCATGATACAAATAGTATGCTATGGCATTTTACAATGCAATTTTAATGGTTTACTATGTTTTCTATTAGTTGTCTGTGGTAAGCCATAATAGATCCATGGTAGATGCATCTGGCAGTTTTGCATAAACAATTTAAAATTAGGCAATAAAGAAATAAATGCTTATGTCTTAATTAAGTTACTTTTGTTACATCATGGTTTACTATAACATTTTGGTTTAATGTTCATTTGTCATAATGTAGTTAAATATACTAATTTATTACAGTGATATCATGGTTTATCATTGCTTACCATGACTTTACCACAGTATTGAAAAATGTAGTAAACTGTGGACGACTATAACTTACTATAGGCATACTACAGTTTACAAAGGTATATATTACTTATAAATTTACTATGGTGAAAGCATGGTAAAATGTAGTATACTATGGTTTACTATAGCTTACTATGGATTTACTATAGTTCACTACAGTTTACTACATCTTCATGTGGATTTACTATGGTAAAAGCATAGTAAAACGTAGTATACTGTAGTTTACTATGAATTACTATGGTTTACTATAATTTACTATGGTTTACTATTTCTATGTACATATTTACTATGGTGAAAGCATGATAAAATATAACATACTATTGTTTACTATGATTTACTATGGATTTACCATGGTTTACCATAGTAAACTGTAGTAAATATTTAGCAGGGGTGATTAAAAACAACATCTACAAATAACTCAAGGGCAGAATATACATAGATAATATGAGTTGGATTCTCAATATGCCGAAAGCTTCCTTGTTCACTTAATTGCCATCTAGAGTTCACTCTCGGATGACAATCTTGTTAAATTTGATTAAATCTTGTAATTATTACCACCATCGTGTTACCGGTTTGACTCGCGGCATGGAAATTTGTTCGCGTGACATCGTCACGAGGGGGTGTATTTTGTTTTTCGTCAAAATATACCTTTTTGCACAAGTGGAATAAGATAAGTGTTATACATATCGGTATACATGTATTTTGCAAATGTTTTTTCATATATTGGGAAATTCGGCATGTTTTGATTCATGTGTATATAATACGAAATCGTCATCGACTCAGTTTCCAAACCCAACTTTTTTGGACCAAAGTAAGTTTAAATTACGTTGCAATAATGCCATATATCGGAATATTTTTTTTTTGTACCTCAAGCAGTGATTTATTTTGCAGACTTTTGTACAAGTAATTTTCCATCATCGCAAAGTTCTGTCAACATGTATGACGTTGTCATGTAAGAGCTGCTCATGTTTTTTTGAACTTTGTGAGTGTGCAGTGTGCAAGCATGCGTTCATGAGTGCATGCTTGTGTGTGAATGTGTTTGTGTATGTGTGTTTATAGATGTATGTATATATGACCATGTCACCTAGGAATACTCTGCACTGCAGCCTTGCTTTCAGTCGACGAATGCCGAATATCTCATGGTTTATCATCCACCTTTGAAGGCGTACTTCACAGTCTTTTATCCCTGCCATTATCCTGCTAATCAACTTCCTCCGGAATTAGGATACATCATATGCACTGGACAATCATCAATGTTGTCATTGCCATCTCTTTGGGATGGAACATATTGTACTTCTTTTCCAAACAACTGTATTAAGTTATCCATTTATGACCAAATGTGTCCACAATGATATATATCCATTTTCAGATCATTTGACTGACACCTTGGACAGACAGTGATGGCCCTGTGGATCAATTGTATGAGAGCTGCTCAACATTTGGAGATCCTTGTCTACCATTGGTGACCATCTGCAAACAGCGATGTAGTAGAGCTTGTCTACATTTAGAACTCTTGTACATGGAGATGGAGTACATATACACACAGAAAATGACCTGTACTTTGGATTTTTGGAGACTGGATCAATGATTTTACACAATCACTAGACACCTCATTTTCAGGTAAGCAAAACTTATTATATTACTTACTAATTGTTTCAGAACATGAGACACACTTATAACTGGGACACCATAACCTAAGTCAGTTTAAAATTTAGTTAGCCTTTCGATCAGAGATGGAGTGAGTACAATACAAATACACTCGAGTACGAGTACGAGTACGAGTACGAGTACGAGTACGAGTACGAGTACGAGTACGAGTACGAGTACGAGTACGAGTACGAGTACGAGTACGAGTACGAGTACGAGTACGAGTACGAGTACGAGTACGAGTACGAGTACGAGTACGAGTACGAGTACGAGTACGAGTACGAGTACGAGTACGAGTATGATTACTCTGAACATGCATGAGTACAAGTACGAGTACTCTGAAAACAAATGTACTCGAGTACGAGTACGATTACTTTAGAATGTACTCGAGTACGAGTACGATTACTTTAGAATGTTATCATGATTACTTTCACGATTACTTTAATAATGAATATCCTGTTTTTACCATAAAGGCGACCTCCATGGAATCAGGTGTCATTCTTGGGATGTTATTATTGGGTCATTCCAAAAGTTGAGTGTTCTAGCATAAATAATTTTCAAATTACGGCAGTTTGAAATTTGGGACTTAGACGTTTTTCGAAAGCTTGTTAAAAATAAATAATTTTAGTCACATTTCACTAGTCAATATCTTCTGCACTTTTTAGCCTGTGTCAATAACATTGTTTGGAGTTGTTCTCTATAATATAAAGATTACATAATTGCAATTAGAACATAAATACAGTGTATGGTTAATGTTCATCAAATTGATAACCATCATGATTTATTCAAAATATAACTTGCGGGAGAGTTTACAGACCCTGATTGTGAGCAAAATACACGTTAGACCCACATTGTACATATTTCGTACCTAGACATACATTATTATGTGCAAATCTAAGAAATATGACAGGTCTGGTTGCCTTAATTATGAATCTGTACTTATGCAAAGATGGTACATTATTATATTTCATTTTAAAATGACCAACTTCCGACCCAAAAACGTCGATGAGGCATAGCTTGTGTTATCACAAAACTTTTTCTAGGTGTTAGTTCATTTCTATAACCCAAATAACTAGTAAGTCTCAATATCCTTCTGAGCTTCCTTCACAAAAAATGGCATATATCTGGGTGCCCCAACTTTTAAAATAAATTGCTTGTGATATACGAGTGTTTTCAGACATTGATTGCAAGCTAAATATAGATGGTTAAATGAACTTTGTTATTTATATATATATATATATATATATATATATATATATATATATATATATATATATATATATATGCATAACATTGTGTATTATCAGAGCAATATGACATGCCTGACGGTCTTAATTATGAATCTACACATACCCAAATGTCCTACATTTTATATTTCTTTAACATTAGCAAACTTCCAACCATAAAAGATCAATGCGGATTAGAAGGTATTGTTATCACACTTTTACCAGGCATAAAGACAAAATGACAAGTAACTCAATATCCTTCCATGCTTCCTTCTCAAGAAGAATGGGGACCTATTGATACAACTTTTTAAATAAATTGCTTGTGATATACAAGAGGGTTTTCAGACATTGATTGCAAGCTAAATATGGATGATTAAATGAAATGTTGTGTGTATTTGATATATAGGCATAACATTGTGTATTATCAGAGTAATATGACTTGTTTCACTGTCTTAATTATGAATCTACACACTCAAATGTCCTACATTTTATATTTCTTTAAAATTAGCACACTTCAAACCCTAAAAGGTCAATGTAGATTAGAAGGTATTGTTATCAATTTTTTTACCAGGCATAAACCAGTTGTAAGTCAAAATAACAAGTAACTCTCAATATCCTTCTATGCTTCCTTCTCAAGAAGAATGGGGACCCATTGATACAACTTTTTAAATAAATTATTTGTGATGTACGAGAGGGTTTTCAGGCATTTATTGCAAGCTAAATATGAACGATTAAATGAACTGTTGTATGTATTTCATATATATGCAAAACATTGTGTATTATCATAGCAATATGACATGCCTGACGGTCTTAATTATGAATCTACATTATTAATTATGAATATGTCTTAAAAATTAGCAAATTTCCACCCTATAAGGTCAATGTGGATGAGAAGGTATTAAGCATGAACCAGCCCAAAGACTAAATAATAAATAATAAATAACTCTTGATATCTTGTCAAGAAGAATGCGGACCCAGAGATACAGAATTATGAATCTACACATACCCAAATGTCCTACATTTTATATATACATTATATTTATAAAGTTGTATCAATGGGTCCCCATTCTTCTAGAGAAGGAAGCATATAAGGATATTGAGAGTTACTTGTTATTTTACCTTAGAATTGGTTTATGCCTGGTAAAAAATTGATAACAATACTTTCTAATCTACACTGACCTTTTAGGGTCGGAAGTTTGCTAATTTTAATGAAATATAAAATATATGATATTTGGGTATGTATACATTCATAATTAAGACAGTCAGGCATGCCATATTTGCTTTGATAATACACAATATTATGCATCTATATAAAATAGACAACAGTTAATTGAACCATAAATATTTAGCTTGCAATCAATGTCTGAAAACCCTCTCGTATATAAAATATATTTTTTATTAAAGTTGGGGCATCCAGACGTATGCCATTGTTGTGGTAAAGGAAGCTCGGAAGGATATTGGGACTTACTAGTTATTTGAGTTATAGAAATTAACTAACACCTAGAAAAAGTTTTGTGATAATACAAGCTACGCCTCATTGACCTTTTTGGGTCGGAAGTTGGTCATTTTTAAAGAAATATAACGTACCATCTTTGCACATGTTAATACAGCCAGACCTGCCATATTTCTCAGATTTGCACATATTTATGTTTCGGTATCAAATATGTACAATTTGGGTCAAAGGTGTGTGTATTTTGCTCACAATCAGGGTCTAAAAACCCTCCCGTGAGTGATATTATGAATAAATCATGATGTTTATCAACTTACTGCACATTAACCATACACTGTGTTTATGTTCTAATTGCAGTTATATAATCTTTATATTATAGAGAACAACTCCACACAATGTTATTGACACAGGTTAAAAAGTGCAGAAGATATTGACTAGTGAAATGTGAATAAAATTGTATATTTTTAACAAGCTGTTGATAAAGTCTCAAATTTCACAAACTGCTGTAGCTTGAAAAATATTTAAGCTAGAACACTCACATTTTGGATTCTTGCTAATCTTACCAAAGGCTCTCACCATACTGATCTATTCAAAAATATAAGCGGTGACAGCAACAAATTTCTGGAATTTTGGTTGCGTTCACTTGGAATGACCCTATTATTATTAAGAATCAGATGACTTTCTCGAATCGATTTTCTCATGTGTTGAATGAACCATACTGGATTGATACTCAATATGTCCATATATCATGATACTACAAACTAAAGGTATCATAGTGATACTGTAACAAATAGCAGGTCACAATATAAGCATGTACAGCTGTATCGCACAGACAGTTGGAACTTAAATGAATTATAAATTCATGGCTTCAAATAAAACTGCTTAGTGAAAGGATCTAGGAATAGCTAGCCGATGACTTGACTGTGCTGTGATGGCAGGCCAGCTATGGCATGCACACACATCAGGCATGTACACACATCGGGCATGCACACACATCGGGCATGCACACACATCGGGCACGCACGCATGCACACACGCACGCACGCACGCACCCACGCACGCACGCACGCACGGCACGCACGCACGCACGCACACACGCACACACACACACACACAAAGGGTACAGTATCAGTTGCAATTGTGTAGTCATAGAAGGATTGGGGACAGATAATTTTATTTATGGTTTCTGAATCAAATACAAATATGATGCATTTAAGAATTTCAAATGTCCCCTTTTAAATGTCAAATACACATGATCAAATACAAATTATAAAATAGCAACATTTCAAATCCTAGCAATAATATCCAATTCAAATATGTCATATATCAGATGGGACAAACAGAATAGTTGCAGATTTAGCAGTTAACTGCCCAGTCATTCACACCATACTGACAGAGCAAACAGTACAGGTGTGGCATGACTTCTAAAATAACAAAGCAAGATGTTAGGGGATGCTTATCTCCTGCAGTGCTTCCCAGGGACTGTCACAATATAACTTGTTCTTTGTACTAAGCAGGAGGGTGAGGAGATGTGGCTTCTCTGGAAAGAGAAGGTATTAATTAGGGAAATCTGACTGCATATTTATTTAACTGAAATGCTCAACAGTACTAGAAAATGAATACCTCGATTATTATTACATTTATTAGATTACTTCTAATATTGCCATTTTTATCTGTCTAATATATTCGTGAGAAGTAATTGTGAGTACGATTACTTTGGTAATCATAGCTTTATATAGAGACCCGTCCACCCATCATTTCGACGGGTAAAAACGAATATGGACGGGTAGAAATATTGGTGGACGGGTAAAAAAAATATGAAGAAGCAAAAAAGGTCTATGAAAACCATAGATATTGTTCTAAAGTTGTGCCTTGAAAGTGAGTGAAAATGGTGTCACATGTGTGTTTGTAGTCCATTTCTGGTCATCAGACACATTTAAAAGCTTGTAAACTGGCTTAACAGTTAACACACATGTGTTCACCAAAACATGTGTGACTGGTAATAATTTTATCCTGCATAAAACCCTGTTGGTAATGTACTCGAGTACGAGTACGATTACTTTCCTTCGTACTCGAGTACGAGTACTCAAAAAGTACTCGTACTCGAGTACGAGTACACGAGTACGATTACTCCATCTCTGCTTTCGAAACCATCTAAAAAGATGGTGCATAAATTCTATTTTTGGTTTGAGTATGCAGTGATCTTGCCAATATGGGGTGCAATTGGGGCAGTTTTGGTGTTAAGGTGAAAACATAAAACAGCCATACTTTCTGAACTGTTATCCTATAATATCAATGTGTGATGTCTCTGTGGATTCAAAATCAGGCATAGCAAACTCAGAAGCTCATGAACACCTAGAGGATACGGCTCGTGAATTTATGCAACTGTATCACTAAGGGGTTACAAAGTCATATTCACAGTACACATGACATTATTGAAATGCAGCACTGGCTTGGACGACATGCTGCGACAAATTGGCCCACCTGGTGTTTATCTTATTAATCACAAGCATTATTTGATAAATGGCATGCAAGCAGATCAACAAATAAGTTGTTTTCAGTGAAACACATTACACTATTATTAAGACGAGATCACTTCATGCACCAAATGGACACATTCGGTTTCGCAGTCACTGTGTAAACACAACAGGCTGTTCAATACTAGTGTAGACTGGGATGTCTTA
>JAODUO010000323.1:122500-367500 GCA_025642075.2 Ridgeia piscesae | reverse complement strand
TTATTGTTCACAGTTAAGGTGGTTCATCTTGATATGTTCTACGAGCTGCTGTACAATCACTCTTTCCACAGTCGCAGACGATTGATGACTTGATGTCAGGGACACTGGCCTGTTATTTGGTGCATTTCTTTTTTCCAGATTTTTTGTAGATCGGGCAAATAATTGCATCTCACCACTGTCTTGGTAGTGTTGATGTGTCGATGCTTAATTTGAATATGATGTTGAGAGGCACACATAGTTGTTCTGACATCTTCAACATTATAGGGCTGATACTATCAGTACCCGTTGACTTGTCAGTCTTCAGTTGGAGAAGGCATTTCTTGACCAGTTCTTCTGTGATTTCGAATGTAGTGAGTGTTTCAGTAGTTAGGTTCTTTGGTGTGACGTGTGGGATGCTGGTAGTGGCTTCTTTTGTGAATGTTTTGAAGAAGTGTTGATTGAGGACCTCTGCTGCTTCCCTGTCGCTTTGGGTAAGTGTACCATCCTCTTTGAAAAGTTGACCTATACCTCCCCTAGTGTTAGTTCTGTTTCTTATGTAGTTCCAAATACCTTTATTGTTTGTCCTGCATTCCTTGGCTAGCTTTCTTTAAAATTGTCTGCGTGCTCTTCCGATTGTATGTTGGGCTGTGTTCCTGGATCTGATGTAGGTTTGATAGTCTTCCCCTTCCTTTGTGTTTAGATATCGGATCCAGGCGCTATGTTTCCTTCTAACTATTCTCAGGGCAGATTTGGTCATCCATATTGACTTGTTTCTACTATTATCTGTAACAGTGCAGTGTGGTACACACTGGTCTACTGCTTCTTTTATGGTTTCCTCTAGTTTGTCCATTGCCTCGTGTGTACTCATATCTGCTAGTGCTGTTTTCGAGCCAATGGTTAACATAGTTTTCATTTTTTTCATAGTCTGTCTTGTCATAACTGTATACGTCCTCCTCTTTGGCACACGAGTCACATATATATTTCGGTTATGTTGAGGCTGGTGTGGTCACTGTTTCCCAGATGTGGACCATAGTTTAGGTTTGTTACTGTGTTTTCTTCTGTTGTGAAGATCAGGTCGTCCAGTGTAGGTTGTTGACCACGTCAGTACCGTGTTGGCTTGTGAACATGTTGGTGGTAGTAGATATCCCTAATTGCTTCAATGAACTGTTGTTCGACAGATCCGTGTGTGTGTGTGTGTGTGTGTGTGTGTGGTGTGCGTGCGTGCGTGCGTGCGTGCGTGCGTGCGTGCGTGCGTGCGTGCGTGCGTGCGTGCGTGCGTGCGTGCGTGCGTGCGTGCGTGCGTGCGTGCGTGCGTGCGTGCGTGCGTGCGTGCGTGGTACATGGTTGATTGGTGCTGTCATTGTTGGGTGCGTGCCTGTAGTTTGTGCTTGGGGGTGTGTCAGCTTCTTGATCTCCTGTTGTAGTGCCTGTAACTGTATGTTTATTGCCTGTGTACTGTTATCCAAATCTGCCTTTGTTGCTTTTTCTTCAAGTGCCGTTTCTACTCGGGTTATGCGTTTTGTGATTCGTGACATGTATTCTGCATATCGGTCTTCTATTTCTTTGTCTGAGTGTATGTCGTTTAGTGCTTTTGGTTTGCATTTGTTACAGAACCAGCTGACATCATACTGCTTAAGAATAAGTAAGGTAGGCCGTGTCCATCTTCTGGCATTTTGCACACACAATTTCTAGGTATCTTTCAAATTTTTGCATCTTTTTCAAATTCGGTGTATTTTTGTGGGGGTTTAACTGTTCTGCCACTTAGAGTATGTTCTGTACCTGTTCCCCCTTCAGCTATGCTGATTTTACGTGTTAGCTATTAATGAATTTGATCAAATTTAGACTTTTATACCAGCGGTATTCTGAGCCTGACTTGACAAACCGGAACTACTTTCACGTACTTCTGCAAATGCAAAAAACGTCATGCAGGTTATGAAAAGATGTCACATAGAACAGTTCAACAACACACACATGTTCACTTATCACTGATGTTACCATTTGTTTTCAGAATATCTCGATGGCTCCACCACTAAACCAAGAGGAAGAAAACTACGTGAAACTGCTGAAGATCATCGGGAGTGATGTTCAGCCTAGACTGCAGCAATTATTCAGAGATGAATTTATCAAGAAATTTGGATGGGCTTACGCAGATGACGCACGCAGTGGAACTTTCTTTCTCAACAGTATACTTCCGAAGAACATGCCTAATGGTTCAATGAAGGATGCGATACTGAATGCTTTACGGATAGGGGACTCTACACAATTTGATTGTTCAGTTCTAGTTTACTGTTTCTTAAAATCTAAGGCACTGCTACATCAGCCAAGGAGACCGAGAAATGCCAGAGTTCGGCCACTCAACGCATATGAATGTGTGGATGAGTTACGGGACCAGAGGAATAAGGTTTCCCATAACAGCAACAAAGACGAGCTCAGTCAAACTGATTTCACCACAAGGGTGAATGAACTGAACGCGATTTATGCAGATCTCGGTTGGCCAGTCGTAGACCTGCAGAGGTGTGTCACCGACCCATTAGAGACAGCAGAGTGTGACAGGCTGCGGAGAGATCTCTTGAAGGAATATCGACTTTTGAAAGGTAAGCCAGTTCAAGCTATTTCAAATACACTTGATAAAACTGCTGATGTGTGTATGGTGGTAGTAAATTATTTCTTTGATGATAGTCCACTCTAGGTGACCGACCATAGTGTTTACTTGTACTTAAGATACAGTTATGTGCACGTAGTGTTCTTCTCTGTTGTGTCGAAAGGCATATGCATTTCTTTTTCCAGGGCAGTCCCAGCTATTGGGTATTAAGTTCTCACCCTAGAGCTTTTTGAAATGAATAGAAAATGCCAATGCCAGATAGATCTGACTTTAATAATAATAATAATAATACAATTGATTTGTATAGTGCCTGAATCAATAGTATTTCTCTGGCGCTTTACATAAATGTACAAATAGTAGCTAAAATTGGATAGTAGTTCCGCGAGGTAACACAGTGCATGGTCATGCATCACCGAATAAGCAGACAGACGCAGTTTATATGTCGGGTGCACACAAATTGGTAGCCAGTGCAGATGCTGCAGCACTGGCGTGACGTGGTCGTATTTTCTAGTATGCAGACGAGCCGGGCAGCGCAGTTTTGCACATGTTGCAAACGTTCCAGTGTTGTCTGCGGAAGGCCGTATAGCAGCGAATTTGCATAATCGAGGCGTGCTGTAACAAGCGCGTGTACCAGGGTTTTGCACGCATCATCAGTGATGCTTGACCTTATTTTTTCCAATATTTGGTATTTGGTGATAGCAAGACTGCTATCTGAGCAGCCTGCGCTTGCATAGTCAGTCCACTGTCGAATATGACTCCGAGATTTCGTACAGATGGCTTTGGCACAACTCGATGTCCACCAATTGTCACGGAAATATCAGAGGGCAAATCGTTTCATTGTTTTGATGTTAGGAAGATGACTGCCTCTGACTTCTCAGTGTTCAACTTAAGTTGGTTCTTTCCATACCAGTCAGTCACCTCCGTCAAACATTGTTCGATCTTTGTAATTGCTTCTGTCATTGGCTGGTTATGTTTCACTGCCATATATATTTGTGTGTCGTCAGCATAGCAATGGCATTGCAGGCCATGTCGTGCAACGATGTCACCAATGGGTCTCGTGTATATGCAGAATAGAACTGGTCCAAGTACTGACCCTTGTGGCACACCACATTTCATGACACAATCAGCTGATGTTACGCTATTTCATATCTTTGTGAACAGACAAGATGCACACATGATTAAACTGTTGTTTTATGTGTTTCCGAGCCTAAGAAATTTAATTTCACCGTCACTCATGTGAAATAATGTAAGAGTCCTCATCTTTTAACGTCAGCCAGTGAAATTGCCCACAAGGTGTGTGGTCAGCCTCCAGTTGTGTGATATCATATTTTGGGTGATTTTAGCCACACGCTGTTCCTATTACATGCAATGTTTAGGACGTGAATGGGTCATTATATTGCGATTCCCACAAGCCGTGCAGAGTTTGGTTTCTTCTGGAAGAAACCTATTCCTTCCACCATAAGTCATGCACTGAGCCATGTGGTGCATGCCAGTGACATATTTAATCCGTTCAATATCCATTGAAATTATAATCCTCATAAATTAGCATAATACTCGAGTCAAATATAACCTTTTGGAAAGCATATGAAGGAAGGAATCCCCGAGGAAAGATATATTACATTGAATAATGAATAAAACGTCTTAAGGCAGGGGTATACCCAGAAACCAGTGGCATCATTTTGGTTTAAATAACATCACATCTTCAGTGTGACAGTGATCTTGGGTGATTCTTCAGAGGATCTCGGGACATTTGTGGGTTTTACATTGTATCATGATTCTTTCATATACAGTATAGTCCAACTGTTTCCAGAATACTAAAAACTTTCAGTTTATATTTGTGGTGTGGTGAAAGTTTCAATACATCTACACATAAAAATAATGAGATTATATGCCAAATTTAAAGGTGTATTACAAAAAAGCAGTCTTAAAATACGCTACGTTGTATCACAGACAATGGTGTTTTTTCTGTATTCTTCCCCAGTTAGCCGTGCCACTTGCACTTGTTAGTGACTTGCCTGTAAGATTCAGTGCACCAACAGATCAATCAATGTTTCCGTTAGTCGTTATGCCAAGTGTAATGATGTCAGTAGCTCCTGAATCGTCATGCTGATTTGCACTAGCAGTGTCAGAATTGTACGTAATGAACTTTTCTGCAGGTTCCAGATGGTGCAATTCGGTCTGCCGTCTTCTTATTTCTGCTACAATTCTTGTTGGATTTGCAGTTTTACTTAAGAATCAAGGTAAGATGTGCATTTAATGAATAATTTGTAATCATTCATAATATGGAATGTACCATATTAATTATTTTGTGTTCAGTGGTTTTGATTTTCTCTCTTAATTATTTAGTTAGTGTATAATTATTGACTTTTAAACATGTTTTATTGTACCAGTTTGCTAATTAGTTTTGTTTCTTTAGAAAGTTTAATTATTTAATTTAAATGATATCTTTTTTCCTAATCTGTAACAATATATTAAACAGATCATCTTCACATTTCTTAAACGTTCATTCTGCTTAAAGACTGTTCAAATAAAATGTCATGCAGGAAGGAAAGCCATTAAATCTTTCTCCCTTCTGTTGAAATATTGATTTTTGTTGAAAAAATAGCAATATAATACAAATAATGTAGTTCATGCTAACAAACTAAATGCAAGCTGAGACAAAAAATACCATTTTAAGGGTATAGCTATCTTCTGGCACACCTCCTTAATGTTTATATGTATAAAACTTATTCATGTAAGTTGAGGTTTAATGGAAAGTTACTTCTGAAATGAACTGTGTTCGTTACAATTTGAAAATACAATGAAGCAATTAAAAGTAATTTACACAAAATTCCTAACAATTGGTAACAGAAATGCATAAATCAACCTTTTTGTTGTGACAATATTGTAAATTTATATCAAGAAATAAGATATTAGTTTAATAGTGGACCAGTCAATATGTGATTTAAAACTTTCGTCGACAGCTTTTAATGAAACTACCCCGGTATGTTAGATAGACCACTCATAGCATATGTAAAGAGGTGTGGGTGGGTGCCACCCTCGAATTTGAATATCATTTTCAAGGCCAAGAAAGGTCAAAATTGGTGTTTTAACAAGATTTAAAAAGATTTAACAAGATTGCCACCTAGAGAATCAACTCTAGAACTCTAAATGGCAACAAAGCCCTTAGGCTTATTGAGAGCTTGTTTTTGTGTGGCATAAATTTGGACCACAATCAAATAATTTTTAGTTTCAAGTACTTTCACATAACCAGTGTAATTGACAGGTAAACATTCATGTTACAATGTTAAAGTATTGTACAGTATAAAGATATAAAAGTATGTATATTCTCTAAACACGATTTTTATTTTGAAATAGTGTTGAACATTTTGGTCGATTCACTGTAATGTTCCCATACGCAGTACGTATGCATCTGAATGATGTGTCTAGCCTGTTTAGAGCAATAGAGGGCATAACATGTAAAATTCACCTGCACATGAGTCTATTGGTCAGCTGGGTGGCAGCAGTCCACCCCATCACATACGCAGGCATATGTCCAGTTGGGGTTCTTTTTGAAGCAATTTCACAACAGGCCATTCTGCACTTTGACTTGCATCCACACATCACCACCTGCAGACACGCATCTGGAACCAGAGGAAAAGGAAGTATCTGATACCCTCTGTGTGGATGTTGTATGGTCGGACAGCTTCTCTTCAGAGGAAGAGACTCCAGCCGCGAATGGCATCCGTCTGTGGATGTCCACAAACCAGCGGCTGAAGTAGGTAATGAGCAACCAATATGATGACAGGTAGCGTGACACAGGCGAATCCATTTTCATCAGGCATGGAACATGAACATGTGAGCCACTGGCAGACGCTGAACTGTGTACTGCAGTGGAACAGGTTGAGAGTTCCAGTCCTACAAAAAAGAAAAACAAATTGGGGAACAACTCCCACCAGGGCCAGAAGTTTGTGCAGAGGAGGGAGAAGGGTAGGAGTTTCTACCCTACAAAACCCCAAGGGCATACTAGGTAGCCCAAATCTAGTTTCTACAACTAATGTAATGGTGGGCCACATCAGGCTGAGTGTTTGATGATGTGCAGCTTCTCACAAAAATACCATTGGGGGCTCGACTTTTGGATTTTGTCCAGGAATGATTTCAGTTGATTTTGGATTCCTTTGTAAAATTGACCATCATAGAGGGGTATCAGATCGAACTTCTGTCTCAATCCCTGGCAAATGTTGTTTATTTTTGGAAAGTGTAAATGCCTTCACACAGGACATGGGAATGAAGATGCACAATATACAATGGGTGATACTGTACTAAATACTACCTTAAAGGAAAAGGACTTAGGGTTAACTATTAGTGCTGACATGAAGGTATCAGAGCAGTGTGGAATTGCAGCAGCGAAGGGAAACCAAATTCTTGGATTAATTAGGCGAAATATAGTGTACAAAGAAAAAGAACTAATAATACCGCTGTATAAAACAATAGTTAGGCCTCACTTAGAATATTGTATACAAGCATGGAGGCCATATCGCAAGAAGGATATTGATATGCTAGAAAGAGTACAAAGGAGAGCAACCAAAATGATACCAAAACTCAGGAATATTAGTTATGAAATGCGTCTAAAAGAATGTGGTTTAACAACACTAGAAACCAGAAGATTGAGAGGAGATCAGATTGAGGTGTTTAAAATATTGAATGGATATGAAAATATTGACAGAAATATTTTTTTCACAGTCAAGGAAGAGAGAAGGACTAGAGGACATGGAGTTACATTAGCAAAGAAGCAGTGTAGACTAGATATTAGAAAATTTTCATTTTCCAAAGAACAGTAAATGAATGGAACAGATTATCAGCTGATTGTGTAGGTGCTAGTAGTGTTAATATATTTAAAAATAAAATCGACATATACCTAAGAAGGGCGGGGTATACTTAGATAGATAGGTTGGACTCTCGATAAGCCAAATGGCTTCCTAGTCCACCTGCCATCTAGAGTTGAATCTCTAGGTGGCAATCTTGTTAAATCTTGTTAAAGTCCAGGCGTCAACTGAAGTTCTGTGTGTTTCAGTTTAGAGCTCTCCCATTATGTCTCAACTCGGCACCACAGGTTGTTACTTGGTGATATATGGGCAAAGTTTGCCCATTTACATGGCCTATATTTAATTAGGTATCTGAAAAATTGGATCCTGAAACATCAGGACAGGTCCAGCCTGATACAACAGATCACATGGTTAAGGGCGGTCATTCGCAGAGTGGGGTTGGTGGTCAACGAGACTTTTATTCAGTTTTATGTTGGAGCGTCCTCCACAAAGAAAAATGCTCCCTCAGTGGAGTGTCCTGTTGGTTTTACAGGTCCTTATGAAACCTCCCTTTGAACCATTTCAGAAATCCGACCTGAGACATTTGGTAAGAGGAGATGATTGGAGTTACATGGCCTGTGTTTTTATTCTGCTAATTTCTTGCAAAACCTGGATCAGTTGCTGATCACTTTATACCACAATATTGACTTTGTAGCAAAGAGTGAAATCTAGGTTTCCATTGCGGCACCAGTTAAACTGCTTTACCTTGGTGGGGGGTGGGAGGACCCGGATAGGAAACTATATCCAGTCCAGGCCTTGCTTCATTACAGGAAGGTGAATTCAGACTTCCTCTTTTTGTTTCTTATAAGCTAGCCAAGACTGATGAGATAAATGAGCTACAATCTCCTCTTGGTTAGTTAAATGTTGAAACTAGCTGATGAGTCTGAAAGAGGTAATCCTTAGACCTTGATTGCAGTTACCCAACGTTTCAGCTCACGAAGTACATGCTCTGTCAGCTACTTGGAGTCACCTTTTGTGGTGTACCCATGGATGCGATCATGGAGGCATGCACACGGAGGGGCGAAGAGAATATTTTCGTATTTTTACTTGCAGCTATTCGTTGACTACATCACATTGCTATAATTGTGTCAAACTCTAAGGCGGGTGCTTAACTGTACTCAAACTTTGCATGTTTTTCAGGACGTATCCAGGATAACAAGGAACATCTGGATGTCCTTGGCAACAGCTTAGAGGAAGTGAAAGGTAAGTAGCAATATAGTGTCGACATAAACTTTTCAGAGTAGCTTTTTGAATTTGCAGTGATTATATAAAAAGAAAATGGATATTTTGGATATATAAAACAAGGAACAAATGCGAAACAAAGCCATATTAATATGGATCCATTAAGCAACAAGATGATCAAATCTGAATATTGATATCATCAGATATAGCAATGTTTATGAAAACACTATATTGCATGTATAAAGTGAGGAAGAAAAATATGCAAAGTCATAATAATAAAAAAGGTAAGTTCTTATATAGTGAAGTAGCCAGTACTCAGGACTGCTCAAAGTGCTTTATTCTTTACTTCACTGCAGACCTGTTCAATCAAACACTGTCTCAAGTTGTCTGGGATGCTTCCAGCCATGTGCTACAATTAATGTGCGATGGCTGCTTGTACATATCCACCAATGTCTATAGCCAGGTATTCATTTATACAGCTGAGTGTACTGGAACAATGTAGAGTGAAAAAACTTGCCCAAGGTTTTAACACCGCAGCACAGAATTCGAACTCTGGTTCACTTAGTCTAGAGTCTGAAGCTCTACCCGTGAGCCATTGCGCTCTACACAATGATCAGTTACGATAATCAAAATTATTCTGTTCTAAAACTGCCAATTTTGCATATCATAAAATATTTTGGTATTATTTTTTAAACATATCAGCTGACTGGTTGTCTACAAATAAGGTATCCCTAAATATTTCCAAGATGAAATGCATGTTATTCTCTGTATCCCGTTCTCCCCAGAATGAAGAATTATAAAATGTGTACAATTTCTTGTTCTTTTTATAGATGAACAACTAAACTGGCATACATGCATAAACACATGCAAAAATAAACTAATTAGTCCTGTATATGCAATCAATAAAGTTAACACTCATCTTCCTGTTTCACCTAATATCTTCCTGGTTCACCTTTCAATAATTTTGTGGGCATCAGCATATAAATCCCATTTCACAAATTTGTTATTATGCAAAAGAAAATCACGTGTTCCATGCTGAAAAGAAATTAAGGGGAACACTCCGAAGCCGCCTTGATTTACTTATATTTATTAAAATTCATGATATATATGAACATGACAATTTATGTATAATTATATTGATGGGACTCTACCACATCCATTATCTGATATGTTTACATTTACCGATGATATACACATCCATGAAACCAGGTAGATTTCACAAATATGTCCTTTTATTAATTATCCTCTCAGATCTGCAAACAGTGTTACGTAAGGTCTGGTTATATGGAATGCAATTCAAACTAGCATTCAGCAAACACATAGCCTAAGACCTTTTCATTATTAGTCGATTGTGATAAGCCGCTATGAAGATCAAACAAAACCTTAATTCCATTATGAAACATTAGTAAGCGAACCTTAATTAAAATACCAGTATACCCAGAGACAATAACGTCGGCGATAATAAACTTTGTGAACATTATACCGATGTAGTGAGACCTGCAACTAACAGCGGCAGTATATTCGATCATTACACTAATTGTGAATGATATATTTGTGAAGATTGCGATTGTGAAATTTAAATATTTTCTAACTACATTACTTGTTAAGTATAATTTATTTGAAATATTACCAAGGCAAATTTGTAATGTCATGTTAATTCCCAAACAAAAATGCATAGTTGAAACTCAGTTGAAACTCCGCTTTCAATTCGCGTTCAACAGTTGAATGTAAGTTGAACGCGTAGATGAAGTTGAACGCGAGTTGAAAGCGGGCACTTTGACTTTAAACTCTAAGGCTGCTACTTAATTGTACTGAAACTTTACATGTTTTTTAGGACGTATCCAAGAAATTGAGAAACATCTGGATGTCATTGACTACAGCATAGAGAAAGTGAAAGGTAAATAGTAATATAGTGTCGACATAAACGGCTCAGAGTAGCTTTTTGAACTTGCAGTGATTATATATAAAGAAAATGGATATTTGGGATATATAAAACAAGGAACGAATGCGATACAAAGCTATAAATAATATGGATCCATTAACAATGGTAGAACTTTGGCATTTGTTTTACTAGATAACGGGACTAGTAAATTCAAAGGTTTACTAGTCTGCCAAATGGCTTACTAGTCTGGCAAAATATAAAAACATCCAAAACATTTTAGTCAATGAATTTGATTTAAAACTAAAAAACAGTATATATTGCAATCCTAGTTAATTAACAATGCACATTTCATAAAGGTAACAAAGAAATAAAACAGAAATAACAAAAGTAATTAATGAGAAAGTTAAGATATGATCTATATTAAAAAATAGCGCATTTGAAAAACAATGCCAATTGCACTTATTGACCGGTAGTACCACCCTACCATTGTGAATTTTTCATAATCATTCTGGAAATTTACCTCACATTATGGTGTTATGAAAACTGCTCTACTGAACTGTAATAATGGAAATAAAAGTATCACACTAGAAAATTATAGACATAAGACAACTGTTAATCTTACAAATAATGCCCAGACAAGTTCAAAGCTGGTGGCCATGCCTAAGAAAATGTCTTCATTTATCAGTAAGTGAAGCTGCTATAGCCAGTTGCTCACTGACATCGTTTCAATGACTTGTGATTCAGTCACATCCCCCAGCCTTTGGATGGGTTACGGTTAGGGTCACTGTGAGTACAAACACTTGATTGACTACTGTAGGGTGGGGTGGATGACACAATGACCTTGTGTAGACAACCGGACCAGTTACTAGGCAGGTTTACAACTCTGCCCTTTTCTTTACTAGACTACGGACTAGCAGGCTAGTGGGTAATTCTACCCCTGATTAAGAAACAAGATTATCAAATCTAAATATTTATATCATTAGATATTGCAATATATATATATATATATATATATATATAATATATATATATATATATATGAAAACATTATATTGCATGTATAAAGTGATTAAGAAAAATATACAAAACCATAATAATAAAAAGTGAGTTCTTATTTAGTGTAGTATCCAGTCCTCAGGACTGCTCAAAGCGCTTTACACCTTACTTCCCTGTAGACCTGTTCAATCAAACACCATCTCAACTTCTCTGAGAAGCATCCAGCCATATGCTACAATTAATGTGTGAAGGCTGCTCGTACACATATCCACCACTGTTTATAGCCAGGTACTCATTTATACAGCTGAGCAAGCGAGAATGTACAGTAAAAAACTTGCCCAAGGTTTTAACACCACAGCACAGGATTCAAACCTGCATTCATTTAGTCGAGATTCTGAAGCTCTACCCCTGAGCCTTTGCGCTCTATACAATGATCTGTTAGGATAATCAAGATGATCCTATTCTAAAACTGTAATGTTACATATCATGAAATAAAAAATTATTGTTCAAACATGGATACCGTTTACTTGCTGCGGCCATATTATGATCAAGCTGCATTTGGTTTGATTCGCTCCTATCTATTCAATGTAAATGTTTGATTTTTACAATTTACCTTATTAACCATTTCAGTATGAGATAGCCCATTCAGCTAATTTACTGACAATGCTGAGACATGGGTTATTATATTGTTACTCATGCTATAACCATGCTTTCATGTGATATTGTAAAAGCTATATAGGAAGAAAAACACTTGGTTCTTAGTATTTACTGTGGTCTTTTTGATACAATTGATCACCAAATAATTATATAAACTTAAATACTAAGGAATAAGAGGCACTTCACTCAGATGGTTAGAGAGTTATCTCTCAAACCAGAGACAGTAATGTTAAATATAATAATTATGTTTCGCTTCAGCAGGATATCACAACGGGTTCCATAGGGGACTGTATTCAGCCCACTCTTTTTTATTGTTTATATAAATTACCTTCCTTTTTGTATAAACTACTGCAACACTATTATTCGCTGACAACACTACTATATATATGAAGATATGAATAAGTAACTTAACATATTAGCTGACTGGTTGTCTGCAAATAAGCTGTCCCTAAATATTTCCGAGATAAATGCATGTTATTCTGTAGATCCCATTCTCCCCAGCATGAAGAATTATTTATAACAATGTCTAACAAAAATAATCCAGCGTATAAAATGTGTAACATTTCTTGGTCTTCTTATAGATGAAATACTTGACTGGCATAAACATAATATTAAACCCATACACAAATAAACTAATGAGTGGTCTATATGCAATCAATAGAGTTAACACTGATCTTCCTGTTTCAGCCCTTGAAACAATCCTGATTTCCTCCTACTTGACATTCAGAATAATTTTGTAGGCATCCACATATAAATGCCATTTCATGAAATTTTTCTGAAAAGATATTATTGGGAACACTCCCAAACCCCCTTGGTGTACTTAAAGTTATTAAAATTGCATGATATATAGGAACATGAAGTGTACCACATTCATTATCTGATATGTTCATATTTACCAATGATATGCACATCTATGAAACCAGGTAGTTATCACAAATACATCCTGTTATTAATTATACTGTCAGATCCTCAAACAGTGATATATATATAAAGGTCCGGTGACTTGGAATGCAATTCGAATTTGCTTTCAGCAAACACCAGCCTAAGACCTTTTTTGTTATCAGTCAAATCAATTGTGGTAAGTCGTTATGAAGATCTAGCAAAACTGTTATGAAACACTAGTAACAGAACATTAATTCAAATCAAACCAATTATGAAATATATGTTTACATGTGTAATCAGATTCTAATTATCATTAGTGTTGGTGTAACCATATGTCTGCAATATTATTTATGTGTACACTTATTACTTAATATTACTGTAGTTCAATTTTTCAAATTGTATCTACTATATAAATTTAAATTGTCATTTCATTGTTTATACAGCTATTGTGGGGTCGACAGCGGCCAGTTATTTTTTTAAAGTATTTATCCAGAATCCTATTGTGTTATCATTCTCTCAGTTTACTGGCTGCAGCCTTAATTGGCTCTGCTTTCAGCCTGGAATCGGGTATTATATAATTTATTATTATACTTGCTGATTATGTTTGTTTGTATGATTTAAGCAATTTCAAAAATAAATTATCTATCTAGCATTGCTATAATTGTGTCTACATAAACATTTCAGAGTAGAGTGGTATTGTAGCTTTTTGAACTTGCAGTGATTATGTGTAGCAAAATGAATATTTTTGATATATGAAACAAAAAAGGAGCGAATGCGACACAAAGCCATAATAATATGGATCCATTAAGCAACAAGATTATCAAACCGAAATACTTATATCATCAGATATTGCAATATTTACAAAAAGACTGCATGTATAAAGTGAGGAAGAAAATGCAAAGCTGTCGTGTATTACAACATTATGAACTCTGTTTACAACCACAAAAGCTGTTTTTTAATATATTGATGATGACTGCTCGTGGCTTACTCCCTCTCTCACTATCCTAGTTAAGGCCAAGGGGCAGGTCTAGTTACTGTGACTACAGTGTACTGCCATATCACTATGCCTGTAGGCAGCCCTAATAACTATGGATGTATGTCAAAAGCCATAATAACAATGATCCGTTATAATAATCAACATTATCCCAAACTAAAACTGCCATATTTTTTAAAACTTGGGTATCATTGACTTTCGGGCACCATCATGTTACGCTCAGGATACATTTGGTTTGACTGCTCCCGTCTATTCAATATAAATGTTTGATTTGTTTTTCGATTTCCTTCATTAACCATTTCAGTAAGATAAGTCCATTCAGCAACCGCAACAATTCATCCGAAATTTATTTGAGCTGTTTTACTTGGTACACTAAGATTTAATAGCTACTTCAAACAAAATGAAATCATATAATACATACATATACAATACATCATATATAATACATGGCTCTATATCTTGTGATTGTTTGAGTTGGTGTATTCATTTTGTGTAGCTTTAATCAGCTGGAATAGTGTAAATGAAATACAATATGAAGACACAACTCTTTGTGGTGATAGTGTGATACTCTTCGCTGTTAAATCTGTGAAAGATTAGTGTGAATATTGGATTCAGGGGCTTTAACATTACCTAAATATAAAGATTGTTATACCAAACTATAAAAGTCCTGAATAAATGTATTCAAAAGTCGACTTTGTTTCAGGAAGTCTCCAAGACAACAAGGACCATCTGCAGGACCTGGGAGACCGTGTACAGGATGGGGAAGGTAAATAAGTAGGAGATTAGACGTGATAGTGATTTTTTTAATTACTACAGTTAAAGATGAAAATTTAAGGGTCAAGATTTAATCTGACATGAACATGTTAGGTTAGTTAGGTATTGTGATATTTAACTGAGTTAAGGTAGTGGAATTAAATTACAAGTTTGGATATATAACACACTGTAAGAAAACTAATAATCCAGATCTGGTAAGTAATAAGATCACACAAATCTATAACTGGCGTAATGGTAACGTGATGGCAATATTACACTGACAAAATAGTTTCGTAATACATATGCTGTTAAGGTATATTATATTACTACATCCATAGTAGTGTACATGCATGTAAACATAGCGTTTTGTTGTGCGAACTTGTATAATGATTTGATGAGTGGCTTTATTGATTTCATTTACTGTAGCTTTAGTAAGGGTGTGTTCACACTGGTAACACGAATGGTTCACATCCAGTTCGTCGTGTACCCACTGGTTTCGTTACATTGGGTGCGTCAAGGTCCCCTCAGACCACCTCTCAATGTATTTGCAGTGGACGTTAAGAGTACACGTCCACTTGTCTCTACATGTATAGTGTGAGCTGGTTAGTGGGTGCGTGAATGGGCACTGACTGACCTATTTCCACTCTTCACTGTATTCTGCGTAGAATCATGATTCCTAGGAGAACACATGGTACTCTATATATTTACTTTGCCCTTTTATCATATATTACATTCATTTAATGTATTACCTTCTTAGAATATTGTACAGCTCTTTGAGCATTTTACTGTAAATATCACCAAGTAAATATCCCTGACATTGTATCTTCGTCAACGCTGTCATTCTCTGTTGCATTCTCCAAACCGGCCTGGCTAATAATATCAGGTTTTATTATTGGTGTAATAAAGTGACTTCCATGTTATTTCCGTCCATGTTTTGTTTTGAGTGCATGTGATTGGCATGTGATATAATTGTGATGTAAATGGGATAGCAAAACAGACAAAATGTCAAGGGCGTAGCCAGAGACTTGTCAGCCCAGTTTTGAAGACAGGCACATAACTGACCCAAACAGGTAATTACAACTGATAAGACATGGAATTTAGAGGTGGCCATCTGTTCCCTAGATTAACTACCTGTTCAGAGCCCACATTGATGACTACCTGGTAACAGTGGCACAGCTGGTACTGACACAACTCAACTGGATCTGTATTAATTAAATAGATAGCTCAAATGACACTATTTTGTCAATGAAAAATTATTTACTGTACCCAGTAATGCTTGTGTTTGATTTGAATGGCTTCCATTGTAGTCGTTCGTGTGCAAAAAGGCACACTTTTGAGTAATTCAAGACTGGTAACAAATGATATATCGGCAAGGGCCTGCACAATGTCTATACGGCGAATGTCTGCAAATGGTTTGCATCAGCTCATGAATCACCATGGTGATTAGCAGTGCCAGCACCATATATGCACATGACGAGTTTGTTTTTGCAGATTCCAGACGTCTCATGTGGACCTGTCTGCTTGTTCTTGGATGTGTAGTCGGACTGGCTGCTTTAGCATGTTTGCTTCTTCAACGGAATGGTGAGATTTTGATTTAATGAATAATTTGTAATTGCTCATAATACAATATGGAATATACCATATTACTTTGCTTTTTGTGGTATTTAATTTTTTCTCCAAAATATATTCACTTTGTAGTTATTGGGGTAGTGTGTACTGACTTTTAATAGTGTTTCACTATATCATTTTACATAATTAATTTTAATTCATTGGAGAGTTTCATGATTTCATTCATTCAACTGTTGTCTTTCTTTTTGATGATAAGTAATATGTTGAATAATAATAAAATTTGTTAGATCAAGATCAGTTATTCTGCTTTGTAACTGTTGAATTAAAATATAACTTGCAAACTGGTCAAAATTATTCACTTCTACATAACAATAACAAAGATCTGATTGTCATAAATACATCCCTGTCATCACCACTACAAACACTAATGAATCCAAACAATCTACCAGTCAAATGCAAACAGTTACTCGATCAGGCATAATATCTATTGGGAAATGCATGCGGTTGTACACATCTTTCATGAGAAACTTTAAAAAGTGGGCCACTATTCACATTTTGTGTACATTCTGGTATAGTTTCGCACCTGTGTAAGCATATACCATGAGCTGGCTACAAAGCTGATTTAACTTACCTGTAGAGATCAGTTATAAAACAGGCAGGCACGCACGCACGCATGCACGCACGCACGCACGCACGGTCACACGCACGCTCACACGCACGCATGCTCACACACTTAAAATCATCAATGGGCAAGAGCATCTATGTGGTGGATACTGGCGCTACATAGTAAATGTCTTCATTTCCTGGTATTATTATTTATTATGTGCAGTGTGTTTTCCTCACATGGTAAATACATGTCTGACAACCAGGATATGTGTATATTGGTGTTCAGTACATTTCAATGTATAACCTTTTATACCTGTATTAGGGAATTACACAGTGTAAGACTGTTGGTTCACCACCATCCTCTTTTCAGATGCCGAGAAGAACCTGAAAAAACGTCAACGAATGAGGGTTAAAGACTATGTTGCAAGGATGAAAGAGAATCAAGACGACGACACGCCAATCGAGGCCTTGAATGAGGTGTATGTTGATCTTCGAATCATCAACAGTAAAAAAGATCACTACAAGAGATTGGAGACTCGGATACAACACAACATGATACAGTTGAAGGATGTTGAGAATTGTCATCCAGTCAGCATTGCTGACCTATTCCAACCTGATCGAGAAGGATACTCTCCCCCTAGAAGGATTGCGGTTTATGGGATAGCAGGCATTGGTGAGTTGATATAATTATGTATGCCCTATCTGTCTTGTTGAATGACCATTTTCCTAGGCGCGTGAGTTAGAATATGTATTGGTTTACCCTGCAGATGTAGCAATAAGTCGATGGTACAAGAGAAACAAAAGTTACGAGTGTAGGACCTAAAGTATGTTGGTTCACTCATGTTATCACCCTAAATATCACTTGTTGCGATAACTACGCCATTTGTTGGTTTCGTTCTATTCAAATTATGTATGTTGTGCAATATTTAATAATGATTTACAAGTACAAAAATTACGCTTTGTTTGACAATGTCGCAATGTTTTGTTTTTAATAGTGCTGCGATAAATTGCCTGCTCGTACTGCTATTTTTTTAGCGCATTGCCCTGTGTCTGCGTCGTTTGCACATTGTTTAAACTGATCAATTTAACCTGCTATGGTTTTAAAACATCAATCTAACGTTTTTAGTCCAATAAAATAAAACTTAAGGCATTTTTGTTTACTTATGTGTACAAAAACAAAATATATAGCTCAATTAATTCATGACTGAAATGTTGTGGTGTCTTTTTATTTATAAAATGTGTAAGTTATAATTATATGTATTTTATTTATATTGAATATTTTGTGTTTGTTAATTTGTTTACAAAATATGGTTAGTAATTTAGTAGTTAGTAAAATATGTACATATTCATAAATATACCGACATGATTTTTGTACAAACTATTATGAGACACCACCTGTCTTGAGACACCGGTTTTGCTGAGCAGAAGGGGCCGTCTCCCAAGACATGTGTTACGGTACTGAACAATTTAAGCCAATTAAAAAACATACCTGTTAGTACCTTTACAAGTAAAAGTTATATTAGATCACTCATTAATGATATTTAGTATTCACTATTGCTTGATTCTAGTTCTAGTTGTTTCCACCATTCGGCGACGTTCTATTAACTGATTAGTGGTTACAATATTGTGATCTTATTAAGTCTCAGCCAACTAATAAGCCTTTTTCAGGACATTGTTGCCAAGCCAACCTTTCAATGCTACCTGTCCCTGCCAGTGTAGTTGTCGTCCTCAGTAGATACTTGACATGCAAGATTGTGATGGGACCATCATTACTGCTATCTCTGAGTCATGAGGCTGGCTCTCAACAGTCTTCAATGTTGAGAGCCAGTTTTTTACACCAAATATAGCACCTGCCCTGTCCGCGGTGACACGTGCCAGGCAGATGTGCTAACCACTATAGTATCATGCAGTGATGCTCTCAGCGTGCGACCTGGAGATAATCCCACATTGATCGCAGAAAAGCCGTACTCTTTCCTGCAGCATGTGCATGAATACTGGATACCAAAATAACATGTTTTTCTGAGAAAAATTAAGCCCTATCTTACTTGGGCACAAACACGCTGTGGATATTTGTGTTACTGTGATTATATAATTTTGCTGCCAGGGGTGTGGTACACCTGTTTTCTGCTAGGGTGCGTCAAAGTCACGGTACACGTATTATCATATGTTGCATTGCCATGACATTGAGTGATCAATGTCGCAACTATGCCTGTAAAAAGACCGATTCTGCTGCCCAAGCAAACAATTATGCTTGGGTGGGCCAAAAAGGGTAACACTTACACATGAGGGCTCTCCTGAGAGCACAATTGAGGAAACCATATCAGACAACAACGGCAAGTCAAATGTGATGCTGTTGGCATTGTTATGGATGCCACCAGCACTGGGGGTGGGACCGCAAAGACTGATGGAACTTGAATAATGAGTGTCTTTCGGTTTTTTCATGGACTTGAAATAGATCAGTGGATATTTCTGAACACGTTTTGATATTGAAACTTATATATTACGTCCTTAGAAATATGTTGCCCTGACTCCTGGAAGTGATTAAACAAAATTGTAACGATAATAATATATATATATATAACGATTAATAATTTAAATGCTCAAATTTTCCTGGTCATCTAAATGATCATAGTATTATACGTGTCTGTGCGTGCATGCATGTATGTGTGCGTGCATGCGTATATATGTAAAACAATATAATTTTAATCGACGGGTTTGGGGCACATAGACACATAGTTTTCGACTGGTGTGCCCAAAGGGTACACGCATTTCTTTTTTCAGGGCGATCCCTGATCATGTGATCCCTACTGGATAAAGATATGAAGGAAATAAAAAATAGTCAAAGAAACAGTACAAATAAAAACCAAGAGACTATAATTTCCACAATGAACCCCTATTAAAAAAATACTTATTAAAAGTAGAAAATATCTTAACATTGCAATAATTAAACCTAGTAAAAATACACTTACAAAAATCTGCCAGTTTACTTATTAAATTACAAGGGAATCAAAACCATATAGCTTGAATTAATATTATGTTCCATTCTGCTGTATGTTTTCATTTCCACCAAGACAAAAAATACATAATTCAATTACTTTATAATTACCTAATCTAACATGTATCTGACCATTTTTATTATGCATATATTCATGCACTTTTCAGTATGTGTACCTGGCACATGTGATGTCAAAGGATAGCACTTTTCATTCATTTATACCATGTTTTTTAAGGATAGCCTTTGAGTCTGCTCGTGTAGAGGCAAAATGTTTCGATTGCAACCTATGGAAAGTAATACTCGTCAGTAAAAACAGGAACAATTTATTATTGTATCTCGCTGCAGAAAGTAATTTTATGATACCATGATATCAGTGTATATCAATGCATGAAAGGGCTATCTTCTTTTCTGTGCAAATTAAAATACCAAATGAAATCAATTACCGACTTGACTTACACTTCCGATAGTTTACTACAAATGAACATCATAATAAGCTTGAGAAAATTTTGAAAAACTCTTGCAATTAATATAAATTGCTCAGATATAAATGTGTGTTATTCCAGAGATGGCTAATTAATTAATTTAATTATGTGCTAGCAAAAAATGTAATAAATTTTTTGGAGTGCCACAGAATCTCTCAATTTAACACATAATATTCATCATAGTATTAGGCAAAGATTTTAAATGTAAATGGCACCTACATTACCGGATTGTTATTTAAAATTCACAATTTTGACTTGAATTACACCGATGATGGCATGAGTAGTAGCCCATAGTGCTTGAACTCATCATGCAAAACCAGATGTTTTGATTAGTTCCTTTTGAATGCATTGATATCTTTCATAGACATTTAACCATTTTGAGTCGTAACACTTTGAATATATGAGTGATATTTAATATATTTTCTCTAGCAACTTGTGGGCAATCATATTGACTTTTTTAACTACTAAGTTGCTAATTGTTTTCCAATATCATATAACAGCTTCAATATCGATTATGGTTATAACTTACACAATTGTGTTGGAATACCAGCACACACAGATATTGAGTATATCATGTAACGTTACTATAAAAATACGTATGTTAAATATTTGGAGAGTTGTATTTTCCCCAACTTAGCCTTCTGGATCATTTTAACCTATGACATGAATAAAATTACCGACGTGATAAGGACTGTTGAACCGTTTTTGTTAGCTCACCCTGCTACCAGTGCTGCATATCATTACCATGTGCATGACAAGTTGTTAAATGTAATGCTATAAGAAGTACTTTTCCTACCACTTATCTAAGAATAAAATTTAACTTACCCAGGTCTCCCTAAGGGTAATTCATAGGTGGATTTATTTATATAATGTGTCATAAGGTTATTCTTTACATATCTACATACGTAATTATGTAGATATGTAGAATATCTAAGTACCTAATTATGTAGATATGCAGAATTAGGTTATTCTTACATCTACCGGGTACATACCTAATACAGTGTATGTGGATATCTGCCTAATTGTTCACATCAAAACCAATGTATGTATACTTTAATTGTATTTATTACATTTCTTCTTTTTAGGTAAAACCATGTTCTCCATGCACCTCCTGGATGAGTGGTTAAATGGTAAGTTGCCAGCCCACATTAGGTACGTCTTCTACTTTACGTTATGGGACCTGACACACTTCAAGAAATCATCAGTCGAAGAGCTGTTCTTCGACCATCATAAAGACGATTCAGCACAATTTGTCAAGCTGATAACTTCCCGTCCTGGTGATTGTCTTGTGGTCTTTGACGGAGCAGATGAGGTCATACTTGACTCGAACCAACAAGGGGCAGTTGTGATGGATCTTGTATCATCCATCATACAAGGAAAAGAATTGTCACGTACTTGCGTAGTTGTGACATCACGGCCAGGTGGCATCCCTGGTTGCTATAAATTTGACAAATGTGCTGAAATATATGGCCTGACACAAGACAAGATCGATCAGTATGTCGCAAAATTCTCCAGGGGAGATGATGATTTACAGCAATCCATCAATGAGTATATCAAGGGACATACAAATATTGCCTCACTGTGCTACGTGCCAGTACAGTGCCGTCTTGTATGTCGCATTGTCAAGATGAAGAAGTGTCACACCGAGGTTCCGAAAACAATCACGCAGTTGTACAGTCTGTCAGTGAAGAATCTGGCCATTGAGCACAATCTACGAAACAAATACACTGACACTGTAGAAGATGCAGAAGTCTTTCATCAAGAGGATCGTCACAAGCTTCTCAGTCATGCGAAACTGGCAAGAGCGGCAATGGCAAAAACACCAGTACAGATTACATTCTCACAGAAGGAAATTGAAGACGACTTGAAGGAAGCTGCAATAACATGTGGTCTGCTAACATTCTCAAAGGACACAGATCCTCTTCTTAGAATGCACAGTCATACATACACTTATAATCACTTGACGATGCAGGAGTACCTAGGTGCTGTGGCACTGGTCTCGAGTCCTCAACAAGTAGAGTCAATGGTGACGCAAGCCGCAAACAATGATCAGCTGGACCTCCTGTTCATGTTTTTGTGTGGTCTGTTAGGTGATGTTAGCTGCCATTCATTCCTGGAGTCACTGGGCTGTGAAAGAAAGATGACTACCGAAAGTCTGCTCAAGCTTGTCGTTGCGAGAGAACGTAAGAAGGGAAGAGAGCACCACAAACAGAGCTCACTGCTACTGCTGATGATGATCTACGAGTCAAGGCAGCCTGAACTCTGGTCCACAGTAGCAGACTACGTGATGGAAGATGGCAAGACACTTGATCTCAGCGTCGAGCACATTAGTCCGGTTGAGATGCAAGCCATGACGTTCATATTTCAACAGAGTACCTTCACCTCGCTACAGTAAGTGCCATCAGTTTACTTATTATCACTGTTACTCACCTGATAGTTGCATTGAAGTAATACTCCAAGTTTTTTTTATGACCCGAACATGAAATTAATAGTTGTAACCTTTGAATGGTTGGACAACGTGGCTGTATATATTTTGTTTCTAACCATTCATAGGGAAAATATAGTTTGTCAACCAGTTTTTTATGCTGTGACCATTCTTACCCACAAAAGGAGGGAGGATGTTGGCAAGACATTTTGGTGCATTATAATTATACTACCTCAGCTAGATGTTGTAGGTCTGAAATGGGGTCATCATAGTTTTATGGGGGGGGGGGCTATTCAGAAACTAGTATCAGTTTTATTTGATGGTAGGTTTTTTTTGCTTAGTCTGATATACATGGTTGTATAATTTTCCTTCTGCATTCAATTGAGTTCACAAATAACATGGCTCTTTCTTAGTTTGCAGGGAGTATGATGATGGACTTGTCTTTTTAAGTTTCTGTAGAGTGCTGTCTTTCCTTTAGTGATATTAGATATGGGGAATATCCCTCACTTGATGCTGCAGACAACTCCCCCAGTGTTCTTCTGCAGCAATGCCTCTCATATGTTTGGTGATTGCCTCTGTACTGGCTGTGATTTCTTAAACTGGGAGTCCAGTTGTAGCCTAGCTTCCACGGATGTGTATTTATGTGCAATTGAGAGCAAAGTTTAAACCTTTGCTAAGTATGCGTCATTCATCATCACTAATCTGTCCGTTGCTCAAATTCATTACACATGTTAGTGTCTCTGTGCCAGTGTCTGTCACTTCGTTCTTAGCTTGATTGTTTTTTATAAAGTCTCTCAAACTTGATTTGTTGTTAAAAATAAAGGTAAGTTCTTATATAGCGCAGTATCTAATCCTATCCTCAGGATTGCTCAAAGTGCTTTACTTTCCTGGCAGACCTGTTCAATCAGACACAATCTCAACTTCTCTGGGAAGCATCCAGCCATATGGTGCAATTAATGCACGAAGACTGCTCGTACACATGTCCACCATTTGTCTATAGCCAGGTATTCATTTATACAGCTGAATGAACTGGAGCAATATAGAGTGAAAAAACTTGCCCAAGATTTTAACAACACAGCATAGGATTCAAACCAGGTCCTCTTAGTCTAGAGTCCGAAGCTCTACCCCTGAGCCACTGCGCTCTACATTGTAGCCTAGTTTCCTCGGATGTGTATTTATGTGCAGCCGAGAGCATCTGTTCCAATTCCACTATCTAATCACTGTTGAAGATGGCTTCCAACTGTTGTTTATCTGGTGTCAGAGATTTGCTTAGTTTCTTAATTGTGTATGTACACTGCTGTGTGCGTACTCCGTACACACCTATAATTGTGTTTTCTTGACAATTTGCTGTGCACGTATGCCAGATACTTTTGTACTCAGTTTGATGCTTTTCAGGGTAATCTTCTACTGAATGCATCTTATGTTGAACCATTTGTGATTTTTCCCATCGGGCAATATTCTTTACGATCTGATCTGAGCAGCTTTGAGATCTCTCTTCCATGTTGTCGGAGAACGATATACAAATATTGTTCATGGCTCCAATATTTTGATAGATTGAGAGAATTTACACTTACTTTGGAAAGATGTTATTCAAAACTGGAAACATTTTGGTCCACCTGTTGTACTTTTACAAAATCTGAACCATGTCTGATGTCATCACTGCATGATATATTGCACAGTGGGTGAACCTAAATGTTGCAAGTTTTGTATAACAATGCTCCAAAATAAGTGAGAATTGCTTTGACCTATTACATTATACTGGCTATCAGCGAAACACCTTTGATGTCCACACAGCTGGCAGAGCAGTGATTCTGATTTTTCTTAGGTGTTCTATCATGAATGTATACATGCCAAGATTGTGCATGGTTCTACATAAAATGTCTTAAAAGCAAAACTTCTGAACATGTTTGAATAATGTCATTATTAATTACTGCCTGGTAGCATGGTGAATTTTGTTGTTGTTGATAAAATCCACATAGTAATATTCCAGGGAAATTATAATATACTTATTAGCAGTTCACTATGAAAAAGTCTTAGCATTAAAATGATACATCACTTATTCATTTATGATCATTATTACCAAAGTTAGGACTTTTTATGCAACCTATTAAAATGTGTCCTACTTGTATGAACTGCAGAATTATATCACATGCAGTACGTACATTATGGTCTTGGCTCAAAGTCCCATTGGAGCCGTTGAATAAGGGTTTCACCTGCAACCAATGGCACGGAGGAAGGTCGAGATTTATGTCAAAAGTCAGTATGGCTTTAATTAAGGATTTACAGTAATTAGTATATCCTTACAGTCTATAGGTTGATAGTGATTATACATGCTATATGTTTTATCAATGTAAAGATAAATTGATTCTGTTCACAATATAATGTATTATATTATATAAACCACTCTACAATACTATTTTATTTGTTGCAGATTGATGGAGTGCAAATTCTCGGGTGCAACAGCGAAGCTCTTGGCTACCGCACTGGGTCAGCTCTCACAATTGACCAAACTCAGGTAGGAACAAGTTATTAGCTTTGTTCACATTTATGTATATTGATGTACATGTGTATTAAAGTAAACAAAACTCAATTGTAGATGTACGGGGCTGTATATGAGCACATGCATGCTAGATTACATTTATGAAATGATAATGTTAAACATATGTGGGTAATTTTGCAATACTTTTACCCTTCAAGTCATACTAATAAGAACAAAAACTTAAATTTTTCCCATCCAAACCGTATTTTAATTTCTCCTTTTGCCTTTGTCAGTACCGATGACGCTGAATGATGTTATTGTACACATGAGATGGTTCATTAAATTGCCCTTGTCTTGATTGATGGGTACCGGTATTCTTGTTTTCCTGATCTAGATGACATACTTTTTTAATTTGTCTTGTAGACTAGGTATTTTAGATATGTAGAAGAAATTTATTAATAGATGTTTGTAGTATCCATGGACAGTGTGGTATTTATTGTACATGGAGGATTTGGAACATAAAATCACAGTCACAGATGATTGTCAGCCAAGAAATTGGAAGATATATGTGGATGATATGATTTGCCTAGGTACGAAAGGCAAAGAAATATTACAACACATGAAATTGTTAGACTTCAAAAATTGTGTGAGTGAAGCAGAAGAGAAACCAGCATGTCCTTAGGTGCCGAGTTCAACAGAATGGAGGTGGCAGTGTGAAGTTTGCAATGCACAGAAGGAAAAGGCACTAATGCCTGAACTTTGCATCTGACACCCCAAACATCAGAAGTTAGGCTTTGTCAGAACACTTGTGAGATGATAACTTCAGTGGAGGTGGACAAAAATTAAGAGACGGATTATTTGAGATGTGCTCTAAAAGTACATGGTTATCCATCCTGTACCTTGAAAAGTGTAGCAAAAAAAGCCAATCAGAATACAAAGGACAAAAACTACAGGAACTATGTAGGCATCCCAGATCGAGTATATCAAGTACTAAAGCAATATGGAGTAGCAACAGCCCTGTCCTTGTACCACCTCAGGCACCTTTTGGTACATCCAGAGGATGAAGTACAGTTACACAATCAGGGCAAACTGATGTACCAAATACCCTGCAAGAACTGTAGTGCTTAGTACATGGCAGTGACAGGAAGACTACTAACAATGACTGGATGAACAAAGTAGTGACAAGAAACAACAGAAAACATGAAAAACAAGAAATGCACAAGGAGCGGGGAAGAAAGATTAATGTCTGACAACAATAATCAGTCTTTACAGACCACGCAACAACTGAAAACCACATCAAGGACAGAGTGGGAGCACAATTGTAGACAAATGACCCAACCGAAGAAACAAGGAGAGCATCTGGATCAAGAAATCAACTACACCCATCAACCTAGACGAGGACAGTTAGAACCTGCCTCATCTGTACCATGATGTCAATCACCGTCATCACTACTGACAGTTAGAACCTGCCTCATCTGTACCATGATGTCAATCACCGTCATCACTACTGACAGTTAGAACCTGCCTCATCTGTACCATGATGTCAAACACCGTCATCACTACTGACAGTTAGAACCTGCCTCATCTGTACCATGATGTCAAACACCGTCATCACTACTGACAGTTAGAACCTGCCTCATCTGTACCATGATGTCAATCACCGTCATCACTACTGACAGTTAGAACCTGCCTCATCTGTACCATGATGTCAACACCGTCATCACTACTGACAGTTAGAACCTGCCTCATCTGTACCATGATGTCAAACACCGTCATCACTACTGAGAGTTTAAGAAGTCTGGTTCCACCCTGTACCTTAAAATGTCAAAAAAACCAATAAAATCAAAAAAAAACTACAGGAACTATGTCATCCCAGATGTAATCACGTACAAAGCAATATGGAGTAGCAACAGCCCTGTCCTTGTACCACCTCAGGCACCTTTTGGTACATCCAGAGGATGAAGTACAGTTACACAATCAGGGCAAACTGATGTACCAAATACCCTGCAAGAACTGTAGTGCTTAGTACATGGCAGTGACAGGAAGACTACTAACAATGACTGGATGAACAAAGTAGTGACAAGAAACAACAGAAAACATGAAAAACAAGAAATGCACAAGGAGCGGGGAAGAAAGATTAATGTCTGACAACAATAATCAGTCTTTACAGACCACGCAACAACTGAAAACCTACATCATAGACCATGGAGAAATTGTCAAATACCTCATACCGAAGTTAAACCTGGACATCTGGATCAAGAAATCAATACACCGTCATCACTACGACAGTTAGAACCTGCCTCATCTGTACCATGATGTCAAACACCGTCATCACTACTGACAGTTAGAACCTGCCTCATCTGTACCATGATGTCAATCACCGTCATCACTACTGACAGTTAGAACCTGCCTCATCTGTACCATGATGTCAATCACCGTCATCACTACTGACAGTTAGAACCTGCCTCATCTGTACCATGATGTCAATCACCGTCATCACTACTGACAGTTAGAACCTGCCTCATCTGTACCATGATGTCAATCACCGTCATCACTACTGACAGTTAGAACCTGCCTCATCTGTACCATGATGTCAATCACCGTCATCACTACTGACAGTTAGAACCTGCCTCATCTGTACCATGATGTCAATCACCGTCATCACTACTGACAGTTAGAACCTGCCTCATCTGTACCATGATGTCAATCACCGTCATCACTACTGACAGTTAGAACCTGCCTCATCTGTACCATGATGTCAATCACCGTCATCACTACTGACAGTTAGAACCTGCCTCATCTGTACCATGATGTCAATCACCGTCATCACTACTGACAGTTAGAACCTGCCTCATCTGTACCATGATGTCAATCACCGTCATCACTACTGACAGTTAGAACCTGCCTCATCTGTACCATGATGTCAATCACCGTCATCACTACTGACAGTTAGAACCTGCCTCATCTGTACCATGATGTCAATCACCGTCATCACTACTGACAGTTAGAACCTGCCTCATCTGTACCATGATGTCAATCACCGTCATCACTACTGACAGTTAGAACCTGCCTCATCTGTACCATGATGTCAATCACCGTCATCACTACTGACAGTTAGAACCTGCCTCATCTGTACCATGATGTCAAACACCGTCATCACTACTGACAGTTAGAACCTGCCTCATCTGTACCATGATGTCAATCACCGTCATCACTACTGACAGTTAGAACCTGCCTCATCTGTACCATGATGTCAATCACCGTCATCACTACTGACAGTTAGAACCTGCCTCATCTGTACCATGATGTCAATCACCGTCATCACTACTGACAGTTAGAACCTGCCTCATCTGTACCATGATGTCAATCACCGTCATCACTACTGACAGTTAGAACCTGCCTCATCTGTACCATGATGTCAATCACCGTCATCACTACTAATTATGTCAACATGAGATGCAATACTTTCGATATGAAAAAAATTGTTTTTTTATTTAAATAAGAAGTGCCCTGAAGAATGTTCAGTAGTCATAATGACAGACATTTCTTCATATATACGATATATTTCAATACAATATACATACATACATTTCATTTGGTATGTTCACAACAATGTTCAGTGTAACAATTGATGTCAAGATATAAACCTTACCATGCAATGCCACTCAGTGGTTAAAGTGAGGGTGGCAGTACTTAGGTTTTATTTTTTATTTCATATTACCTAAGTATGCATACAACATGCATGTTGAAGGTTTAATGCCTGCCAATTTATGTTTAGTTACTTTATTAAGCTCAGAACAATGTTCAACATTTGAAAGATTCCACCTGCAACACGTTCAAATGGTAAACAAAACATCCAGTTTCAAAACAAAATTGATTGGCTAGTCAAAGTATTTAACCATAATACCCTTTGATGTTTAACTTTCTCACATCCTGGACAGCATACTTCCCGTTACAAATTTCTGCTTGGCCAATTCTGGGCATAGGAGCTGGCACCCTGCTTTTAAGAATTTAATCACAAATAAATATTGTCTAGCTAATGTACACAACTAATGACCATTGAAATTGAAAATGAAAATATTAAAACAACATAGCTATTGTCTACAATCTGTTATTTTTGTATACATTGAACAACTATGGAAATACACCATTCGATGTGATCAACTTCTGCACGGCATCACTGACACCACCCCTTTCTTCGTCATATCTAACCATCACAGGATCCACTGGATCAAGGCTGTCTAATCATACAAGACATGTCATGTGGATGTTAATGGAAGTGGTCAAACTGTTTGACAATCAGTGTGGGCAAATACAGCACGAATATGTCATAATGAATGGAAGTGGCATTCACTTAGATGTGATGAGATGCCAAGATCATAATCGGTGTTATTAACATGAAAAAGTCATCCTGGTCACATTCTGTGTTGATGAAGAAAATACTGAGACCAATTCTACTTGCATCTACAAAACAAAATGCATTGCTTGATACTGGATAAAAAAACGTATTATAGACAGTAATATACTTGTTTCCAATCGGCAAGTTTTATGAGCATAATTGTTCGTTCAATTACAGACCTGCCTGCCTGTGTGTAGCATTTAATACTTATTTATTTTTCGCCCTCATGTCAATGTCATCTGTCATGATCTTGGAAAAGATAAATGTGTTCTTGCCAGTGTACTATTGCTTCACACTCTGCAAACCTACATCTGCGTTATTTGCCAAGGAAAATAAATTAGCATGGGACACCTAGAATGTCAAAATGTAAATGAAACATTACTTTACATGGTGCAGTCACATTGTATATGACAAATAGATATTATCAGTGACTAGCATTAGAATAATTAATAATAAGATATAACAATGTCATTAAAAATAGCATAAATACATGGATCACTTATAAGTAACAATAGCAAAATGGTATAAAATATAACATACCTGTAAAAAGGTGTAATAAACTTTTATTGAGAACCCCTCAACATATGGTGTCAGGACTCTGCCACGGTGTCAAGTATACCTTTTTACAAAATAGCTGCCACTCTAACACTAACATAGCCCTCCCCTATGGTACCTGGTATATGTATGTAACAAGAAGATGTAATGATGGAAAATGCCGTTCACAAAGATGAGATGGTATACCAAGACCATGTGAGGCGTTACTGACGTGAACAAATCATTCCGTCAGAATTTGGTTTGGTGAAGAAGATGAATGTTAGTTGCATCTATGAAACAAAACACATGGCTTGATGCTAGATGTCAGAACTTGTTGCCATGATAAATTGTATTATTGAAGAAGAAGACCTCAATATGGTAAAATGTTGTCGCAATCCATTTAGAATAAAATCAAGCAATAAACAGAAGCTTTGCATTTCTGACCATCAACTTTGCAAACAGGGGAAGAAATCATTTGATGGGAAGGAAGTGTCTGCCCCATCTGACATATCAGTGGTCATCAGCAGGGCAAACTATGACATGCTGCAGTGTGACCATGAGTAATGAGACACGTGACTGATGATACTTGTGCACAATGCCTTGGAAAGGGGAACAATGAGATACTTGATACACACGTGTTCAGTAATACATACGTGTTCATATTTTAAAACATTCATTTATATGGTGCAGAATCCCCACATGCATATGTGTCTGGTGTTCCTATACTTCCAACTAATGAAATGCTACACCTTTGCCTCCATGTCAAGAGTACTAGCCTGGACTCTGTGTAATGCAAGGAGAGAACTATTCCGTGAATGCAATATGTCCATAGGAAATATTTCAACACTCAGGTTGTTCTGTTGCATTCCAAACTTGTTTCTGGTCAACCAGTCTGCTGGTCCAACAGCAGACACCCACTCCAGGTGGTAAATAGGGGAAGGAATCATTTGATGCATTGCGGATGGATATGCGATGAGAAGAGTTGGCATTGGCACCCATCTGGACTACCTTGTGTATGGCCTCCAAAGCACGTTGTGAAACGGCTATGTGTGGTTATCAAAAGGAATGAATACAATGTCAGGTGTGCGTGCAAGATGGATCACTTCTGATACACATGTCTTTACTGTGACGACCATGTAAAGTAATCCATCAAAATAGAGCTGGTAATGAAGCAACTATTTTATAGATGATGTTATAAAATGGGAGTTGCATGAACAATACAATCTGTGTACACCCAGTTGTGACACATTTGGTACACTACAAATGTGTATATTAGTGCATTTTGGAACATTAGTAAGTTAACATTGGTCAGTTATTCTAAATGACGTGGAACTGTGTAAATTAACTTCTCAGATGTGGTACAGATAGCTAATCACTAATAGCTATAAAAGTCATTAACTTCATAAACATGGATATCAAGTAGTGAAAAATTTAACAGTAATGGTCAACAAATGAATTTGTAAATTTATATTTACACTGTCCATGTAACATGGTAATAATTATGCCTAAATTTGGTAATGTTGCATAGTGCTGCTTGAAGGGGATAATAGGCCTACCCAAATGATTGCAGACTTCTATCGAAAAATCAAAGTTAGAAGACCTATGAAGTAGAGAAAAACATATGGCAAAGTAAACTTGTTTGTCCAATGAAAAATTGCATGGAATATGTGAGGTCACAATTTGTTTGGTTAGGGTAAACAATACTTGACCCATCTAGCAAATAATTGCTGACTGGTCAAAAAGTAAATTATTCTAATATAAGAAAACAAAGAAACATGCTTGATGGTGTTAACTGGTCCGTGTTCATTTCATCTGGGGAAATGTAGTAAAACAACCGATTTCAGCTGACTGGCGGGAAAATAATAATGGACCCACCCAAAATATATAGTTGACTCTGATCAATAAGTAAAACCTTGCATAAGGAAGCAATGCAACCAAACTATACATACACAGTACATACTGACTTTAAGGAAATCACGCCCTACCAGTGATTATAGTTGAATTTTGTCGTTGTCTAAAAATCTATCTTTTTATGCTCCTTAACCTTTTATCAGTTTCCTCCATCTTTTGAAGACTTGCTGTATGCATGAATAAGAAAATGCTTAATCCCTTTTGTTTGTTGCACTACTGAGCTATATATTGGCACTGATGAAATAATGTTATCATAATTATGTTACAGCGTCTCACAGAATGACTTCAGTGATGAATCATCAGCTCAAGCACTCGTTCAAAATCTATACTGAAAATGCCCTCAATTGAGCAGCTGGAGTAAGTTCTACATACTATATTACTGAAATATTACTACAACAACTAGCACATCAAGGTATAAGTTGTGGCCAGTTTTACTAGTAATGACAACATTTAAAGTTTCTCTACATTCCCGTTTGGAGGTTTGGCCCAATCACCATTATATTAATTTTGGGTGATGTCTTAACAATGTAGTGTGTGTGAAAACTTTGTGAGTGCTTCGTTTTTCAGTAAACGTGCAAATATGCTTTCTCTGTGGTGTGCCAACAATTTGGAATCAACACCCTATTATGATTAAATCTTCTGAAACTACAGACACCTTTCATAAAAGCTGAAAATATTTACTTGAAATTACTTTGCCACCATATATTTTTGGTGGTTCTCTCCCTCTCCCTCTCCCTCTCCCTCTCCCTCTCCCTCTCCCTCTCCCTCTCCCTCTCCTCTCCCTCTCCTCTCCTCTCCCTCTCCTCTCCCTCTCCCTCTCCCTCTCCCTCTCCCTCTCCCTCTCCCTCTCCCTCTCCCTCTCCCTCTCCCTCTCCCTCTCCTCTCCCTCTCCCATCCCCATCCCCATCCCTCTCCCCCTCCCCCCCCCTCCCTCTCCCCCTCCCCTCCCCTCCCCCTCCCCCTCCCAATGCAACAATGTTATCATCTTATGAGGTCTCACTCAACTACGATGAGACCAGCATTTACATCATCTCTGAGTCATGAGGGATACACAGTTCCCAGTGCCAGTCCCCAGGGTTTTACACCAAACATACCAATCCTGCCCTGTCCAGGTATTGAACCTGGTGGGTATGGTGAGCACTACACTGCACACACCCGTTTTATGATAGATAATAAGATGGGTATGTGTTTATTTTATGACTGTTCTTGCGTGTTGCATATTTTATCCTATTCAACCTCATCTTGTCCTGTACGGATTGTTGGGGCACCACTGATGGCTTCTTTTAGTAGTTTTTCCACCTTTCCCTCCATGTCCTTCACAGCCCTCTGGGAGTTGGTGAAGTCCAACCCAGTCCATCTATTTATGTTGTCTGCCCACCTCTTCTTCTCTCTATCTCTTCTTCTCTCTGTCTCTTCTTCTCCTGCCTCTCTCTGTACATAGCAAGATGGCCTTTGCAAAGTCAGATGAATTCATGAACGTTTTTTTAATGATTGTGAGATGTGACAGTACCAGTTCAGTTTGCACATTTTGACAGTTGTAAGGTTTTTGAATGGTCCAATGGCTTGTTTGATCTTGTTGCCACAATCTTCATTTGTAACGTTTTAGATCTGCTATGTGGGTCCATGTTTCATAGACATGTAGATTAAAGAAAGATGGACATGACAATATAGTCGTCAGCCATATTTTCAAACTGACACTGATTCTAATTAAGGTTGAAGATCTGTTCGCTGATGGTCCATCCAGCTTGAAAGCCCACCTGTTCTTCTGCAGTGATCTATTCCACCTGAGGTTTGAATCTTTGGTTGGGTTGAGTTGGGTCTTCAGCGTGACTTTGCTTGGTTAGTTGATGAGGCTGATTGTCCTGATTGATGAGGCTGATTGTCCTGATGGACACAGCTGTAGGTTGCCTCTCTTGAGAAGTATGATGATCAATGACTGGGTCCATGGGATGGGTCATTCTCCTGTCTGCCAGATCTTGTTGCACATTGTTGTGACTTGTGAGGGAGATAATCCAGGCTTCTCTCAGCCTGAGCCAGTTCTGCTGGTATGTCAATTTTCCTTTCCTGAAAAATGGGGTTGTCATTTTCTTCAGTAGTCCGTAGGCAATGAAGGAATGCTGGGTCTCCGTTGTTAGTATGCAACATGGCTGGTGTAGTGAAGTCATATTATGCTCATTAATTTCTATAGTATAGTTGCCTTAGGCTTTGGGTAGCAATCCTCTTGCAAACAGCAACTTAGGCTTTTTAGCACAGTATTATGACATAAGTAAAACTCACAATCAGTCAAGTTACTAACAAATCTGGTTTTCTTTGTAGCTTTAAATAAATAGTGTGCATAACTGAATTTCTACCAAGGAAATATCAGGTTAATTATATATAATATGTTCAGAATTTAACAGTGTTGATAAAATTATCTTTGACTCTTGCTCTGCAGGGGTCACACATTGTATAATTACAATGTGATAACAATGGCAATAACGACGAATAATGCTTCCCAAATACATGGTAATGACACTCGACTAAAGTATAATTATGATGCACTAACGTACGTTTATATTTCATCAAACTATTGAGAACATACATTGGTATCATCTGGTATTAAATAGACTACTAACTATTCATTGTTTCATTTAACAGCTTATACTTCTGCAAGATCCCAGTTAGTGCAATGGCATTACTAGCTGCTGGTGTGCACAATCTCAAGCAGCTGCATCATATCAAGTAAGTAGAATAAGAACTTGGCATGTTCATACAAACAATGATACTTAAATCAGCCAATACATATGACCTACACAGTATTTTATTAATTTTAGTCAATCTTTTGTCTGAACAGACACAACTTTTTCAAAATACACAATTGCTTTTTGCTCTTCACAAAACATAATTTGTGTTCAGAAACCTTTCTACTGTAGTCTAGTTGTCAGCTGTATCCTTTCAGTGGTGAACCTGGAAATTATAATTACTATAAGGTTTCTTATTGATATGTATTCACATGAGTGTCTGGATGATTTTGAGATTTGTTGGCACTGGGCCAACTTTGGGGATAATTTCTAATTAGCATTATTAACACTAATTAAACTTGATCCAAGTAAAACGTTTGAACTAATAGGCCTAGAATCATGTGTGATAGCACTTTTCTATACATGTTTGACTCGAGGAATTCATTTCTGATATTTTTTCGTGATTAAAGGTCAAGGTCAATATATAAAGTCAAGGTCTTTTCTGGCTGAAAAATGCTGAAATTTACTTATTTTCATACATCATAATCAAAAATCATACATGGAAGTAACTTATGTTTGTGTGGTGCAACGGCCATTTGATGCAGGGGTCAGGTCTTGAGACTCTCATTGGTGCTGCCTTTGGGGGAGTCAGCAGCATCATGGGTTATGGGGAACCATGGTTGCATGCTTTGCATGCATTCAGGATATTTTTCCATTCTGCAATCCTTCCTGCAGATTGGTTTCAAGATGTGGGAGGGGATATGTGAATACTTAGAGAGGGCACGGCTTTATCCAACTGGTCGCCACTGGGTAGACACCCTCATAACCACAACCTTGCTCGCACACCAGTCTATAACAATACTTATTCATCACTGGACACCAAAACTATGCAAGGTACCTCACGTGGCACTGCCTCGAGATGTCAGTGCTCCTGCCTGCCGAGGCCAAGGACGACCTTCTCTCCCGTGAGTTTGTCTGCAGAAACTAGGCATGCGACTGCAATGCTGTCTCTGCTGATCAATTCGGGGAACAGATGGCAATAAAGATCGGAAAAGGTGGCTTGAAGGGTATCATGCTATCCTCAACACACGTAGCAGAATGGATTGACTCTTTCCCCATATCTGCATATGTTTCTGACACGCTTGACCATTGCTACTCTCCAGATCTGTCAAGCAGTACCAGCGAGACGCCGCACAAGGAGGAAGGTGTGAGCAGCTGTGAAGTTGATTAAGATGACCGCCAGCATATCAGTACAGAACTGGGAACATGTTCCCACCCCCTTGATACCGATATCCTCTACAACATCCATAATGGACATTTAGTGGCTCCAACGATGGTCAATGTGTCAGACTCCTTAGCACCTGGTGGGATGATGGAAACTGCATTCCGCAACTCACTCTCAACCGGATTCCGAGCAAAGCTCGGTTCGCCGGTAAATACTATGGAACATCTGAAACGAGGTGTCAAAATTGGTGACTAGGTCATGTTCTACCTAGAGTCCATATTTCTCAGTCTTCTGGTAGTCGGTCAACAGCGCGAGATGGAACTCCTGCCAATATTTGGGTATGAGCTATGTGCTGTCTCTCCATCACTTATGGATGAGTATGTTTGCCTCTGGAGAGGGAACAAGGCGATACTAGTTCACAAGCTTGGAGTAAAGCATGACAAGCCTCCATGACCTGACGTCATCATCATGGATGCCCAGCAGCTTATGTGGTCTAGCCTGTGGGGGAAGTGTGGGTGTGCTGGCGGAGTCACTGAAAGCGCGACTTGCATTGTGTGCTGCTACAGAGAAAATCCTCGTTTTAGATCATTACACTGAAATATCGGCTAAGGACCACGAGAGGCAGCGGCGAGCTGGTGTTGCCGCCACTACGTTCAACCTGGACCTCAACAGCCCTCTGCCAAGTTGTGAGGCAGTGATGAAGAACAAACATAACACACGTGGGTTGTCAGGTCTTCTCAGCACATTCAACCTGGGGTGTGAGGTGGCAGTTGAGAGCAGGGATGATGGCGTCTTCTTGCGCGATGAAGCATACATCACCATCATCAGCTATGTGTTTCAAGCCGCTGATGCTGGTCGTTTGGTGGTCAGAATTCTCAGTGGTGACAGCGCCATTTTCGTGCTGCTGAGATCTACTCGACATGGTGTTACGATCTACAGGTTCGTGTTGCTGTGCATATGGGGAAGTGGGATGGTGTTGATATCAACTCCACATGTGCCAACTTGTTCGATGTACTGGGTGAGGAGAGTGCCAGTCACGCGGACCTCATGGCAGTTGGATAGCAGTTCTACTAGTATGGACAACCCACGGGCACCTCGATGACTCAAGCTCGGTACAATCTGTACACCTGCAAACAAGGGAAGCCACTGCGCATCATGTTACTGCCTCCGACGGACACACACCTTTACCTCCACGTGCGATGTGCTCACCCGCAGATGTTGCTTTGGAAGGCAGCTGACCAACAGAGTCCCCCAGATGTCTCCATCTCAGAGTATGGTTGGAAAATAGACAATGGGATAACTTGCCTCAGCATTGACAGTGGTCAACCAGGAACACCACTTCTAATGAGCGTCATTAGCTGCTGCTGTCGAGCAAAGGACAAGGTATGTAAGGAAGGCAATTGTAGCTGGTACCGTGAAAAACTCGGCTGCACAATCTACTGCCTCTGCACAGCGGGTAATGAATGCTGCAACCCATTTACGAAGAAAGAGGAGATGGAGGAGAACGATGACTATGATAATGATTATGTAGATCAGGATGAGTTATGAAAACAATACTCAGCACTGGATGGATAATGTGTTATTAGCTATGTTAATTTGCTTTTACTATGAATGTTTACATTTGGTTATATTAGCCATAGATTCGTGTTTCTCTGTTTAATAAAATTAACTATAAATAACACCATTGATTGTCTGTTTGAATGTCAGTTATGCGAAGTGGGGAACTTAAGTAAATAAAAAAATTACCCCAAAAATGACCTTGACTTTTATTTTATACATTGACCTTGATCTTTAATCATGACAAAATATCCTAAATGAATTTCTCAAGTCAAACACGTATAGAAAAATGCTATCATGATTCTATGCCTATAGATTCTATGCCTATTAGTTCAATCGTTTTACTTGGATCAAAATTAATTAGCGGTAATAATGCTAATTAGCTAATTAGAAATGTTCCCCAAAGTTGGCCCAGTGCCAACAAAGCTCAAAATCTTCCAGACACTTATATGAATATATATCAATCAAAAAAGCTTACAGTAATTACAATTTCTAGGTTCGCTGTCCTGCAACTAGACTATTGATAGAGTTGAGTGAAAGTTGCAAGTTTGTATAACAAGTGTTTTATTGTGGTCTGAAAGTTTTATTTATTCTGTATTACTTTACAGCCTCACGGGGAACATCATCACAGTGGCCATCGCTGACAGTCTGGCGGAGGCTATCAGGACCAGCCTGAGACAACTGAGTTCCCTCATGTGAGTGTTGTAATTACACCAAATTTAGTTCAAGAGCCAGGAGAGTTTATTTGGGCTCTATTTGCCAAAAATCTTAAGGTGGTTTCTGGGTTAGAAATGACTGTGATGAACTTGAATATCCATTTCTTACCAAATCCTACATAGAAGATTGTCCAGAATTTCCACCAGACATGAGCACCCACAAACCATACCCAAGTTATTTTGCGTCACATCATATACAATTCACTATTACAACTTACCAGCCGAGTTACCCTCTAATGCTCCAATCCTTCTGAAAGTTATGATCACTGAGATCAATGTCTCTACCTTCCTGAATAACCAGGCTGGCAGAGTTAAATCTTAGGATGCAGCTTCCACAATCTTGCGTCTGAAAAAGGCACTCTCTCGACATGTTGAATTGCGTTACATTGTTTCAGTGTGTCCCAGAATTATGTCATGCAATCACACACAAAAAATTATGTTAACATACACCATAGCTTTATGAAATGGTGGCCCCCTCCACGTTCTCCACCCCCCGGGACGAGTTTAGAAAAAGTCTTAAAGTGTAATCCAAACCAACCACGTGGGCCCACAAGAACACATGCAAAATGTCAGCCTGGTACATGCTTTTTAAGACATGTTATTGCTCTTTTATTTTTTTACCCATCCACCAGCCATCCAGGGATATTTCTGCCCGACAACATTGGGTTTGCCCATCCAAATGATGAGTGGACGGGTCTCTGCATAAAGCTATGCATGTACTTGTACTCTGGTGGTGCTGTATGTGTCAGATTATATTTAAATTGTCTGTATTTCAAAAAATGTTCAATTTTAAAATAAATTGATCATATTTAAATAATGTGTGATGTATATATGTATTGAGTGATATATATATATATATATATATATATATATATATAATATATATATATATATAATATATATAAAACAAAGATGTACTTGTGAATGCTGACTGTGGTGGCAATATAGTCTTGTGGTAGATTGATAGTAGCTACCAATGATGTGTGAGTGAGTGTGTATGTGTATGTTTGAGTGAGTGGGGTTAAGTCCAAATGGGGATATGTCCGAGTGGTTTTTTCCAGTGGGGTTATGTCCTGGATATGCAAGATCAAACTGCTAGGTAGTTAACTTTGGCTAAAAGTTTATATGACCACGTATGTCAATGAGTCTAATGCTTCAATCTTTTAGCATTTGAGTCTAATATAGTAACCAGTAAGTATTGCAATTCAGTCAACTTGTCTGATGGGACAAGTGTTGTGGACATTGTTCTCATCTAAAATAGGTAATTACCTCGGGGTATGCTTCCAGGACAAGTGTTAGTATGACTTGTGCATGGTAACTATGCAAGGCAGGTTGATTCCTGCTGTTTTTATGTGAAGGTGCCAGTTGTCTTCATGCATTACCATCAGAATCGTGTGTATGGTGGCGTTGTTTACTCACATATTTATGGCACAGCTTTGTTCATGGAGAACATTTCCTAGATCATTCATACTGGTTAGGTGCTGACTCCATCAGGCCACTGTCCATCACGTAAGTTTCATTGCCATCCATGAAATTCATAAGGAAACGGATCTCGCTGACAATCGACACTGTCTATCAGTAGTTCTGGTTGGTGGAGGTCAGCAATGATCACAAGTGAGAACTAGAATATCCTGGTTTAACTTTAAGTCTTGAGTGATTTGGAATCCCTTACTGATTGAAGTGAGGACGTGTTGGATCGTTTGGCTTCGTGTTGATGAGGGAAAGTTAGATAACTGCTGGTTTAGGCACTGCACCACCCAAATAAACAAAAAAGAAACAACTTTCAACCAGTGAAGTTCAACCCAAATTCAACTGAAGTTCAATTGAGTTTCAATTATGGAGGAGTTGAAAAATTCACATGCAAATGAGCTGGCATTCAGCTGTTGAATCTCAATTGACTTTCAACTATATGCAAATATGCAGTTGAAAAATTCACATGCAAATGAGCTCTCGCATTCAACTGTTGAATCATAGCTGAGTTTCAACTGGCATTCAACTCACGTTCAACCCATGTTCAACTCGCATTCAACTCGCATTCAACTGTTGAATCTCAGCTGAGTATCAGCTCTTGCTGAACTGTTGAATTTCTGCAACAGTAACAGTACAAAGACGTCAGTGTCATCCGCAACAACAGTGATTTTGCTTTCTGCATTTTCGTGGCACAACTCAAGACCTGTTGGACAATGACGTTATCTGCTTCTTCGTGTGAAGTTGCCAGATCTGCCCGTAAGATGACAACTCCACCTTCACTGATTTCGATTGGCACCGGATCTGCTCCTGTTACCACTAACTTGTGATGTCGTGTGTTGTCCTCGTGAAACTTCTCATCCTGGACTAGATCATGAACTGTCAGTTGCATCAGTTGCTTCTTGTTTTTGGAAGAGGCTAGTAGAATCTTCTGCGCTGGAAGTTTACTGTTGACCTGCAAAGGATGAACCCTACTGACACCAGTTGCGCTAGATCCTCTGGTAACACTCTTTGTGCTGTAATCATAGTATCTGTCAAATATCAGATACACGTCCTCGACCCGTAACCGTCTTCCTATGGCATATTTGAAGTTCGCTATATAGTCCTTGACAGACCCATCAGCAGGCCAAGGAACTACCCAGAGTATTGCTGAGCCATCGAGCACACTAACATTTGCACCACCAGCAACTCTATCAGACACCTCAACTTGGAGAATTTTCTTCAAGGGAGATTTCGATTTCGCAATCCTCATATCTCCAGTACCATCAAACATGGACGTTGGAACTGGCGCAAGTTCATGACCAAACACATCCTTAATGTCAAAGTGCCGCCCACTAGCCTGTAGGCCAATCACCCTTGAGTAAATCAAATTGGTATCAACTAATTTCACAGCTCCGACCTTCACATGCTTCCTTGCATGATCCATAGTAACAACCTTCTTCGTGATGGTTTCATGAAGTCCCTGCAGTAACCGACTTTCGAAAACTTTAATTTGTTCAGTCCCGATTGTGACAGCATTGTGGACATTGACTTCAGTTGAACCTATCTGGCCGCTAACTACATTGACTACACCACTGGGGTGTGCCGCAGAATCTAAGGATTAATGCAAGTGTCGAGTTTTTGTCTGATTCCATCTCGGTCTCTCTTGTATTCAGCGATCCCGGCTTTTGCCTCTTCCGTGTGTGTTGTCACCACCTTGCTTTAAGTGTCCTCATCCGTCATGTCATCCAGATCAGAGTCCAACCTGCGGCATGCATGCAGACTAAGGGCCAATACCTTCAGCGTTTCTGGCTTAAGCGTGATGCCAACTACCCCCCAGGAGCATGCCCATACCGCATGAAGGTCGTCCCATCATCGTATCGCTCCAGATGCCATTCCATAAACCAGCAGAATGGTGTATGACATGCTTACCCTTCATGAAGTGTGACAACACCTCTTGTGGTAGCCGTTCCATCTCACGAAGGTAGCACAACCCATATCTCGCATAGTTCACATGCCCCGCAGCAAAGAAGTATGGTAGCATTTGCTTGTAGGTTGCCAGATGAAGTGGCCAGTCACCTTTGCGCTCAGCCTGTACGAACATCATGGTGAGCAGGACAGGTTTTATCAAGACAACGACCCAAAGTTTGGTAATTTGACTCTTGCTGGCTTCGGTTTCGAGAACTTGCATGAGGTCACCACTGCAATGTAGTGGTTTATCCTGAATGATTCCACAACGTGCCTCTTCAGCTACCATTCGTAATGCTCTGACGTTCTGGGAAAACCTTTTTCCTGTGAGCATTTTCGACACACCGCCAAACACAGAGGACACTATATCTGACAGACCGGTATCAGCCATCAGTGTTCCGATAGATCCAATGAAGCTCATTGGAGAGTGCATCCCTCCCAACCGTAGAATAACATTTGAGAACCTTTCTGGATAAGTCCACTGAACTTCTAGAGCGACCCTGTACAATTGCAGATCACAATTAAAAACTACGAACTGATACAGATAGATGTGTCTCCAAAATACCCAGTGATAGACACCTTCACAACTAATTTGGAATAAATAGTTAAGCAGATGTGCCAGTTGTAGTGTTACGGTGGCCATCTTGGCAGCCATCTTGGAACTTACCATTATGTAATACGATATTAACATAATACTTAGTTTTAATGGATAGCTTGACCCCTAAAACCTAGGTATAGAGACAAAAATCACCTTCCTATGGTGAACAGGTAGGGAGTTATGGTCATTTATATGTAATGGAGGCCATCTTGGACGCCATCTATAATTTCTCAAATTGCTCAAGGGTGACAACATGTCATCAAGCAGTTTCTGAAAATAGAGACCCTTGGCTACCAAAATCAACAGTAAAAAAACTTAATACAACAATGCAAGGTTAAGGGGAAAATGGCAGTTGGCTCCCAGACTATATTTTATTAATTGTCCAAATGCTTGATAATCCTCCTGGCATGGTAGAATTGTTTGTTCAATGCGTGGTTGAATTCGCTTCCAGAGAGGTTCACTCTGCTTGCCGCAAACACGGAAAATATAAAGAAGCATTTAATACATACATGCATGCAAAATTGTACAATATTAGCATAAGTTGAAATATGTAAATTCGGAGTGATTTAAAAAATATTTTGCATGAGTATCTGATTAGGTGCAGAGACTCTATAAAAGAATGTACATATATGTGTGTGTCTGTGTATGTGTTTGTATATACATTTATATATATATATATATATATATATATATATATATATATATATATGTATTGAAATACGCATATTGAAACACACACACGCAAGCATGCACACACATCCATACTACCGATACATACAATCAGGGAATATTTCTACATAAATTTTTGGACATATATCATGAATCATTCTTTATACATATTTATGTTTTAAATTTGTAGATGTGTTTAACTATTGGCATTTTAATATGATATAGTTCAACTGTATGTATGCATGGATGCTAATTTAAATAGGGTATGTTCTGTTGAACCAACTGTATAATTCAGTATTGAAAATACCTCACATTCCAAAGCCTTGATCAGCGGCTCCCATTTTGTGTTGAGGATTGAGGTGCCACCAGCCTTACCCAGGTCCAAAGAGGTCAAGAAGCCATCCAACATCTTGACCACAAGCTTGGGGTCTTTGTGGCAAAGTCTGTTGAGTAAGGTGGCTAACCAATCAGTTGGTACAGACACCTTAGCTTCTGGGCCAGAAGCTGGTAGCCCTGAGGCGCGTCCTCTCCTAACTCCACCAGGCCTGGTACAACATACAACTTATAAGTATTGGCAAGAACAATCACTATTTATAAATAACGACATGTTTTTCATTGTGACAATGAGCATACCATATTCATTCTATTTAGTGTACATGTCCCAATAACCGTTCAGTACACAATTAATTTTACCACCTTCACTACTGCTAGTTATCTCCAATATATGTTTGACTCTTTTAATTTGTATTAAACTCATGATAACCATAAACATTTTAGCAAAATGTAAACATGTGACACAGAACAAAAACAAGTTCACAAAAACAGATGGTTGGTGGTGTGTGAATATGTCTGCATTAATATTGTTCTAGAATCATTCATTAAAGGTATTTATGTGGGACAACGCAACCAACAACATTTGTGACACAGAGACGTGGCTAGTTTGCTGAAAACACAAGTCAGATATATGTTTGTATGCAAGCTTAAAAGTAAGCCAACTCTTTATATATAACTAGCACAAAATAATTCCAATACAAAAGTATACAATGTCATCACAGTTATACACGTTATAACAAACACACAGACTGACAGCAAAGGTGGGGGAACCGACCACACCAGGCCACTTCTGTAATACCTATTTCAGAATGGCTTAAGCAAGACATAAATCTCCAGGGGCAGGCCAGGAACTCAAATTAGAGCCCCTGTTTTCAACTTGCGTTCAACTCCTGTTGATGTCTTAGTGCCTGCTTTCAACTCGCGTTTAACTGCTGTTAAAGTCCTTGAAAATATAAAAACACACTTGTATTAACAAAATGGAGAGTACGATTGTTTACATAGTATGTAGCATTGAATAGATAAAAGTCCACTATAGAGCTATAACATGTAATATTTAGCCATCTCTTGTTCTAGGCAACAGGACCATCCTAAAAAGATCATTGGCCCTTGGCACCAACACAGCTAAGACCCATACGACTACATACAAGCAAATCCGCTGTCATTCAGAAATTTTATTTCAGGTGTTAGGATTATGTTAAACTCATCTTTCTTGCTGCATATGTATCGCTGAGAGATTGGTGTATTAGATTATTATTATAATAATTTTTGCAATACTTATAGTTATGCATGAATAATTTCATGAAGAACAGGCACATTTGCACTATGTGAAACGTTCAGAATGATCTGCATAAGTTATAATGCAGCACACAATGCTGGTATCAATGTATGCTTATGGGGGTAGCTAGTCGTGATTAGTACTACTGGTAAGACAGTTTCTATTAGTGCAGCAATTATATAAGAAAACAGTAATTAATAACACGATAACTGATGTTTCTGTCTGCAGGCAGCCAAATCGTGGGTGAATGGTGTCAATCTTTACTGTTTTTTGTTGTTGTCACCCCTTCAACTAAAACAAAATGTCTTGTCTCATTTGTATCAGACCAAAATGAAGTTGGTTTCAAATGTTAGCAAAATAAGATCACATTTTACTGGTTGGTCATTGAGACCAGTAGTTTTACACATATTCATGCCATGTAAATTGAAAGGCATTGATTTGTCTTTTTTTAACATGTTCAAGTATGCAGGCCACATTCCGCTCCACAGTCGATAATGTAATATAGCCAGAACTAATTCAAGCATTTGTAGAGAACCAAACCCAGGCTTTCAGTTAATACCTTATTTATATCGATGGTGAATGCCAGTGTCAGATATAATATGGACCCCATAGAAACTGGAATTTGGGGGTCCATATTCTAATATAGAATTTGTACCTCCCCCTTATAGAATTTGGAACCATTTTTAAAAAGCTGAACTATTTAGTAAAATAGTATAATGCAGTTCATAGATTGTAACTAGAATATTACAGCCACTTTTGTAAAAACACATTTTATTATATGTACATTTTAGCCACCATTGCCATTAAAATGTTAGTCATCTTTGACTATGAATTGTGTATCCTATCAACTGCTAAAATGTGTGAATTGTTCGGAATTGTGGGATGGTTGAATAACTAAGAGTACTATTTACCCATTTATTAATTGATTGTCATCTCAACAAAATACAGTACACGGGGAAACTAATTGTGTAAATGTCTCATGTAAGACCAGTTCATGTTTTGAACTTTGAATGGACCAGTCTCCCTTTCAACAGTGCTCAGGCAAGCTACTAAGAGCTTGTAATAGACACTAAATTTCAACTCCATTGGAATCACAGGTATGGCTCATTTTCTAAGTTACATCAGGAATCATTTATATCAACAACACAACCAGGGGTCCATGTTCTATAGGGGGTCCATATTCTGTAACATATATAATATGGACCCCCATAGAATATGGACCCGGGATCCATTTTGTAGGAGGGTCCATATTCTATGAGATAGAAAATGGACCCCTATAGATTCGGGACAATCGGTCTATTTTCTATGGGGGGTCCATATTCTATGAGACAGAAAATGGACTCCTATAGATTCTGGACCCGGGTGCATTAAATATGGGGATCCATATTCTATGGCACATAATGGATATGGACCCCCCATAGAATATGGACCCCTGCGGGTTCAAATTCTATGATGGTAGTCCATATTCTATAATAGAATATGGACCCCTGGGTAAATTTTCTATATGGACCCAGGGTCCATTTTCCATGGGGTCCATATTCTATATGACACCGGCTCTTTTAACTAAAAATACTGAAACCGTTGAATACAATGCAACAAGAAATAACTTTTTTTCGTTTCTTTTGCAAACTCTGTGAAATCTTTCAAGAAGAAATGGATATTCAGATTCTACAGTAATTTCGACCTAAGAAACCAACCTCAGAGCTTTTGACAAATAAAACACAAATAAACCTGTCCTGACTCATTGTCTAGTGACAGTATAACATTGATATGTCAATGATTGGGACACTGACACGCACGCACACACAGACAGACACATACACACACAGCGTGTTCATTTGGTGCCATGTGTTAACTTTTCTTGGTCACATTTGTTTGTAGCTTGGCTATGTGTCACATTGGCGATGACGGGGCCATTGTCATTGCAGCAGCAGTCGCCAGCTTGCAGAGACACTGCCACCTTGAGTAAGACTTAGATCTTATGTTACTTCACTGCCGTTCTCCTCTCTTCTTGGTAATGGCCCCATCTCATCAGCGTCCCACCCTAGGCTTATACTACTGCATGGAGTGAGCAGATAGATCAAAACTCAAAAACAGTCTTTAACTGATATCAAAGGCATTCTTAGTGTACAAATTTCTGTATCGCTCAATCAAATGCTACTAAAATGTCTCAAACGTTTTGGTGCAATCTTGGAAATCAGCACTTTAATCGCAGACACAAGAGCTAAAATATTTTGAAATCTGAACCAGGGTTCTTTAAAATTATTGTAAGGTTGCCGAAGAGATCCTGCTTTATAGTAGCTTTGTTAGGCAGAGCAGTTACTTAGCCAGCAAAGAAGTAGCAAGGTCAGCAAATCAAACACTGAAGTTAGTTGCATTAACAAAAACAACTGGACATAGGAAACTTATCTATGAACATTATCTATGAAATGTAGAAAGTTTTCTTTCTTGGCATACATTTGATAGGCGATCTTTTTATATCGGAACATCAACTGCTTTGTAGCCATTGCCCCTCAAATTTTATTTACTATGAAATAGAATATTCAGCATGTTCAGATGTCCAAAAATTTCAGGGAGTAAAGTGGCACTCCAGTCAGTATTTTCCAAATCCATGGATGAAACTCACACAAGTGCAATATCTCTCCAGATAGATTCGCTCCACGCATTGTCCAACAAATACTGCATCTGTGGTCAGATAGAACATAACAATATCATATTGTTCTTGACAATTTACAATGCTTACTGTGGGTCTGTCAGAAAGGATATGTAGGCCAAATTTGGCCCATGGATTGTGGAATGTTGCATGAAACAACCTTTTTTCAAGAACCAGTCAAATTGTCACATGTAATGTTGCAAATGTTGTGTGTGTGGAAATTACCCGATCATGCAAAGCAAATCAGCAAATGTGTCATTGTCAAGTTATTGGCACAGAAACAATTATTTGTTTATTGTCATAATTTTTTTTTATGTAACATTGTTTTATGAAAATATTTCCACAGCAACAGTTGCCAGCAGACAAGGTTGCTCAGTCACCCAGTGCGGATGGTTCTGTAGACGCTGGGTAAATCACCCCCAGTAGCAGGGCATGTAGTGTGAGTTTAGTGAGGTAAAGAGGCAAGTGTTGTTAGTGAGGAGCGAGTGTGAGAATGTGATGTCTCTGTGTGTTTGTTGTAGTCTCGGCATGAATCACCTCACAGCGCATGGCCTGGAGCAGGTGGAGGAGATGATACGTCAGAATAGACTGCGTGTATCGTGAGTAGATCTATCGACACACACCACACCACGCACACATACACGCACACGCACTCCACAGAAGTAATGACCGTAGTTTGGTAGTGATGCCCAAACACACACAGGTAACACAGAATGTTTATTTACACGACATAACCAAGTGAAGACCCACAACACGAGACCACAATAGGCCCCCAGACCTGGTCACTGTCTACTGCGCGCACCAACGGGAATGCACAGCTGTCACTGTCGTTACGTAACTTTGTCATACTGGTGTGACTGTGACTACCTTCTTTCTTATTTTCTCTAAGTGTACTGAATCTCACTAATGAACATTGCAAAACAATTACTTGAAACCTTATGCTCCCATAACAAAACAAAACTAACCTTTTAAAATACATACATAATTATTTTAAAAAAACAGTAACATTAGTAAGCACAGTCTTGTAGAGCTACTAATAACATGTTTAGTTCAACAGTTATTTGTAACATGGTTAACAGTCTTCTAAATAAAACTTCCATAAATCACTCATAAACCAAGTGATAACAAGGCTTTCATCAGGTCGACAGCTCTCCAGTCTTGGGGATTATTCTGCTCATTTACACACTGAACATGACTCAAACGTCTGTTACACAGTCACCATAACACTGTGGGCGACGACGCTGTCGGGTTGAACGTCTGAGTTGCATTAGTTCTCAAAGTTGTCGTTTCGGCCAGGATGCACTTCTTTGGTCTCTGTGACTGTCCTGTGTTGGTCTTACTTTTGACTTGTGTTATTCCATGTAGATTCCATCACATGGTCAGGTGTGTCTTGTCGACCTGTTGACAAGATGTCGCACGGCATTTGTGGAGGATCGATGCGGTGGCCCCAGTGGTTTGATCAGTGGATCTTCTTCACATCTGATGAGTTCAGCTGTGTACTGTTTTTAGCGTATGGGGAACTGTTTGAACATTGAAAGGTATTTTGTAGCACTCTCACATTTTCACTCGATATGGTGTGCTCTGCATCCTTTGACTGAAATTACTAAGTATCAATCTTTTGCACATGCCTTGTTTTGGTAATTTTGGAGGTTTACCAAATTGCCAACTTCCAACGTGGTCATATTGGTAACCTTTGCCACTGGTGGCTTCGATTTCTCACTGAGCGGAAGGTTGGTGATTCGGTTTTAATTTTGTTTCAGAACCGACTTTTATCATCCAAAGGTATCTGGTGATTGGAAAACTGATCCTTTTGTGTCCACATCTCTCTGGCTGACAACCCTCAATTGCGATTACATGTGTTCAAGTAGGCTGTTGCAACTGACAATTCTGTATGTGGTACATTTCCACCCAGAGGATCCTGTCGAAGCGGTTCGTTTTCTGTTTCTTGGACTGCTTTCTCAGCTACAGGATTCTTGTTGCAATTTTTGACTCATCCGATTTCTATTGCCATTCTTTGTCTATGTAGAAGCTTGTCATCAACCAGAGATCTGAACCCTGGGCAAGATCAGTGTGAATCAGGGCAAATGGGATGTTCACTGGATGCATTTCTATACACAAGTGGAGTAGGGCATCGCACATGGTATCATTAACTATTATTATCGTAGTAGCAGTGAAAGACATGACACATTCATTGGTGACGTCAGCAACAAATGAAACTCCGTGTGTGTCTGGTGGACCAGTGGTAGATTGCTCAACGAGTGTGTGATGTGTTGGACGAAGTGGAGTCCAAAAGTGACAACTGTCAGACACACGATCTATGGCTTTGTCTATGTCGAGAGTGAAACAGTACCAATGTACTACCATCTTTAGCTGATGACTCGACGGGTGGTCTAGTTATATCTTTGCTGTAGTTCCACCAATGTGGTGGTTCAACTGGACCCATGTTTACCTTTGCTTGAAATGCGCCTACTTTACCATTGTAACCTTTGATGTTTGGATCGTCATATTCATCTAAGAAGGTGTGGAATACTTCATATTGAGTAACATGGATACATTTTTCATCGTTAGAGAATCGACCGTGTCGTCATCAAGGATGTCATTATCTATTGGAATAGTGATGGAGCGAGTCTGGAAAAAATGCTCGTTGTGCTTCTAGCTGTGTGGCTCATTTGACAGGTTGGGGATGCAATTTTGTCTTCCAACACTTGACATGATAGTTGGTGGAGGCCACAGTTGTGAGAGTGATGATGCCTGCTCAAGAGTATATTCTCAATTTGAGAGACTTTCACTTGCAAGTTTGATTTCAAGAAATTCTCCAGGTCACGCCATTGTTGCAGTAGAGGGTGCACGTAGTACAAGTGCGCGACAGATGGTATGACAGTCTGGTGCTTTGTTGCTTGATCCGATCATAGGTTATCTCATCGCCCAGAATGACGTGACACTTGGCGGGATGCACTGCTATGTCATTTCACACCAGGAAAGGTGTTCCAGCCAGTATGTCAACATCAAGATGTTCTACGATTAAACCCTCAAACAGAAAGTTGTGGTCACATCGTACAAATGTCAGCCGTGACTCACTAGTGTCTGTCAAGAAGGATGATCCATCTGCTTGATGAGCTGACTGTGTGTTTCAGCACCGAGTCTTTTAACATCGGAAAGGCGGATCACATTTCCCGAGGCACCGCTATTGATTGTTATTCGAGCAGGATGGTGGTGGTAGACACACACACGCACGCACGCACGCACGCACGCACGCACGCACGCACGCAGCACGCACGCACGCAGGCATGCAGGCACGCACGCACACACACAACGCGCACGCACGCACGCACACACACACACACACAAATATGCATATACATATGCCTGAAGATACCACAGATAAGTATGCATGTACACATGTACAAATACACATATGAAATGCAGACACACAAGCATTTGCACACATGCTGACATATACGCATGTGTGCATATACACTCATGTACACACATACACATGTCACATATGTATAAAAATATCAATTTTGTATTAATTGAATAATATATATATATATATATATATATATATATATATATATATTCACAGTGTATATATATATATATATATAAACCTGCTGCACATACAGCCTCTTATGGAAAGCAGCAACGCAAGACAAGTGATGATTGAAATAGGCCAATTCAATGACATTGCTTTATTCAGATTATTCTAATAGATAAATCGTGTGATGACCCATATATATATTTACAATCCATACATCTATACAGCAAGCATGCTGGCCCCAATGGTCTTGCTAAGCAAGACCTACAAATTCTAAACACATTACCAATGACCGGTATTAACACTTATCTTTACACAATGTATACTAATGACACCGTATTGGGGGGTCACTCTGCCGCCTCCTGTAAAACCACCTTTATTTACCACCATACATCAGTTAGAGGAAAAAGCCTCGACAGAACCTCATGTACCTATTTTGCAACAGGAAAAGCGTCAAACAACTATAGTATATGTCAAGTGTGGCACAGGGAGGTGGGTATGAGACAAAATAACCACGTATAACAATAACCAAATACTGCCGGGCTAATTACTTTGACATGTCCTTACACGTATACACTGTACAACTAAGTCCCTCGTAGTACCTAGCTAACCCGCCAGGATAACACTGGCCTACTCTGCTAGGAGACACCACCGTCTTGCTACTCCTTCACATAATATAATATATATTGGCATATATACATACCTGGCACTGCCACATGCATAATGTTTTTTGCTTAAAATAAAAAATATCTATTAGGGTTGCTTCGTACACCCATAAGTCTGTACAATTCTCAAAAATCTGTAAGACTTAACACCTAATACATACAAGATGACACATCTGACATGCACGTATGCACACAGACACATATGCATGCACAATACGCATACGCAATACACACTCACACTGTCATGCACACATATATGCTCGTGCTCATGCACACACTTGCATGCGCTCCTCCTGACATACATGCATACACAGACACATATGCATGCACAATACGCATACGCAATACACACTCACACTGTAATGCACACATATGCTCGTGCTCATGCACACACTTGCATACGCTCCTCCTGACATACATGCATACACATATGCACATACATGCATCTACACATGCCGACCCATAAACACGCATGCATGCACACACACACACACACACACACACACACACACACACACACACACACACACACACACACACGTGTGGTCAAATTAACACATGCCTGCAATGTGCACTGACATGCGCGCGTGTGCACACAAACACTCACAGACACAGCCAACACAGTGTAACATTTGTATTGTGTCTGCTGTAGGTATCAGCTTCCTCCGGACCAGTTATGTGAAAACTGCGGCTGTGAGGTGGTCAACCGTCATCACAGCAGGGATGACATCAGCTAGTCATCAGGGGACAGCAGTGAGAGAACCAGGTACTGGTATAAGGCGCCGTCTGCGATCTGCAGTGACAGCGAGAGGGACAGTGAGCACGGTGGCTGGGAGGTGTTTTACCAGCGGCCGTCATCACATGACCACAGCAGCAGCAGTGACATAGACTCGTCATAGGGGACAGCAGCAATAGGGAGTACGCACACCAATGGGTATAAGGCGCCTTCTCGGAGCAGCAGTGATGGTGAGATGGACAGTGAGCACTGGCGGCTGGGAGGTGTTCTACCAGTGGCAGCATCACAGGACCATAGTAGCATGGATGTTTTTAAAGTTTGCGTGTTGCAAAATAAAGAACTATTTTTGGTGCCAGTATAAAGAGTTAGTGCTCCAAGACGTACAGAACAACAATTTTTAGTTTAATTATAAGGTCAAATCTTATATTTAATATTTCTATGTTTTTGTTTTAACCCTTGCTTAGCAACTGTCTATTGAATGCTCTACCGCAGCATCCAACATTAACATCTATGACCTCTGCTGCTTTTAAGGTAAAACTAGACTTACCTATTTCTAAGAACTGTTTTTGTTACTGTATACAGTTATTATTATTACCTGTTCCTCTGTGCTCTATCTGACGCCAGCCACCAATGTTGACTTCTGTCTGAAAACATTCTCTCGCCAGCTGCAGCTACTGCCAGGCAGGAGATCCCAGCCATGCAGGTGTTGCCTTGTCTTAGAGTCAGCTTTGGCTCGCTGTGAAATTGCCATGGAATTGACATGGCGCTCAGGTTAGAACATTGTGTGGAATTTGTTTGAACAGTTTTGTCAGTTTGTATATAGACTTGCCACAGCACACACATGGCCAGACGCAAGTCTTCATAGACAGAGATATATAGTGGGACCTTTCTACTTGAGGTCACCATCAGTTCTGGACAGAAGCGAGGCCTGATTTCCTAAATTTTTATTGTAAAGATAAGCTTGGAATGTCCAAGGGTGGCCTTAATTGTAGGGTTGTTTTATTACAACGTATTATATGTATGTATATATATATATATATATTATATTATATATTATATGATATATATTTTATATTATATCATTATATATATATATATATATATATATATATATATATATATATATATATATATATATATATATATATATATATGGTCATTTCTCACGAAACTGATGGCAGTAGGGTTCTGAGAGGATATTTTTGAAATTCCTTAGATCATTTTATCTCTACGGTGAATCTACTGAGTACGCATTGGTACATTAGTAAAATAATGTGGGCAACTTAACTCCAAAAATTGACAATTCTGTGACTACTTGAAGTTGCGGTTGCTTAGAAACCATCACCATCCGTCTGCACACATTTCCACACACTTAACACATAGATATACCTACACCTGTATTTAGTACTGATTTAACTTATGATCTTTACATTATATGTATATACAACATATTTGTTCATGTCTGTAAGTAGAAATATGTCTTACATTTACTTTATTTCATGGTGACACACTGAAGTTTAGGGCACCAGAGTATTTTTTCAACCTACCTCTAACTTGTCTGTGATTTTTATGTAATATCATGTTTTCCTTATAAAAGCATGCAAAAATATGCCTGAACATTGTCCTTTCCAGAAATGTATACATTCTTGCCATAGCTTGAAAAGATACGTTTTAGTGGCCATTTTAGCATTGCAGGCGGACGGTGATGGGTATCTTATATTTCCAGTAATATAGAATATAATGATAACTACTCAGGGCAAAAACATTTTGTTTTTAACATATTACGCATATCACTCAAAACTGCATACAACGTATGGTTAGAATGCAGCATGTACTGTGGTGATAGTAATTATCTATTTAGTTTTTTTAAATGGGAGACTTACAGTGATGCAAAAAACTCGTAAACTATACATAAAATACCCATTCCTAGTTAAAATAAATAAGAAAGATATTTGAACTGCAGCTCATGCACACCCTGCAGCTTTGTAAAAGGGTCATCCTTAAGACGAAGACGCCGTACCTGCAATCTCGCCGCATCCACCACCTTTTGGGCAGGTGTTTAAATGCGCATATTATTGCAATCCTAAAACATAATTATAAAGTGTCATGTAAGTGACACACTTTGTTTACTATGTCAACGTGTTGTCCTTACATATCTGATGTCACTTTATTGCTAATAGCTTTATGTTGATACAAAAAAAACACTACCGCATGATAAAATGGCATCACGGTCCGTATCCCACTATCACCCTCCGTCTCGCATTTACTCCTAAGTAAGTGACACATTGTTTAATTAGCTAAATATATTCTCTTTACAATCTGAAATAGTTTCACTGCTAATTTAAATACCTCTGTAGGGACAAATACCTTTGAACATGGTAAATGGGTGTCACCGTCAGTCTCCCCCAATATTTCACCACCATTCGTCTTCAACCACGCTCTGTCAATGTAGTTTATATGTAGATACTTGGCGGCCCTGTGGTATGTGTAGCTGACATAAAATGCTGAACACGTGTCCTGGTTAGGTGTGGTATGCAGGTGTATTACGGCGATGGCCTGTGACGTGAGACGGACGGTGATGGGACTTGATGACTCCACAAAATGCAGGGAAATAGGAATATTTATAATTCCCTTTGTACATATGAAGTTTGACTCATGATAATCACGGATTTAGAAATAGTGTATCTAATCTCTAAAACTCGTTATAGTACGTATCCTAGTGTGAGACGGATGGTGAGGAAAAGACTTCCCCAAATTGGTTTTGAGATTGCTGTTGACATTAATAAAGAGATACAATTAAAATCACTTGATATACTATTTATCCACCAGGGCTATGACTGAGTGTAGAATAAGTGGTATGTATTGATAGGTTATACGCAATATGCCTCTATAAAGACGTGCAAACGGACGGTGATGTAAAACTTCCCATCCACAATATCACTGATGCTGATCCAAGGATTTGACTTTAACTTCCACTTTTGGGTGTAAATAATTGCAGAAGTATACGCAGTACTATATAAACATTAGCTGAAAGTAAAAACACATTTTAAACTACCTGTAGCCAAGAAATTGCCCAAAATGTATGGAAATATGACCATTTATTGGCCATTGTTTTGTGGATTCACAGCATACATACCTGGTATGCAAAGGGGGTATCCCCAGAACACCCTAACCAAGATGCATACACAAAAGTTAATTTCAGCCTTCTAACCCATTTTATGGTGCCAACAGGTTTAATAAAACCTGTTGGCACCACTTTCGTGAGAAATGATCATATGTGTATATGAAGGGTTTGACTCGATAAACGCCAAATCTAAATGTGTACATTCACGTTGATATAGTGTAATATACTTTTTTCCAAAATACAATATCCCTTTAAGTTCAAAGCACGAGTTTTTTCAAAAAGCAACATCCTATAACCCAATCACCAACTGTTTGGTGTAATGGCGTCATTTAGTGAAATCAAGGATTGCTAACTTGCCAAAACACTTTATACCATCCTCAACGTATAGGAAACATAATTTGGATGAACTGTAGAAGACAAATTAACTTTGGTCGCCATTGTGGCAATAACAAGATGCACCAAAAATGCTGCAACCACCAGAATCTGGCTAGAAATAGAATATGCCAAGCCTAAGTTGCTATGCTTACGCAAAGACACAGTCAGCATTGAATAACCAAACAATTGTTTTGCCTTAGTTTTGTTGCTTAAGCTAATAGTGCATCTATATTATTAAAAAGTGTGCCATATTATGTTATGTATTTGTGTAGCTAAATAGTCTATGTCTATTAGTTGAGAGGGAACACTGCTAAATGCACTTACCGTGGATTTGAGCATTGCAATGTGGAATGCATACCTGATCAACTGCTAACATATGAACTGTTTAGTTGTTTATTTAAACATTTATGTTTATTTACTAATATCTTTGGTGCGTTGCGGATTGATAGATTCCACTGAATGGATTTGTTACTACGACAGAATGTCATGTTTGTTTTTATTTGGATTTCTAGTAGAAAGTCAGTTGTCACTCCAATTAATGTTATTTGAATACTTACTTAGTACATTGTTTCCTGTCAAAATTAATGCATTACTTTGTTTTCCAATGATCTGCTACACAAATCAAATGAAATACATTTATAGTCAGACCCTCCTGAAAACGGCTCAAGATGAGACATCGCTTCACCTAATGACAATACCGCTAATACCATGTTCCTGCCTTATTGTTGTGTTAACACTGTAATGTCTTAACCAATTACATCTATTTTTATTTTACAAACCGCTGTGAGAAATTTTGTTTAATGACAACTTGTGTAGCTTAGTGTCAGTTTGTGTCATTTGGTAGAAGAGTAACATACATATATATATATATATATATATATATATATATATATATATATATATATATATATATATATATAAAAAAATTCAGTGTATTACACACAGTGATGTCAGTTGTGAATGTGAGGTAGCATGACAAGATGGTGGGCTCAAATAAAGTCACAGGAAATGAAGTCACAAAATAACTTTATTCAAACCATATCTAGTTAATACAGAGGATTTACCTACTTAAGCACAGTTTTAAGTACTTTTACTTCTTAAACGGTATGAATGGTATCCATGGCAACCCAAAGATCAAGTGCAATGAGGAAACAAATGCAAGATGTGGAACATTTGGATTTAAGATGGCAATATAAGATGTAATAATGATTAGTAACAAGTACGAGCACATCTTGCACAAGAGAAACAGCAGGAACTCAATTGTAGGAAATACATAATATCTATATTTTACAGTGCAACGTTTTAGTTTAATGTTATGTACATTTTTGGTTTTCAAATGCATATCACAGTGAAGTGATTAGCATTAATTACATGTTGGTGTGTGTGTGTATATATATATGTATATATATATATATATATACAGTATATATATATATATATACAGTATATATATATATATAAAGTTGTGTCTGTGACTTTATTTCCTACATTCAACCTAACATCAGTGGTCACATTAGATAAATATAAACACTCAAAGTAGCATTTCTTGTCTGTCAAGTCTGATGAAGCTGTTTAATTACTTTGCATACAAAGAACTAGTGATGTGTAATACAAACGCTTATGATTGATTGTCTTTGATGACATGGTTTCTATTTTACTGGTGTAATAATGTGTATAATACAGTGAGATTGCACCCGGTGGAAATACTGCTGTAAATTTGTGTGTGAAAATTAGTGGCAGCTGCACAATTACAGACTATCAATATTATGTCAGATTCTTGTTGGATGTACATGTAGGAGTGTTTGTTTTGTAAGAAATTCACATACTTTGGAGCATGTTTTGTGAAATTTACGACATTACGACCATCATGCTGCTATGAATATGTTATGCTCATAAATAAGTGAATTTCTTACAAAACAACCAAACTCTTGGAGCCATGAAAACTGTATTCCATATCGTAGAGAGTAATGTTGTAGATGTACATTGCAACTGATCTGTGATACATACATAATTTGCATTACTGAGGTGCATGCGTGTATATACATATTTGTGATCTGTCAGATACATATTGTGTGCACTCTGATACCTGCATTGATGTCAGTCTTATACAGTCACTTGTTGCGACATGTGTGGTCATGGTTGTACATCATGTCACATTTCTATCAGACAATCTCATCAACTTATTTAGTGTGCATGACAATTGTTACTGTGCTGCTTAATGCAAAAGCAAAATTCATTTTTGCATTGTACTCTACATTTTAATAGTTAATAAAATGCACCTGCATAGTAGTTTAAACACGGCAGTGACTTTGTAAATATTTTTTACGTTGGGAAATCATATTTTTATTGTGGCACTAGAATCTGATACTTTTTCTGAAACCACTGAAACTTGAATAGAAATTAGGTAAACAATGGTGTACGGGGCTCACGCGTGAGAGTAACAATTATTATTAACTTTGGTCATTAGGTGGCGCCACAGTAATTGTGCAGACCAAAATAAGTGCATTATTTTGGTTGTTTGTGGGCAAGCCAAGACTAGGTTTTATGTAGTAAATGATAACCTATAATTATGATCATCCTTGTAGCCCTTCACCGTAATGAATAAATAAAACAAATTGAGCAGTAAAGTTGTACAATCATTATCATCATATATAAATGCCAAACCTATGATTTTATAGACAATAATTATTGGCGACTTGACATATTCAGATTGTGCTCAGAATGAAAAATAGCAGTCATATGACCAATTCACTAAGATTTTATGCTAAAAAAGGAGACAATTAAGAGGAGTATATAGTTTAGGTGGAACTGGATATCGTAATACACTTTGAATTGCAACATTTGTGATTTTTGATGAGAAGTAGTAATCATACTTTATATTATAGGAACATCAGATGCTAATAATAATGTGTTTTTCTATAGCGCTAATTCCCGCATGGTGGATTGGTGCACTGTACAAGAAATAGAATAAATGTATATTAATAAATATAAATAAACTAAAAAACTTATATAAACATACTCACATACATATCATTTTTTATTATGTGCTACATCTCATTTTTGGGAGGCTACATATATTTCATAAATTATTGGACCATTGAATTAGATTAATAATCATGATTATTGGACTGAAATTTATCAGCATTTAAATAGATGGCTATACAGACATTTTTGTGCATGTAAAAAGTAATGATACTAATTTTTTTAGTTTGCCAAAAAATGCTTTAGCCAATAATTATTCATTATTAATATGGTCACTTTGGACCATTGAAAGGCCCACTTGCTTGATTGTCTGTTCAGTTATCTATTCATTGGCAATGTGTTAAAAACGAAGGTAGTTATTTAAATCATTTACTTTTTAGTGTACACATATACTTCACACAGGGCACCACTTCTAAACATTGTTCCATGGATAGTTGTAAGGTAGTAATATAACATTGCTTTAATTACACCTGTTTATAAGTTTAGATATTGCTGCGGTCCTAGCAAGTTATAATGTATTTTGGTCTTGTAATATCTATGTATAAAAACAATTTCAATATAAACATGAACGACACATTAAATATTGACCAGAAAGTCAAGATATTTAATTTATTTGGCAAAAATCATCTACTAAAACAGTCATTACAAATGAAGCAATAGTAAACAAACATTTACAAACAAAAACCCAAGAGGGAATCATAAATAGCCATATCAATAAATATGATTGTATTAATGTTGGTATATACCTTTTTTTATGAAAATACATCATCAGCCAACAATGCAGTGAACACAAAAACAATTTGACAAACATTATTCTTTTTGCTGTCTTCACATTTGTGTACAGAAATAAAAGAAAACGAAACGCAAATGTTTGGTTTAGCACACCTAAGAGTTAATACACTGTTCTTAATTTTGCTTGACATGTACCGGGTAATGATTCATCGTTTGTTATTCCTTGACTAATTGCTCCCTGGCAGCAGTGGCAGGGGCTGTATTGTATCAATAGAACATAAATGTTTATTGATTTATATAGCACCATATTTATACAATAATATTCTATGGTGCTGCACAGTACTCTACGATGTAATGGAAGTCAATATAAACATTCAACATAACACACATATATTGATAGATAGCTCAGTTGTCTATGTTTATGTGCATACTAACACTTGTGTATGCATCGAACCAAACAATTGCCCACTGTTTAAACAACATAAATGAACATTTTGTATAGTGCAGCCTCGGCATATTCAAATAGCAAAACAGCTAAACGACTGGCAGTGGCATCATCATAGACCAATTTGTTGTCAGCTAAAATCTAAAACTGTGTTTTAGCAAGAGGTCTAACTTTGGCTCATAGTATCTTTATATTAGTGTCTGTATTCCACAATTTCACCATACATACAAGTTATTTTTGTGTCACGAGTTCATAAATTTATCGTGAAGATTGGCATAGTACCTGGTAGATTGTTTTGCTCCTCCAACGTTACTGACAGAAGTGTTTGTAATTCACACTTGCAAGATGCAACAGAAATGTCACATGTTTATTCAATCAAGTGTGTTCATGATACATTATTGGATATCCCCAATAAACTTATACAGAATTACAAAACTTTTTTCCTAATGCTTTTTGACACTTTTCGTTACTACAGCCATTCAGACAAGAGAGATCATTATTAGTGGAAAATAGAAAACCAACTATACGTGATATATATATATATATGACATTATATGTGTAAGAGAAGAATGTTTAAAGTATTTAAAATGTTATGCAATAACATAATTTTCCTTCAGTTTCTGTTTGTCTCATTTCAGACTTGTTTTACGAAATCGTAAAATATCTAGTTTTCTCTACAACTTATCAGGGTGTTTGTACGTGTTCTTGGACTAGGTTACTAAATTATAGGATATATTTAAATCGTTTGCCAGCTGGGGGCCATTTCACTAACACAACGACCTCATCACAGAATCTTATATATTTTAGAGAGTATTTTCATAATGTAAAAACTAACTGCCACATCACAGGACATTATTTCGGGGCACACTCACAGAAGTGTCCCAGTGACATTTCATAGTGCTGACAATTTTCAGTTTATAAAATCACTGCTGTTCATGGCGTGAAATATAAAATCACTACTGTTCATGGCGTCAAATAAGTTTTTAATAATAGAGTAAATTTGGCTTATGAGCTCACTAGAATGTCAGTGAAATGGTCCCCTCGCTTGGTATTCAGTGGCAGATAAAATTGCAAAGTGGTGCAGTTCTAAATACTACTAGAACTTTCCCAAGCAAGTTAGGAAATCTAAGGATCAATAGGAAACCTTATTTTATCCATGGTTTTGTAAAAGGAATGCGTATTTTATTAAACCGACTGAACTGCTTAAACAAGTCAGACGACAGATCTGAACATTGATAAACGTGATTTGCAGTTGGACAAAAAAAACTGAGGAGTTTAAAATTAGTTAGGTAATTTTCATTGTTCAAGGTCAGTAATCTTCCTGTAAACTAAAACTGGTATTTACTGTTTACGACCATGAAACAGTTCTTATACAGTCCAGTATCCATTCACTGGGCCAGTGAGATTCTCCAAGCCATAAATTAAAGCATTTTATATGCAAAAACCACTCTTTCACCACAGTCTGCATAATAACCAGACATTTATTTACACAGATATGAAACATTTATTCAATGGCAAGGAGAATGTCTTGTGAGATGTATGGTTGAATGTCCTCCGCCTGATCTCTGTAGAGTTGGTCACTTGTGAAGACAGGAGGCAGAGTGAAGACCAAAGGAGACAGACCAAAGGAGGCAGAGTGAAGACCAAAGGAGGCAGAGTGAAGACCAAAGGAGACAGAGTGAAGACCAAAGGAGACAGACCAAAGGAGGCAGAGTGAAGACCAAAGGAGGCAGAGTGAAGACCAAAGGAGGCAGAGTGAAGACCAAAGGAGACAGACCAAAGGAGGCAGAGTGAAGACCAAAGGAGGCAGAGTGAAGACCAAAGGAGACAGACCAAAGGAGGCAGAGTGAAGACCAAAGGAGGCAGAGTGAAGACCAAAGGAGACAGAGTGAAGACCAAAGGAGGCAGAGTGAAGACCAAAGGAGACAGAGTGAAGACCAAAGGAGGCAGAGTGAAGACCAAAGGAGGCAGAGTGAAGACCAAAGGAGACAGAGTGAAGACCAAAGGAGACAGAGTAAAGACCAAAGGAGACAGACCAAAGGAGACAGAGTGAAGACCAAAGGAGACAGAGTGAAGACCAAAGGAGACAGAGTGAAGACCAAAGGAGACAGACCAAAGGAGACAGAGTGAAGACCAAAGGAGACAGAGTGAAGACCAAAGGAGACAGAGTGAAGACCAAAGGAGACAGAGTGAAGACCAAAGGAGACAGAGTGAAGACCAAAGGAGGCAGAGTGAAGACCAAAGGAGACAGAGTGAAGGCCAAAGGAGGCAGAGTGAAGACCAAAGGAGACAGAGTGAAGACCAAAGGAGACAGAGTGATAACCAAAGGAGACAGAGTGAAGACCAAAGGAGACAGAGTGAAGACCAAAGGAGGCAGAGTGAAGACCAAAGGAGACAGAGTGAAGACCAAAGGAGACAGAGTGATAACCAAAGGAGACAGAGTGAAGACCAAAGGAGACAGAGTGATAACCAAAGGAGACAGAGTGATAACCAAAGGAGGCAGAGTGAAGACCAAAGGAGACAGAGTGAAGACCAAAGGAGACAGAGTGAAGACCAAAGGAGACAGAGTGAAGACCAAAGGAGACAGAGTGATGTACCAAGCAGTCAGAGTGATCAATTAGATTGATTCGTCTCTCTGTATCCTACTCGGAACAACACCTCAGGATCCATGTTGCGTTCTTCCACATTTGCAACAAACTTCACCAACACATCTTTGTCACGCACTGCCAAATAGTGGTCTGCAAACAAACAGAATACAACTATGACTGTGTGTGTGTGAGTGGGTGAATGTGAGTGTGTTTGTGAGTGAGTGTGTATGTGTGAGTGAGTGAGTGAGTGGGTGGGTGGGTGGGTGGGTGGGTGAGTGAGTGAGTGAGTGAGTGAGTGGGTGGGTAGGTGAGTTAGTGAGTGACTGAGTGAATGTGTGTTTGTGTGTGCGTTTCTGTGAGTGAGAGTGTGTGCGTGCGTGTGTGTGTGTGTGTGTGTGTGAGTGTTTGTTTGTTCTGGTTTTACACTATATTCATTGCCTGGGCACATACACTGAAATATCAACTGATTTCTGTGCCACAAAAGTGAGGTTAGGCGTAAAGTGCGGTTACACATCACATGACAATTAAGTTAATTTAAATTTCAGTGCCCGTGACAAAAGGAGAGGCCAAATCTGCCTGTTTAACAAACTCAAAGTGCAGCAGCTGTATTACCGTGAAACTCAATCTGACTGTTCAATAAATTCAAAGTAAAGCAACTATATAAAATAATGGCATACATATTGCAGTTCAGTAACCTAAAAGAACAGCTGCTGTCATTGTGAAGCTAAATCTTGCCATTTGGTGATCTGCAACAACATTCTCAGTTATTGTACAAAAGTTGAGTTGCTACTTGGAGCCATGTTGTGTTACTGAACTGAAAGCGAAACCTTACCTAGCAGTTCGGTTGACTCAAAGCAAACCAACTCGTCTACGGCATGTATGAGAAAGAAGCGTGGGTCTGTAGAGGTAACAATGTCTGTCTCGGGCGAAGTCGTTGTCTGCAACACAAGATAAACAAGTTTGTGTCTAGAGTGTTAAACAATTTATGTCATGCTGAGTCATTAATTGTCTATATATTACGATATTACAATGACTGTCACACAATCAACATGGTTACTAGATGTCACCCTGATACAGTTGACAACGTCCTGGTCTGATGCTCACTGTCAGCAATGTGGTTCCTATCTGTCACCACAATACAGTTGACAACGTCCTGTCTGATACTCACTGTCACAGCAATGTGGTTCCTATCTGTCACCACAATACAGTTGACAACGTCCTGGTCTGATACTCACTGTCACAGCAATGTGGTTCCTATCTGTCACCACAATACAGTTGACAACGTCCTGGTCTGATACTCACTGTCACAGCAATGTGGTTCCTATCTGTCACCACAATACAGTTGACAACGTCCTGGTCTGATACTCACTGTCACAGCAATGTGGTTCCTATCTGTCACCACAATACAGTTGACAACATCCTGTCTGATACTCACTGTCACAGCAATGTGGTTCCTATCTGTCACCAAAATACAGTTGACAACATCCTGTCTGATACTCACTGTCACAGCAATGTGGTTCCTATCTGTCACCAAAATACAGTTGACAACATCCTGTCTGATACTCACTGTCAGCAATGTGGTTCATATCTGTCACCACAATACAGTTGACAACACCTTGGTCTGATACTCAGTCACAGCAATGTGGTTCCTATCTGTCACCACAATACAGTTGACAACATCCTGTCTGATACTCACTGTCACAGCAATGTGGTTCCTATCTGTCACCAAAATACAGTTGACAACATCCTGTCTGATACTCACTGTCAGCAATGTGGTTCATATCTGTCACCACAATACAGTTGACAACACCTTGGTCTGATACTCAGTCACAGCAATGTGGTTCCTATCTGTCACCACAATACAGTTGACAACATCCTGGTCTGATACTCACTGTCACAGCAATGTGGTTCCTATCTGTCACCACAATACAGTTGACAACATCCTGGTCTGATACTCAGTCACAGCAATGTGGTTCCTATCTGTCACCACAATACAGTTGACAACATCCTGGTCTGATACTCACTGTCACAGCAATGTGGTTCCAATCTGTCACCACAATACAGTTGACAACACCTTGGTCTGATACTCAGTCACAGCAATGTGGTTCCTATCTGTCACCACAATACAGTTGACAACATCCTGGTCTGATACTCACTGTCACAGCAATGTGGTTCCAATCTGTCACCACAATACAGTTGACAACATCCTGGTCTGATACTCAGTCACAGCAATGTGGTTCCTATCTGTCACCACAATACAGTTGACAACATCCTGTCTGATACTCACTGTCAGCAATGTGGTTCATATCTGTCACCAAAATACAGTTGACAACATCCTGTCTGATACTCACTGTCACAGCAATGTGGTTCCTATCTGTCACCAAAATACAGTTGACAACATCCTGTCTGATACTCACTGTCAGCAATATGGTTCATATCTGTCACCACAATACAGTTGACAACACCTTGGTCTGATACTCAGTCACAGCAATGTGGTTCCTATCTGTCACCACAATACAGTTGACACAGTCCTGGTCTGATGCTCACTGTCAGCAATGTGGTTCCTATCTGTCACCAAAATACAGTTGACAACATCCTGTCTGATACTCACTGTCACAGCAATGTGGTTCCTATCTGTCACCAAAATACAGTTGACAACATCCTGTCTGATACTCACTGTCACAGCAATGTGGTTCCTATCTGTCACCAAAATACAGTTGACAACATCCTGTCTGATACTCACTGTCAGCAATGTGGTTCATATCTGTCACCACAATACAGTTGACAACACCTTGGTCTGATACTCAGTCACAGCAATGTGGTTCATATCTGTCACCACAATACAGTTGACAACGTCCTGGTCTGATACTCACTGTCACAGCAATGTGGTTCCTATCTGTCACCACAATACAGTTGACAACGTCCTGTCTGATACTCACTGTCACAGCAATGTGGTTCCTATCTGTCACCAAAATACAGTTGACAACATCCTGTCTGATACTCACTGTCAGCAATGTGGTTCATATCTGTCACCACAATACAGTTGACAACACCTTGGTCTGATACTCAGTCACAGCAATGTGGTTCCTATCTGTCACCACAATACAGTTGACAACGTCCTGGTCTGATACTCACTGTCACAGCAATGTGGTTCCTATCTGTCACCACAATACAGTTGACAACGTCCTGTCTGATACTCACTGTCACAGCAATGTGGTTCCTATCTGTCACCACAATACAGTTGACAACGTCCTGTCTGATACTCACTGTCACAGCAATGTGGTTCCTATCTGTCATCACAATACAGTTGACAACATCCTGTCTGATACTCACTGTCACAGCAATGTGGTTCCTATCTGTCATCACAATACAGTTGACAACATCCTGTCTGATACTCACTGTCAGCAATGTGGTTCATATCTGTCACCACAATACAGTTGACAACACCTTGGTCTGATACTCAGTCACAGCAATGTGGTTCCTATCTGTCACCACAATACAGTTGACAACGTCCTGGTCTGATACTCACTGTCACAGCAATGTGGTTCCTATCTGTCACCACAATACAGTTGACAACGTCCTGTCTGATACTCACTGTCACAGCAATGTGGTTCCTATCTGTCACCACAATACAGTTGACAACGTCCTGTCTGATACTCACTGTCACAGCAATGTGGTTCCTATCTGTCACCACAATACAGTTGACAACGTCCTGTCTGATACTCACTGTCACAGCAATGTGGTTCCTATCTGTCACCACAATACAGTTGACAACGTCCTGTCTGATACTCACTGTCACAGCAATGTGGTTCCTATCTGTCACCACAATACAGTTGACAACGTCCTGTCTGATACTCACTGTCAGCAATGTGGTTCCTATCTGTCACCACAATACAGTTGACAACATCCTGTCTGATACTCACTGTCACAGCAATGTGGTTCCTATCTGTCACCACAATACAGTTGACAACATCCTGTCTGATACTCACTGTCAGCAATGTGGTTCCTATCTGTCACCACAATACAGTTGACAACATCCTGTCTGATACTCACTGTCACAGCAATGTGGTTCCTATCTGTCACCAAAATACAGTTGACAACATCCTGTCTGATACTCACTGTCAGCAATGTGGTTCATATCTGTCACCACAATACAGTTGACAACACCTTGGTCTGATACTCAGTCACAGCAATGTGGTTCCTATCTGTCACCACAATACAGTTGACAACGTCCTGGTCTGATACTCACTGTCACAGCAATGTGGTTCCTATCTGTCACCACAATACAGTTGACAACGTCCTGTCTGATACTCACTGTCACAGCAATGTGGTTCCTATCTGTCACCACAATACAGTTGACAACGTCCTGTCTGATACTCACTGTCACAGCAATGTGGTTCCTATCTGTCATCACAATACAGTTGACAACATCCTGTCTGATACTCACTGTCACAGCAATGTGGTTCCTATCTGTCATCACAATACAGTTGACAACATCCTGTCTGATACTCACTGTCAGCAATGTGGTTCATATCTGTCACCACAATACAGTTGACAACACCTTGGTCTGATACTCAGTCACAGCAATGTGGTTCCTATCTGTCACCACAATACAGTTGACAACGTCCTGGTCTGATACTCACTGTCACAGCAATGTGGTTCCTATCTGTCACCACAATACAGTTGACAACGTCCTGTCTGATACTCACTGTCACAGCAATGTGGTTCCTATCTGTCACCACAATACAGTTGACAACGTCCTGTCTGATACTCACTGTCACAGCAATGTGGTTCCTATCTGTCACCACAATACAGTTGACAACGTCCTGTCTGATACTCACTGTCACAGCAATGTGGTTCCTATCTGTCACCACAATACAGTTGACAACGTCCTGGTCTGATACTCACTGTCACAGCAATGTGGTTCCTATCTGTCACCACAATACAGTTGACAACGTCCTGTCTGATACTCACTGTCACAGCAATGTGGTTCCTATCTGTCACCACAATACAGTTGACAACGTCCTGTCTGATACTCACTGTCACAGCAATGTGGTTCCTATCTGTCACCACAATACAGTTGACAACGTCCTGTCTGATACTCACTGTCACAGCAACGTGGTTCCTATCTGTCACCACAATACAGTTGACAACGTCCTGTCTGATACTCACTGTCACAGCAATGTGGTTCCTATCTGTCACCACAATACAGTTGACAACGTCCTGTCTGATACTCACTGTCACAGCAATGTGGTTCCTATCTGTCACCACAATACAGTTGACAACGTCCTGTCTGATACTCACTGTCACAGCAATGTGGTTCCTATCTGTCACCACAATACAGTTGACAACGTCCTGGTCTGATACTCACTGTCACAGCAATGTGGTTCCTATCTGTCACCACAATACAGTTGACAACGTCCTGTCTGATACTCACTGTCACAGCAATGTGGTTCCTATCTGTCACCACAATACAGTTGACAACATCCTGTCTGATACTCACTGTCACAGCAATGTGGTTCCTATCTGTCACCACAATACAGTTGACAACGTCCTGTCTGATACTCACTGTCACAGCATTGTAGTTCCTATCTGTCACCACAATACAGTTGACAACATCCTTGTCTGATACTCACTGTCACAGCAATGTGGTTCCTATCTGTCACCACAATACAGTTGACAACATCCTGTCTGATACTCACTGTCACAGCAATGTGGTTCCTATCTGTCACCACAATACAGTTGACAACATCCTGGTCTGATACTCACTGTCACAGCAATGTGGTTCCTATCTGTCACCACAATACAGTTGACAACATCCTGGCCTGATACTCACTGTCACAGCAATGTGGTTCCTATCTGTCACCAAAATACAGTTGACAACATCCTGTCTGATACTCACTGTCACAGCAATGTGGTTCCTATCTGTCACCACAATACAGTTGACAACATCCTGTCTGATACTCACTGTCACAGCAATGTGGTTCCTATCTGTCACCACAATACAGTTGACAACGTCCTGTCTGATACTCACTGTCACTGCAATGTGGTTCCTATCTGTCACCACAATACAGTTGACAACATCCTGGTCTGATACTCACTGTCACAGCAATGTGGTTCCTATCTGTCACCACAATACAGTTGACAACATCCTGGTCTGATACTCACTGTCACAGCAATGTGGTTCCTATCTGTCACCACAATACAGTTGACAACATCCTGTCTGATACTCACTGTCACAGCAATGTGGTTCCTATCTGTCACCACAATACAGTTGACAACATCCTGTCTGATACTCACTGTCACAGCAATGTGGTTCCTATCTGTCACCACAATACAGTTGACAACGTCCTGTCTGATACTCACTGTCACTGCAATGTGGTTCCTATCTGTCACCACAATACAGTTGACAACATCCTGTCTGATACTCACTGTCACAGCAATGTGGTTCCTATCTGTCACCACAATACAGTTGACAACATCCTGGTCTGATACTCACTGTCACAGCAATGTGGTTCCTATCTGTCACCACAATACAGTTGACAACATCCTGGTCTGATACTCACTGTCACAGCAATGTGGTTCCTATCTGTCACCACAATACAGTTGACAACGTCCTGTCTGATACTCACTGTCACAGCAATGTGGTTCCTATCTGTCACCACAATACAGTTGACAACATCCTGGTCTGATACTCACTGTCACAGCAATGTGGTTCCTATCTGTCACCAAAATACAGTTGACAACATCCTGGTCTGATACTCACTGTCACAGCAATGTGGTTCCTATCTGTCACCACAATACAGTTGACAACATCCTGTCTGATACTCACTGTCACTGCAATGTGGTTCCTATCTGTCACCACAATACAGTTGACAACATCCTGGTCTGATACTCACTGTCACAGCAATGTGGTTCCTATCTGTCACCACAATACAGTTGACAACATCCTGGTCTGATACTCACTGTCACAGCAATGTGGTTCCTATCTGTCACCACAATACAGTTGACAACATCCTGGTCTGATACTCACTGTCACAGCAATGTGGTTCCTATCTGTCACCACAATACAGTTGACAACGTCCTGTCTGATACTCACTGTCACAGCAATGTGGTTCCTATCTGTCACCACAATACAGTTGACAACATCCTGGTCTGATACTCACTGTCACAGCAATGTGGTTCCTATCTGTCACCAAAATACAGTTGACAACATCCTGGTCTGATACTCACTGTCACAGCAATGTGGTTCCTATCTGTCACCACAATACAGTTGACAACGTCCTGTCTGATACTCACTGTCACAGCAATGTGGTTCCTATCTGTCACCACAATACAGTTGACAACGTCCTGTCTGATACTCACTGTCACAGCAATGTGGTTCCTATCTGTCATCACAATACAGTTGACAACGTCCTGTCTGATACTCACTGTCACAGCAATGTGGTTCCTATCTGTCACCACAATACAGTTGACAACATCCTGGTCTGATACTCACTGTCACAGCAATGTGGTTCCTATCTGTCACCACAATACAGTTGACAACATCCTGTCTGATACTCACTGTCACAGCAATGTGGTTCCTATCTGTCACCACAATACAGTTGACAACGTCCTGTCTGATACTCACTGTCACAGCAATGTGGTTCCTATCTGTCACCACAATACAGTTGACAACGTCCTGTCTGATACTCACTGTCACAGCAATGTGGTTCCTATCTGTCACCACAATACAGTTGACAACGTCCTGTCTGATACTCACTGTCACAGCAATGTGGTTCCTATCTGTCACCACAATACAGTTGACAACGTCCTGGTCTGATGTTTCGTTCACAAAGACACAGCAGTGCTGGCCAGGCTGATCCACTACATCAAACACAACTTGTGTGAGATTAACTGAAACAGAGACAACACATGGCTATTGGGAATAAAAAGGAAACGTTCTGTTTTTAGTTCAAATTATATTTTTTACACATTTATTTCATTTGCCATGATTCGTGGATCCCGAGTCTGACGTCACAGTCGTAATTACAGGACTGACCACTGATGAATGAATTTACCCATCCATTCATAAAGTCTACACCCAAACACATGCAATATCGAAGGAAAGCGCTGTGAGTGGCCAGTCTGCCAAAATTAAGTTGTGGGCTAACTCAATTCAGCCAATCACAACCATGGTTTCAAATGTAGCAACCAACCAACCAACACAGCGGAATCAAAGTTGAAGGCAAAATGGCGGAGAAGTAAACAACAGTTTATCTGCTTTGAATGTAAAATTACAGGTTTAACATTGTAAATGAAGGGCATAATATTTTACGTAAGTCAAGATCAGAAAATTGCAAGTATTTATTTATGACATTCACAATCACAGACAACCAAACACTCAAGGCCGAAATGAAGTATCTACAGACAACCAGACATCCAGGCTGAAATGTGAAACACAAAGTATTCACAGACATCCAGACATCCAGGCTGAAATGTGAAACATGAAGTATCTACAGACAGCCAGACATCCAGGCTGAAATGTGAAACATGAAGTATCTACAGACAGCCAGACATCCAGGCCAAAATGTGAAACATGAAGTATCTACAGACAGCCAGACATCCAGGCTGAAATGTGAAACATGAAGTATCTACAGACAGCCAGACATCCAGGCTGAAATGTGAAACATGAAGTATCTACAGACAGCCAGACATCCAGGCTGAAATGTGAAACATGAAGTATCTACAGACAGCCAGACATCCAGGCCAAAATGTGAAACATGAAGTATCTACAGACAGCCAGACATCCAGGCTGAAATGTGAAACATGAAGTACCGTAAATCCTGTATTACTAGCCGCGGCTTCTAATACAGTAGTGTGTTGCCAAAATGAGGACGAAAACGCCAAAGTTGGGGTGCGGCTTTAAATACAGTAATTTGCCGAGACAAATTGACATTTGGGTCACAAAATTGTCAGTATAAACGTGAAAAACTTACCGAAGAAACGAAGCCGGTTTGATGAATAACACATTGTATTACAATTGCTACTTGTGCTAAACAAATGATATAACACTGTTAATAAAATCCCATGTCCGTAAAATGTTCAGAGACAACGATCAGAATATGAAAACATGTCACAGTTAAACTCCACAAGACCCTTTCATCGTCGCCGTCAAAGAATGCCTTGGCTAGGTCGGGGAAAGGAACGGCTCGACGGCGCATTTCATGTATCCATTTCAACGTTGGCAACATGACTGTTGCCGTGGGTCCGCGTGCATCAGACAATCATCATCAAATATGATGAAATAATTCCTTTCACACTTAATATAATCCTTTGTCAACACTATTGTAGTATTGTCGCCGTCAAAGAACGCTGTCGCGAATGGCATGATGGTGTAGTGTGTCCGTGTCTGAGTCATTGCTGCTGCTGCACGTGCCGGCAAATAAATATTATGTCATCGTCCTTTGTTAGCATCAATCCCACGCCGTCTGTTTTGTTTTGACATTAGTTTTAATCTCAGTTCCAAGAACAATGTTCACACGTTTACAAAAGCCAGGCTTCATGCCGATTGTCAAAACAACACCAAACTCTACCAGGGCTTCCCAGCCACTGACGACCGAGTTAATTGCATTTGTTTTCTGGGTCAAGATACAATGTTGTAACCCCGACTTCCCTGTGCCTGGGCGATGCCTGGACAAACACGGGTGGCTGGTGGCCTAATTAAGGGACGACTGTCTGAGAAACATGTGTTACATCCGTTCCCACGCTGGCGGAGACGCCAAGTTATTACATTGTTGCTAGCCGGCAAGGAAGCGTCTTTGAAGTATTGCCGACACAGGCCTGGGAGAGGATGGGTAGCTTACATTTTATAGGTGCCAGCATTATGCATGGTTCTACATACAATCCTATAAAACCAAAACTTCTTAACATATTTTAATAATTTTAGCACCATTAAATAGCTTAAATATGTGGCTACATTTTATTCGTTGGATGTATGAACATTCTGCCACCCAATTATATTCTGATAGCATGGTGAAATTGTGGTTATTTTCCCCCCTTTTTTCTCCAAATTAACGTAGTAATATTCCGATTAAAATACATACTGTGTCGTAATTATAAATGCATTACAATAATGAGTCTTTCAGTTATTCATTTATGATCATTATTAGCAAAGTTATGACTTCTATGAAACAGGTTAAAATGTTTCCAAATTGCGTGCGCTACGGCAGTATGTCGCACGCAGTTAATGGTATTGGCTCAAAGTCGGGGTGCGGCTTTAAATAAGGGTTTTGCCGATATCAAAAAGAGCGGAGGAAATTCGGGATTTAGGTCAAAAGTCGGGGTGCGGCTTCAATTAGGGGTGCGGCTTGTAATACAGGATTTACGGGGGTATCTACAGACAGCCAGACATACAGGCTGAAATGTGAAACATGAAGTATCTACAGACAGCCAGACATCCAGGCCAAAATGTGAAACATGAAGTATCTACAGACAGCCAGACATCCAGGCTGAAATGTGAAACATGAAGTATCTACAGACAGCCAGACATCCAGGCTGAAATGTGAAACATGAAGTATCTACAGACAGCCAGACATCCAGGCTGAAATGTGAAACATGAAGTATCTACAGACAGCCAGACATCCAGGCCAAAATGTGAAACATGAAGTATCTACAGACAACCAGACATCCAGGCTGAAATGTGAAACATGAAGTATCTACAGACAGCCAGACATTCAGGCTGAAATGTGAAACATGAAGTATCTACAGACAACCAGGCTGAAATGTGAAACATGAAGTATCTACAGACAGCCAGACATCCAGGCTGAAATGTGAAACATGAAGTATCTACAGACAGCCAGACATCCAGGCTGAAATGTGAAACATGAAGTATCTACAGACAGCCAGACATCCAGGCTGAAATGTGAAACATGAAGTATCTACAGACAGCCAGACACTCCGGCTGAAACATGAAACATGTAGTATTTACAGATAATCAGGCATCTGGGCTGAAAAGTGAAACATGATGTATTTACAAACAAATGTTAGTCGATAGAGGCCTTCAGACATTGTGCCATTTGCCTAAACATTACACTATAAATGGCCCACATTACGGATATTATTAAGCTACAATTATGCTACAATCTACAAATCATCTAGTATAAGAATTGTATCAATGTCTAATTTTATTAACTATTATAAATTAGAATAATATACTAAGACACTCTGCACGACTGAGAGAAGGTTATACTAAATATTTAAATAGTTACCTCTCTAAAACCCTTACGTTCACTACTGACAATGGAGGAGGAGGAAATAACCTTAGGTCAAAACCTTATTTACACTTCTAAAATTAGGAAAAGGTTATTGGCTGGAAGTTTGCCTTGTGTAATACGTTCTATGTGAAACCTCAAACGCAATAATGAATGGGGACCTTAAATACCACCAAACTATAGTTATATTGTGTTAATAAACAGCAGTCTTACAACTGCTAAGAAATCTGAGTTAACTACCAGATTCCATATTTACCTCCTTTTTGTCATTCCTGATCATGGACGCGACACACTTGTTTGTGTTTCTCAAAATCTGTTAGAACTGTTTCAATTAGATCCAGTGAATTGACACATCGACTGCAGCACCATCTAGTGACTGACAGTACAACTAGCTAAAATACATAAGCACCATTGTCCAACTATGGACATGTAGTGATCTATGAAAGGACAGATTTGCATGTCATGGACAAACCAAGAATCATGTGACTGAACTGTTAAACTTGATCATACAGAGTTCATAGGATGCTCTCAGTTTAACTGTTCAATAATGTGACTGAACAGTTAAACATGAGCTTTTGAAGCCTACACAGTGGCAGGCAGCCATTTGTAATGAATGCACTGCTTGAACATGGGTTTAATGTTTGTCTGAATAGATACTCATAATAACAAATAATAACAGTAACACTTCGGTACTTGAAAATTCTACCTCAAAGGTGCAACATTCGAAATCATTAGGGGTAATTAACAACTGGGGACAGGCAGGAGTTGTCATTGGAGCATGAGACTCATAAAAACTCCGGGGGAAACGCAGTTTCAAATAAATGTTTTGAGGATTTTATGAAAGGTGGCTATGGTTTCAAGTGATTTAATTGTTAATATGGAGTTGATTCTAGATTTTTGCCACAGCTAACAGAGAAAGCACATAGAACTGTTTAAAACAGAATGATCTAGGGTCCTGGGAATATCAGGGAAATGCAGCGATTAACTAAATAAAGTTGGTTGTTGAGTTGAAAGCACATGGTATATGACATTAGCCAATTGTCATTTCATTTGATATATACCTGGAAGCCAGTGCAACTGCTGAAGTAGACCCGAGTTACTCACATCTAGAGTCGTCTGTTTGTGGGCTGTCCATTGTCACTCTGCTGCTGTGCATTGTCACTGCTGTCTGAGTGGAGCGATGCTCCAGAAAACATAACTGTGAGTCTCTGGAGCTGCAGTCGACACAGACTCCGGGCTCCGTCTCATCTAAACTGACTCTGTCTGTTGACGAGAACACTTGTATCTGGACGACTGAAACAGCACCATGTGGACATCTCACACATGGGGATGATGCTCTCAACAGAATACACTAGAATAACAATCAAGGTATAAAGTAAACCATCTTGGGAGACGGCCCCCTTCTGCACAGCAAAACCGGTCTCTCAAGACAGGTGGTCTCTCATAACAGGTTGTACAAATTCATGTCAATATTATTATGAATGTGTACATGCTTTACTAACTACTAACGCAAGTTATAAAAACTATATAAAATATGTATATTATTTGATATATATAATTATATATATATTATATATATATATATATATATATATATAATATTAATATATATATATATATACAAATATACCAAATATAATTAAGATCCATTTGAAGACTTATACCATTGTAAAGAATACTATATTGTTGTTTTAATTATATTAAATATGTATTACTTAACACTAAGTATATGACGTAAAGATTGATTGACCAATGCCATGTTGCAATTTAGTATAATTTCCAGTTGCTACTACCAAGTTTGTGTGGTCGCTGGTTGCGTTTGTCATTGCGGGAAAATTTTAATCAGAACTGATCCGTGCCTAAGAAAACAGTCACGCATGGATTAGTTCTGACTGTCATTGAACGCAAGTGGTCAGTCATGACAGAGACCGCACAAGATCTTACTGTATTTTTTATATTGTTTTACTTGAAGAAACAAATATATGTATATATATTATATAAATGGAATGTTTTCCAGGTTGTTTTCGTGCATGTAATTTGCTATGGGTATATGTTTCTCGATAAGTCATAGGTTTGCATGTCTTTGATTTACGAAGGTAATCTATTTGCTAAATGTTTTCCATGTCCAAACTTGTGTCTTCGTGCGAGACAAACTGAGAGGCCCTATAAGGCGAGCAACACAGTACTAGTGAAACAAACTGAGAGTAACACTTACAACTGTCGTCTTCGTAGACAGCAGCACTAACTTTGGTCATGCGCATTGCAGGATCACCATTCTTGCTCTGAATAGGCTTTATGAATGTCTGTAACCGAATAGTGCATGCTTACAATGGAGCATAGATATGAAAACAGGTACTTCTGAGTGACAAAGAGAGGGGGAGAGGGGAGGGGTGGAGGAAGGGAAAGTGTGGCTAGATGCTTCCCAGAGAAGTTGAGATGGTGTTTGATTGAACAGGTCTGCCAGGGAAGTAAAACGCTTTGAGCAGTCATGAGGACTGGCTACTGCGCTATATAAGAACTTACCTTTACCTTTCACAGAGACAGAGACAGAGAGAACGTGGTTGTGCATGACAGAGAGATTTCAAATGCCAGAGAGTGAGAGGAGAGAGACGCACCAGTTGAAAGGCAGCTGGTATGATGACGCGGAACTGTTGTTGTAGTATCTCATTGGACCACCGACTCACAAGCATTCCATTGAGTCGATGCAGCGTCTCACCCCCACTACAACACAATACAGTCATCATCTGCTGAACAAAATGATACACTCATCACCGCCCCTACAATATGATATAGTCATCACCATCACGACTACAACATCATGCTGTCATCACCATCACGACTACAGCATCACGCTGTCATCATCATCACGACTACAGCATCATGCTGTCATCACCATCACGACTACAGCATCAAGCTGTCATCACCATCACGACTACAGCATCATGCTGTCATCACCATCACGACTACAGCATCAAGCTGTCATCATCATCACGACTACAGCATCAGCTGTCATCACCATCACGACTACAGCATCACTGCTGTCATCACCATCACGACTACAGCATCATGCTGTCATCATCATCACGACTACAGCATCATGCTGTCATCACCATCACGACTACAGCATCATGCTGTCATCACCATCACGACTACAGCATCAAGCTGTCATCATCATCACGACTACAGCATCATGCTGTCATCATCATCACGACTACAGCATCACGCTGTCATCACCATCACGACTACAGCATCATGCTGTCATCACCATCACGACTACAGCATCACGCTGTCATCATCATCACGACTACAGCATCATGCTGTCATCACCATCACGACTACAGCATCATGCTGTCATCACATCACGACTACAGCATCATGCTGTCATCACCATCACGACTACAGCATCATGCTGTCATCACCATCACGACTACAGCATCATGCGTGTCATCACCATCACGAACTACGAGCATCACGCTGTCATCATCATCACGACTACAGCATCACGCTGTCATCATCATCACGACTACAGCATCACGCTGTCATCACCATCACGACTACAGCATCACGCTGTCATCACCATCACGACTACAGCATCAGCTGTCATCACATCACGACTACAGCATCACGCTGTCATCACATCACGACTACAGCATCAGCTGTCATCACCATCACGACTACAGCATCACGCTGTCATCACCATCACGACTACAGCATCAGCTGTCATCACCATCACGACTACAGCATCACGCTGTCATCACCATCACGACTACAGCATCACGCTGTCATCACCATCACGACTACAGCATCACGCTGTCATCACCATCACGACTACAGCATCACGCTGTCATCACCATCACGACTACAGCATCACGCTGTCATCACCATCACGACTACAGCATCACGCTGTCATCACCATCACGACTACAGCATCACGCTGTCATCACCATCACGACTACAGCATCACGCTGTCATCACCATCACGACTACAGCATCACGCTGTCATCACCATCACGACTACAGCATCACGCTGTCACACCATACGACTACAGCATCAGCTGTCATCACCATCACGACTACAGCATCACGCTGTCATCACTCATCACGACTACAGCATCAGCTGTCATCACCATCACGACTACAGCATCACGCTGTCATCACATCACGACTACAGCATCATGCTGTCATCACCATCACGACTACAGCATCACGCTGTCATCACCATCACGACTACAGCATCAGCTGTCATCACCATCACGACTACAGCATCAGCTGTCATCACCATCACGACTACAGCATCAGCTGTCATCACCATCACGACTACAGCATCAGCTGTCATCACCATCCGACTACAGCATCAGCGTCATCACCATCACACTACACATCATGCTGTCATCACCATCACGACTACAGCATCAGCTGTCATCACCATCACGACTACAACATCAGCTGTCATCACCATCACGACTACAGCATCAGCTGTCATCACATCACGACTACAACATCATGCTGTCATCACCATCACGACTACAGCATCATGCTGTCATCACCATCACGACTACACATCATGCTGTCATCACCATCACGACTACAGCATCAGCTGTCATCACATCACGACTACAGCATCATGCTGTCATCACATCACGACTACAGCATCAGCTGTCATCACATCACGACTACAGCATCAGCTGTCATCACATCACGACTACAGCATCATGCTGTCATCACCATCACGACTACAGCATCAGCTGTCATCATCATCACGACTACAGCATCACGCTGTCATCACCATCACGACTACAGCATCACGCTGTCATCACCATCACGACTACAGCATCATGCTGTCATCACCATCACGACTACAGCATGCTGTCATCACCATCACGACTACAGCATCACGCTGTCATCATCATCACGACTACAGCATCACGCTGTCATCACCATCACGACTACAGCATCACGCTGTCATCACCATCACGACTACAGCATCATGCTGTCATCACCATCACGACTACAGCATCACGCTGTCATCATCATCACGACTACAGCATCACGCTGTCATCACCATCACGACTACAGCATCACGCTGTCATCATCATCACGACTACAGCATCACGCTGTCATCACCATCACGACTACAGCATCACGCTGTCATCACCATCACGACTACAGCATCATGCTGTCATCACCATCACGACTACAGCATCACGCTATCATCATCATCACGACTACAGCATCATGCTGTCATCATCATCACTTCATACTGATACAGTCACCATGTCCACAACGTCAACATACCAGTCTCTGTCATCACCATGGCAACAAGACAACTTAGATTGTCAGGAAAACATCGCACATATCCAACGTGAGACTAATTACTTGTTATTTCAGGAAACAGTCAAAGTTTATTGGAAGTTTTTTAACGATCTAAACTATAAACACAATTAACCACTCCTGCCACCCAAATTAATTCCTAGATCCATTCACTGCACCGTTTCTAGCAAAACCACAACGTCGATGAGACACGACATAAGCAACTAGTGTTGCAGAGTAAGTCTGTCTGACTGGATGTCCAGCTAACTGTGACTGGTCACTTACTTGAGACCGACTTGTTCCGCCATCCCGCCTGGCATCACCTCCACTACCATGTGTTGTCTCCTCCCATCAGCCGACTCTGTGGTTGTCACATGCATGCCAAAGTCAACAAACGTCTCCCAGTCTGTCGGATGGGGCACGAAGACAAGGGAAGAGACCTCTTCAGGTTCACCCTCTGACGTCAACTTGTCAGCCACCTCCTTGCCTACTGTCAGAGGTCCATCCACCTCCACTGTTTCACAGTGACCACCACCAGGACACTGTTCCTCTTCCACAGAGCCAGGTTCTGCTTTTGCAACACCCGACAAAGATGGCGGCTCCTTGGAGCCAGTCTCTTCACCTACAATGAACACAGGGTGACCCGTCTAAGAATGGGAGGGGCAGTTACTACATACAGGTTATTACACATATTTACAGATAGATTATTACAGATATTTACAGACAGATTATTACACATATTAACATATGCGATATTACACATATTTACCACTCAAGAAACGTTTTTCGGTCTGGATATTTCAATCTGCCAAAAAGGATGTAGTTGAAATATCAAGACTGGATTATCAAGTTTTTTGAGAGGAAAATTAATCAAATAATACCAACAAAAAAACTGGATTATCAATCCATTCAAGACACAAATAGGTTGTCAAATCCTTCTTATGTCAAACTGATGTGTAGAACTAGTTAGATGGAGAACAGCAATGATAACTGGACCTTCAGATCAGGAACAACTCTTACCTGAGCTCTCTTGTGGTGCTTCTTTCTGATGCTGCTCTTCTGGCCGTCCAAACACAATAATGTCATTGTCATCCGTGACACTCAGACTGCCATCACCAACTGCACTGACTGTCACCAGGGGTGGGAGGGGGGCAGACACACTGTGGTGGTCACCTGTCACATAGCAACACAACACTCATGACAGAAGATTAGTAAACAGTCACAGCACTCATGACAGAAGATTAGTAAACAGTCACAGCACTCATGACAGAAGATTAGTAAACAGTCTCAGCACTCATGACAGAAGATTAGTAAACAATCACAACACTCATGACAGAAGATTAGTAAACAGTCACAGCACTCATGACAGAAGATTAGTAAACAATCACAACACTCATGACAGAAGATTAGTAAACAGTCTCAGCACTCATGACAGAAGATTAGAAGACAGTCACAACACTCATGACAGAAGATTAGTAAACAGTCACAACACTCATGACAGAAGATTAGTAAACATTCACAGCACTCATGACAGAAGATTAGTAAACAATCACAACACTCATGACAGAAGATTAGTAAACAATCACAACACTCATGACAGAAGATTAGTAAACAATCACAGCACTCATGACAGAAGATTAGTAAACAATCACAACACTCATGACAGAAGATTAGTAAACAGTCACAGCACTCATGACAGAAGATTAGTAAACAGTCACAACACTCATGACAGAAGATTAGTAAACAGTCACAGCACTCATGACAGAAGATTAGTAAACAATCACAACACTCATGACAGAAGATTAGTAAACAATCACAACACTCATGACAGAAGATTAGTAAACAATCACAACACTCATGACAGAAGATTAGTAAACAATCACAGCACTCAGGATAGAAGATTAGTAAACAATCACAACACTCATGACAGAAGACTAGTAAACAGTCACAGCACTCAGGATAGAAGATTAGTAAACAATCACAACACTCATGACAGAAGATTAGTAAACAGTCACAGCACTCATGACAGAAGATTAGTAAACAATCACAACACTCATGACAGAAGATTAGTAAACAATCACCACACTCATGACAGAAGATTAGAAGACAGTCACAACACTCAACAACGCTCACGACAGGAGACTGCTAGACAATCACAGCATTCATGACAAAAGATGCTGGAAAAGTAGCAGACAATGCCAACACTCATGACAGAAGACAGTAGACAATCATAAGACCAATGACAGAAGACTGGAGACTGGTAGACAATCACAACACCAACGACAGACGACAGATAGGCAGTCACATCACTCATGACAGAAGCCTGCTAGAAATATAATAGATAATCCCAAAAATCATGACAGAAGACAGCCAGACAATCATAACACCAATGACAGATGACTGACAGACAGCTACATCATTCATGACATAAAAGTGCTAGAAATAATATAGTAGAGAGCCCCAACACTTATGACTGAAGACTGCTAGACAATCACAACATCATTGACAAATCTAATAGACAATCACAACACTAATGACATTCACTGTCTACAAAGTGACAAAGCTAGTTTACCTGAACACTCCTCTGATGCTTCTTTCTGATGCTGCTGTTCTGGCCGACCAAACACAATAATGTCATTGTCATCTGTGACACTCAGACTGCCATCACCAACTGCACTGACTGTCACCAGGGGCTCAGGTGACTTCTGGTGTTCACCTGTCACATGACAATACAACACTCGTGAAGGAGACAGCTAGACAGTCACAACACATATGACAGAAGACTGCTAGATAGTCATATCATTTATGATAGCAGACTGCTAGGCAGTCACAACCAGAATGCTAGGCAGTCATAACACTTCTGACAGAAGACCGACAGACAGTCACAACATTTATGACAGAAGACTGCTAGACATTAACAACACTTATGACAGAACACTGCTAGACATTAACAACACTTATGCAGAAGACTGCTAGATAAGTCATATCATTTATGACAGCAGACTGCTAGGCAGTCACAACAAGACTGCTAGACAGTCATAACACTTCTGACAGAAGACTGCTAGACATTAACAACACTTATGACAGAAGACTGCTAGACATTAACAACACTTATGCAAAAGACTGCTAGATAAGTCATATCATTTATGACAGCAGACTGCTAGGCAGTCACAACAAGACTGCTAGACAGTCATAACACTTCTGACAGAAGACTGCTAGACATTAACAACACTTATGACAGAAGACTGCTAGACATTAACAACACTTATGCAAAAGACTGCTAGATAAGTCATATCATTTATGACAGCAGACTGCTAGGCAGTCACAACAAGACTGCTAGACAGTCATAACACTTCTGACAGAAGTCACAACTCACAACATTTACAACAGAATACTGCTTCACAGTAACAACACTTACGACAGAATACTGCTTGACGGTCACAACATTTATGACAGAATACTGCTCGACAGCCACGACACTTATGACAGAAGACTGCTTGACAGTCATGAGTTATGACACACATGACGGAGGACTGCTAGAAAGTCACAATGCTTTCACAGGATTCACAAAGTTCTGAAGACTATATCACAAAATTGACCTAGAGATTCTTATACTGTTTCTAGATTATTTCTGGCCAAATCAGCAATAAATAAAGTCGCTGCTCAAGATGTAACTAACCAAAAACCCAAACAGATATCCAAGAAATAATTTTTTATTTATCCATTTAAAAGCAACAGTGCCATAACAATATTTGATACATTGCATGTTTACACAGTAGTTGTTATCATATCTAAAATATAATATGCCCATTTTATTGGGATGATTTCGACACTACAAGTGACACTGCGGTACGTCACCCTGAATATGTGAGTTTATAATCCCTCGTCTCACTCCATTGACTGTTGCTCCTTTTTCACAATCACTGACTGGACTTAATCATCTTCAGAATAATGTATTTCCATCACAACTGTTTAGTAAATGCAGCAGCATGGATTAACATCAACATTTCCATTATCAAAGTAAATAGATGAATGCTACACTGGACTACTCAGAGGATGTTACGACTGCAGTGCAAGACATAAACAGTTAGAAAGCCATTGTCGCTTGAAGCTCTTGTTCATCATAAGCAAGTAACTTCCGTTGGACTTACTTAATAACTATGTTAACTACCACACGTAAAAACAAACCATGCAATAGCCGAAGTAAACATCTTAATTAGTAAACAACACCAGAAATAAACTAAATCTTAACCCCACATATGTATGTTGTTCAAGGATAGAAATGACAAAATCTTTTATGGCTAAGTAGCAGAGGTATGTCATAATTAAATGTTCTAATGGAAAGACATTCACTGACAAGACAATTCAATGACAAGACTGTTTCTTTAGGGGGAAAAAACAAGAAATTACCAATATTCATACACAAGCTTAAACCCAGCTTTTGAGCAGCGGACCAAGGCAGTTATCGCCGCCACAATACGTCAAAATAACTACTTTTGTGTATGTCTTAATAAAATGTCAACGATGAGGGTTACACTGTCCCCAAATTACCTGGATAATTGGATATTAAAACATCAGCTTGGGGACAGTTGCCAGAGCACAGGAAAGGGTTTCTGGACATGTCGGCACCCCCTAGCTGTTTGTGTTGCCGGAGCAAAGGAAAGTGGTTTCTGGACATGTCGGCACCCCCTAGCTGTTTGTGTTGCTGGAGCACAGGAAAGGGTTTCTGGACATGTCGGCACCCCCTAGCTGTTTGTGTTGCTGGAGCAAAGGAAAGGGTTTCTGGACATGTCGGCACCCCCTAGCTGTTTGTGTTGCTGGAGCAAAGGAAAGGGTTTCTGGACATGTCGGCACCCCCTAGCTGTTTGTGTTGCTGGAGCAAAGGAAAGGGTTTCTGGACATGTCGGCACCCCCTAGCTGTTTGTGTTGCCGGAGCACAGGAAAGGGTTTCTGGACATGTCGGCACCCCCTAGCTGTTTGTGTTGCTGGAGCAAAGGAAAGGGTTTCTGGACATGTCAGGCACCCCCTAGCTGTTTGTGTTGCTGGAGCACAGGAAAGGGTTTCTGGACATGTCAGCACCCCCTAGCTGTTTGTGTTGCTGGAGCACAGGAAAGGGTTTCTGGACATGTCGGCACCCCCTAGCTGTTTGTGTTGGTGGAGCAGAGGAAAGGGTTTCTGGACATGTCAGCACCCCCTAGCTGTTTGTGTTGCTGGAGCACAGGAAAGGGTTTCTGGACATGTCGGCACCCCCTAGCTGTTTGTGTTGCTGGAGCAAAGGAAAGGGTTTCTGGACATGTCGGCACCCCCTAGCTGTTTGTGTTGCTGGAGCAGAGGAAAGGGTTTCTGGATATGTCAGCACCCCCTAGCTGTTTGTGTTGCTGGAGCACAGGAAAGGGTTTCTGGACATGTCAGCACCCCCTAGCTGTTTGTGTTGCTGGAGCACAGGAAAGGGTTTCTGGACATGTCGGCACCCCCTAGCTGTTTGTGTTGCTGGAGCACAGGAAAGGGTTTCTGGACATGTCGGCACCCCCTAGCTGTTTGTGTTGGTGGAGCAAAGGAAAGGGTTTCTGGACATGTCGGCACCCCCTAGCTGTTTGTGTTGCTGGAGCACAGGAAAGGGTTTCTGGACATGTCGGCACCCCCTAGCTGTTTGTGTTGCTGGAGCACAGGAAAGGGTTTCTGGACATGTCGGACCCCCTAGCTGTTTGTGTTGCTGGAGCAAAGGAAAGGGTTTCTGGACATGTCAGCACCCCCTAGCTGTTTGTGTTGCTGGAGCAAAGGAAAGGGTTTCTGGACATGTCGGCACCCCCTAGCTGTTTGTGTTGCTGGAGCACAGGAAAGGGTTTCTGGACATGTCAGCACCCCCTAGCTGTTTGTGTTGCTGGAGCAAAGGAAAGGGTTTCTGGACATGTCAGCACCCCCTAGCTGTTTGTGTTGCTGGAGCACAGGAAAGGGTTTCTGGACATGTCAGCACCCCCTAGCTGTTTGTGTTGCTGGAGCACAGGAAAGGGTTTCTGGTCATGTCGGCACCCCCTAGCTGTTTGTGTTGCTGGAGCACAGGAAAGGGTTTCTGGACATGTCGGCACCCCCTAGCTGTTTGTGTTGGTGGAGCAGAGGAAAGGGTTTCTGGACATGTCGGCACCCCCTAGCTGTTTGTGTTGGTGGAGCAGAGGAAAGGGTTTTTTGGACATGTCAGGGACCCCCTAGCTGTTTGTGTTGCTGGAGCACAGGAAAGGGTTTCTGGACATGTCGGCACCCCCTAGCTGTTTGTGTTGCTGGAGCAAAGGAAAGGGTTTCTGGACATGTCAGCACCCCCTAGCTGTTTGTGTTGCTGGAGCACAGGAAAGGGTTTCTGGTCATGTCGGCCCCCCTAGCTGTTTGTGTTGCTGGAGCACAGGAAAGGGTTTCTGGACATGTCGGCACCCCCTAGCTGTTTGTGTTGCTGGAGCACAGGAAAGGGTTTCTGGACATGTCAGGGACCCCCTAGCTGTTTGTGTTGCTGGAGCAAAGGAAAGGGTTTCTGGACATGTCAGCACCCCCTAGCTGTTTGTGTTGGTGGAGCAAAGGAAAGGGTTTCTGGACATGTCAGCACCCCCTAGCTGTTTGTGTTGCTGGAGCAAAGGAAAGGGTTTCTGGACATGTCGGCACCCCCTAGCTGTTTGTGTTGGTGGAGCAGAGGAAAGGGTTTCTGGACATGTCGGCACCCCCTAGCTGTTTGTGTTGCTGGAGCACAGGAAAGGGTTTCTGGTCATGTCGGCACCCCCTAGCTGTTTATGTTGCTGGAGCAAGGAAAGGGTTTCTGGACATGTCGGCACCCCCTAGCTGTTTGTGTTGCTGGAGCACAGGAAAGGGTTTCTGGACATGTCGGCACCCCCTAGCTGTTTGTGTTGGTGGAGCAAGGAAAGGGTTTCTGGACATGTCAGCACCCCCTAGCTGTTTGTGTTGGTGGAGCAGAGGAAAGGGTTTCTGGATATGTCAGCACCCCCTAGCTGTTTGTGTTGGTGGAGCAGAGGAAAGGGTTTCTGGACATGTCGGCACCCCCTAGCTGTTTGTGTTGCTGACGCCCACATATCTGGGGTCATGTCATACTACTAACTTTAACGTAATGACAAATCTTACTGTTATTGCATTCAGGATAGAGCAATGAAGAAATATCTGGAAAAGAAGTGCTGTATTTACCATAAAGCAGACAGCAATGGTGACGACACAGGATGAGTGACGAGCAACTGACAACTTGTGGGAGTGGATCACTGAGGATCAAGGTAGACAGAGTAGGTTGTCTAAGATCATGGTAGATGAGTGGGTCGCCAAGGATCATGATGTAGACAGAGCATGGCCTGCTGAGGGTCATGGTAGACAGAGTAGACTGCCTAAGATCATGGTAGACAAGTGGGCTGCCAAGGATCACGGTAGACAGAGTAGACTGCCAAAGATCATAGTTGATGAGTTGACTGCCAAGGATAATGGTAAACAGACTGGCCCATGGAGAATCGCAGTAAACAGAATGGATTGCTGAGGATCATGGTAGAGGTTGGATTGCTGAGGATCATGGTAGAGGTTGGATTGCAGAGGATCATGGAAGAGGTTGGATTGTTGAGGATCATGGTAGAGGTTGGATTGCTGAGGATAATGGTGGAGGTTGGATTGCAGAGGATCATGGAAGAGGTTGGATTGCTTAGGATCATGGTGGAGGTTGGATTGCTGAGGATCATGGTGGAGGTTCGATTGCTGAAGATCATGGTGGAGGTTGGATTGCTGAGGATCATGGTGGAGGTTGGATTGCTGAGGATCATGGTGGAGGTTGGATTGCTGAGGATCATGGAGGTTGGATTGCTGAGGATCATGGAAGAGGTTGGATTGCTGAGGGTCATGGTGGAGGTTGGATTGCTGAAGATCATGGAAGAGGTTGGATTGCTGAGGATCATGGTAGAGGTTGGATTGTTGAGGATCATGGTAGAGGTTGGATTGCTGAGGATCATGGAAGAGGTTGGATTGTTTAGGATCATGGTAGAGGTTGGATTGTTGAGGATCATGGAAGAGGTTGGATTGTTGAGGATCATGGAAGAGGTTGGATTGTTGAGGATCATGGTAGAGGTTGGATTGTTGAGGATCATGGAAGAGGTTGGATTGTTGAGGATCATGGAAGAGGTTGGATTGTTTAGGATCATGGTAGAGGTTGGATTGTTGAGGATCATGGAAGAGGTTGGATTGTTGAGGATCATGGAAGGTTGGATTGTTGAGGATCATGGAAGAGGTTAGGATTGTTGAGGATCATGTGGAGGTTTGATTGCTGAGGATCATGGAAGAGGTTGGATTGTTGAGGATCATGTGAAGGTTGGATTGCTGAGGATCATGGAAGAGGTTGGATTGTCTGAGGATCATGTGGAGGTTGGATTGCTGAGGATCATGGAAGAGGTTGGATTGTTGAGGATCATGGAAGAGGTTGGATTGTCTGGGACATGGAAGAGGTTTGTTGTTGGTGGATCAGGGAAAGGTGTTTCTGGATCATGGAAGAGGTTGGATTGTTGAGGATCATGGAAAGGGGTTTTTGGACATGGCACCCCAGGTTTGTTGTTGCTGGACGGAAGATTATTGGGGTCATGTATAGGTTGGATTTTGAGGTCATGACAAAGGTTATTGTTATTGTTTCAGGATAGAGGTTTTTGTTGAGGATATGTGGAAAGGGTTTGGGGTATTTAGGATAAAGAGTGTTTGGGTTGAGGACACAGGATGGGGTTGGAGCAACGGGACAATTTTGGGGGATTTTTGGGATCATGGGGGGTTTTTCTAGGTAGGAAGGGGTTGGTTGTTGGGGATCATGGTAGAGGTTGGATTCCCAAGGATCATAAAATTGGTTTGGGGGACAGGAAGATTGGCTTGCTGAGGGTCATGGTAAAAGGTTTGGGATTGCCTGGGGATCATGGAAAAAGGTTGGTTTGTTTAGGATCACGGTAAAAGGTTGACTGCAAGGATCATGGAAATGGGGTTGGGATTGCTAAGGATCATGGTAAACAGGTTGGTTTGGAGGATCAGGTAAAGTTGGATTGCTGAGGATCATGGAAGAGGTTGGATTGTTGAGGATCATGGTAGAGGTTGGATTGCTGAGGATCATGGTAGAGGTTGGATTGTTGAGGATCATGGTAAGAGGTTGGATTGTTGAGGATCATGGTAGAGGTTGGATTGCTGAGGATCATGGAAGAGGTTGGATTGTTGAGGATCATGGAAGAGGTTGGATTGTTTAGGATCATGGTAGAGGTTGGATTGTTGAGGATCATGGTGGAGGTTGGATTGCTGAGGATCATGGTGGAGGTTGGATTGCTGAGGATCATGGATTGCTGAGGATCATGGAGGTTGGATTGCTGAGGATCATGGAAGAGGTTGGATTGCTGAGGATCATGGTAGAGGTTGGATTGTTGAGGATCATGGTAGAGGTTGGATTGCTGAGGATCATGGTAGAGGTTGGATTGCTGAGGATCATGGAAGAGGTTGGATTGTTGAGGATCATGGAAGAGGTTGGATTGTTGAGGATCATGGTGGAGGTTGGATTGTTGAGGATCATGGTGGAGGTTGGATTGTTGAGGATCATGGAAGAGGTTGGATTGCTGAGGATCATGGAAGAGGTTGGATTGTTGAGGATCATGGTAGAGGTTGGATTGCTGAGGATCATGGTAGAGGTTGGATTGTTGAGGATCATGGAAGAGGTTGGATTGTGAGGATCATGGAAGAGGTTGGATTGTTGAGGATCATGGTAGAGGTTGGATTGCTGAGGATCATGGTGGAGGTTGGATTGTTGAGGATCATGGAAGAGGTTGGATTGCTGAGGATCATGGAAGAGGTTGGATTGCTGAGGATCATGGTGGAGGTTGGATTGCTGAGGATCATGGTAGAGGTTGGATTGCTGAGGATCATGGTAGAGGTTGGATTGCTGAGGATCATGGAAGAGGTTGGATTGCTGAGGATCATGGTAGAGGTTGGATTGTTGAGGATCATGGTAGAGGTTGGATTGTTGAGGATCATGGAAGAGGTTGGATTGTTGAGGATCATGGTAGAGGTTGGATTGTTGAGGATCATGGTAGAGGTTGGATTGTTGAGGATCATGGAAGAGGTTGGATTGTTGAGGATCATGGAAGAGGTTGGATTGTTGAGGATCATGGTAGAGGTTGGATTGCTGAGGATCATGGTGGAGGTTGGATTGCTGAGGATCATGGTGGAGGAAGATAACTCATCAAGAGGGTGAACCTGATGATGTGATGTAGAGGATACTATTTCTGAAGAATTATGATCAAAGTTAGTCAAAAATAACTTAATAAGTTAACATTGAATTTAGTTTCTTCCCTAGTTCAAATGTTTTAATAATTAATATATGTATTATGCACGCATTAAGATGTACCGCTATGTGAACGTTTTCACAAAATGAAACGTCCTTAAAAATGTGACCCTATATCAGTAGTTTGTGGCAGATGAACGGTACTTATAAACAAAATGGCCCCTGTTCTATTGTCCTCAGTATAATTATGTAAACACAACTAGTTGGATTGAAGAATTCCTGGTAAACACTACTCGCAATGGACTGTGAAGTGCATGCCCAGAAAACAAACCATATTGACCACAAAGCACAATAACCCCTGGATCTCCACTTTCACTGCATTCTTTATTTACGAAACAGTTAATATTAGATAACTTTTTAACCTCATTAAACATTCTTGGATACATGCATGATCTAATGCAGGCCACGATTAGCTTGCGAAGTAACTACGAAAACATAACTGCATCACAAACACCAGTATTGCACAAAATAACTAGGCCCACTCAAGTGTCCTTCCAAATATAGAATCCTGTGAAACGTGAACAAAGCTATGAATTCAGTCGCATATAATACTGTATAATAGGAGGGCTCACAACTGGAAACTGCCACATCATAAAAATAATTTGTACCTCTACTCATTATATTGCTAATAACTTCTTATTTAAGTACCTGCATGCATGTATAATTACATGCATGCCAGGTTAAGTAAAGCGTATTCTTCTGGCTCGACTTTTCATGTTTTTTCCTATCACATTCTGGTTGGATGTACCAACTAACAGGGAACATAATTCTGTCTTAAATAAATTTAACTATGTAAATTCTAGTGCAATAATGTGCAGAGGTTAACAGCTCGTTAAGTGCTATTTAAAATATTTGACGATAGCAGATATGAATTATGGGGGATAGTTCAGTATTAAATTAAACTAGTTTGGTATTGTCTTAATAAAATATTCTATCAAATATTATGCATAACTTTAAGTTTATGTAGACGTATAGTGCATGCTATACCAAATATAACACATAATTAGGATTATATTATTTTGCATATTATATAGTGCATACTCTATCAGATCACTCAAATATAAGTAGGTTGTGTATTGTCTTGTTATGCATCCTAATTTAAAGGACATGGAACTAGTTTTGAATTGTCTTTTAGTATACCAAGTACTGTCTTATCAAATAACCGAGGCTGTACATCTAACTGTATGTTCTATGAAGCAGGCCTGCTATGGTAACGCTGTCTGATGTCTTTGCAATCTAACACCCAACAAAACTGGAAAAAAACCAGAAACAGAAACCATTAAAATGCACACTTCTGTAAGACACAAATAACATTCCTCTGTAGCAGTGCAGCACTTTCATAAGAGGCCATTCAAAATTACCTAATGCTTAATTAAACGTGTAAAATTAAATTATTAACAATTTCTTCCAGTTTAAATACACATTATAATTGTCCATTAACTACACTTAAGCACAATAGTTTGAGCAGTTTGCACGGCGTGTCCCAAAATACAACAGACACCATGTCAATGCTCCATACCAAATGCCCCACCGCGGGCCATGTGAGGTTTGGTGCCCGTGTCGAGCATTAGGTCATTTGCGAATGGCCTCCGTGAAGAGTTAGACATCAGTGTGAGTGTGAGAGGCACCTGATGAGGACTGGACGTCCTGTATGGGCGGCTCGCTGGACACTGCTGGACGTTGTGCCTGACCTACTTGTGTGGTTTCGGACGGCTCCGGTCCACTGGCGTTGTTGTCTGATCGCTTGTCTTCGTCCGATGTTGACTCTCCCGCTGACTGACATTCTGACAGACTGAGTTTCTCGTAGGCGGATGACTGCAGCAGTTGCTGAGCTGCGTCGGCAGATTCCAACAGTGACTGCTGCGCCGAGTCCACAGATTCCAAGAGTGACTGCTGTGCCGAGTCAGCAGATTCCAACAGTGACTGCTGTGCCGAGTCAGCAGATTCCAACAGTGACTGCTGCACCGAGTCAGCAGATTCCAGCAGAGACTGCTGCACTGTATCCACGGCTTCCACTAACTGCTGTGCAGTGTCAGCAGATTCCACTGGTGGCTGCTCTGTGTCAGCAGATTCCACCGGCAGCTGTACAGTGTCGGCAGATTCCGTTTGTGACTGCGTTGGGTCAGCAGCTTCCACTGGCAGTTGGGGTTGGTGTGCGTTGGCAGATTCCAACTTTTGCCGACTGAGGTCGCTCTCCACCTGTGACAGACTGATCTTCTCGAAGCTCTCTGCGAGACTCTCTGGCTGTGGTGATTGTGGCTCGTCTCCCTGTTGCTGGGTCGTTAAGTAAACACGTTCAAAACTGCTTTCCGACAGTGACGTAGACACCGCAGCTGACTCCGACACTGTGTCAGTGTCCAACGCTACTTTGTCTCTGGGTTTTATTTCACACGTAGGTCTCGAGCCTTGCTCTACGATAGACTCCTCTGTACGCTCGATGCTAGGCGCACAGTCTTGACTAGCTGCAAACATAAAGTCATCTACGATTCTTATCAACACTAGTGTTATTTCTACATCGCAGAGCAACATAAATCAAGGCCTCTCAAACGCTGCTGTGTTAGTAATTACCCAAACTTAACATTTATACTTATTAGTAACTTAAATAGTATTAACATACAATCAGATTTAACAAAAGTGCTTTATTGTAGTGTTCATTCTATGTCTAATTAACTTAGCATACTTATATTATATAACATAATCTTACCAGTTAATTAGACTTAATAAGTCAGCAACATTCTGTTAGACTTAGCAAAACATGCTTCAAACACATTAACAATCTGGGATATTGTATTACTTATAGTTATTTATAATAAAATATTAACAGTTAATCAGATGTAACAAAAGTTCTACAAGCCCGTGAACACTGAAGGATCTGTGTCCCAACCAGATGAGACAGATATATTACACGTATGTTACATGAATAACATACCTGAACTATATCATTCATGTTGCTTTAGCATTGTAACTGGGAAGAATTTAGAAATATGCCACGTGTGTATTTCTTTATTCTTAAATGTATTTCTAATGAAGTTCCACCAGTAATGAGATTTGAAGCAAAACTTCAGAACAACTCATAGAGGTCAGACACATTTTTCCAGTAGTAAGTGAATGCTTTAAAGGGCTTTAAGGAGGGTGAAACTAGACAAAGTCTATGAGATGAAGCAGCCTACCTGTGTCGCCACTGCCTGTCTCCTGGGGTGGGGTACTCTCTCCACCCTTGTAGCTACTCTACAAAGAAACCATTCACGCTGTCTTACCCTTACATCTGACGTCATACATTCAACAGATCTGTCATGAGTAGTAAGGCCCCTCTGTTGTCATTCATATTACAGATAAATCACTGTGAATCTGGAGCTCACGAAAATCATCTAGATATTTTGGTACATAAAGTAATAAACTATTGAAGAAGTATTTGGCACACACTTTCTAATTATACAAAGTGGTCTAGTTACACATCCTAATTTACAACATGTTACTAGCTATGAGGAAGTGAAAATCTGAAATAATCATTTGACACGTCAGTCAACGCAAACACATTATGTAGACTTATAATCAGAAGATGTAAAAAACTGAAATGGTGTGGACATGTTACATAATCTAATGGCCAGGCAAAGCCATCCTCTGAGACGCAGTGAGTGGGAAAAGAAGGCAGACAAAAACAAACTGGTAAGACAACATTATAAAATGGGCAAGATAGGCCTCGACTTGCACAAGTCACAAGTGGTTGCAAAATATCAGCAGGGTTGGAAACTGACTGTGGGATTATCTTCAGATGTGCTAGCTTCAGTAACCACACACGGTTAAGGGATAGGTACAGGACTATAGGTACACTACTACCTGGAAGTTACTTAGAATGTTATTATGTATTTCCACATGATGAATTTTGCTTTATTTGCTTATTTAATTAGCTTTATTAACATTTTTTGATTTTGAATTATTCTAGCTATAAGTACAGTAATTTATATCCCAAAAAAATAACACTGAATAAACTGCTGGAATTATGTGCACAAAGAACAGATACTTTGTTCGCCATAATTTAACCATGCCGCCCAGTGGCGTACCTGGGATGTCAGAAATGGGTCCAAAATGGGGTCCACATAAACAAAGAATGGAACTGTTTACAGTTGCGTTCTGAATTATGTATGCATGTAGTACGTGTATATGTGAATATATTATATAGGCCTAGGGCCTACATGTGTGCTTGTTAACAGATAATCTGTATGCATGATTAAATCACTTTATGTTCATTTATCGCTATCTAGATCTAGATCGAGTGTGTTTTGACTGGCAATCTTGCTTTTTTTAACCAGCTTATTAAAATAAACCTTCACCCATAGTAAACGTTTCTCATTAATAAGATGCTGTTCTGTCATTTACTTGCAAAACAATATTCATTGAATTGAGGGGGGGTGAACTGGACTAAGAAAATATGTGGATCCACCTATAATAATAATTGGATGTTTATAATAATCTGTATAGGCTAGAGGCGATTATGCTAGTAATAGATTTTATGGAGCCTAGATATTAACATGTCACAGATCATTATAATGATATATCTTCAAAGTGTAGGACCAACTAAGATTTCACTTCACTGTCTACATGTTTAGTGCTTGGCCACGCGATGCCACACCCGAAGATACACACCGAAGCACACACCCACACGTTTTTTATTTTAAGCCTGATTAACTTAGCCTAGGCCTTCCAGTTTTACAGGTACACCGTACAAACAAGTCATGCCCCCGAGCCCAAGGCCAAGCCGCGGGGCCAATGGGGGCTTAGCCGATCTTAGCAAACTACTAACACCACGCAACACAGGGCTAGCTTCCAAAGACCAAATTGGCTTAAATCGAGCACGGGCAATGTGCCTATTATTCGCCTGCTACGACGAAGAAATGTGACAGTTGGAAGTCGCGGGTCTGAGCGTTGTACGTGTGTGCCGCAGAAGGGGGGAATGGCTGCGCACAATACGAACCGGCCGCTTCCGTGTAGTTGGAGGCCCAGCCCCGGATGACTTCTTGGACTTAGGTTTCAACTTCGTGTAACCGTAGTACAACATGACACCGCTCCCGGCTACTGCCATAGCAATAACGAGTGTCTTCTTCATGCTATCTGATGCCTTTAGCATCGACATTATCGTCTGTTTTTCTACAACCACTAATAGAAGCTACCCTAGTTCGGTCCGATTTGTTTTCGACCTTTTTCCAAGGTGCCCGTGTGACGTCATAATGACAATTTCCATTCCATAACCTAAAACAACTTCACGTAAAACATCACGTTGTTCAACACCTTAAAAAGCAAACACTTGCGGACCATAGTTTTCAATAAGAAAGTAAATAAATTGTATTAAACTTCCCGTGAGTTTCTACACAACGCTAGTGGCACCACCTAGGGACCAGATTATAAGTATATTCGGTTTTAACCTTTCTTTTTATTTTAGCAACTAGTCTTTATGTCTATATAAAAATATTGGAACTAATAATTAAATGCAGGCTATAAAGTTTGCTTCTTTCTATAACAAAATAACCATACATAAATTCCAATTCATTATCATATGTAGTTAGTTTACAGGGACATATAACAATCACAAATAAGATGATTAATGATTGTTCTCACATCTTACTTGATCATGTGCTTAATGTATACATTCCAATTTCTTTCCATTCTTTCGAGGATTAAATTATTAGTCTTCATGCACTTTTCTGTGATTTCACTGATGTTCATTTGTACATTTGTTCTCTTTACATACATTATCTCCACAACACAGTTGTGCATTCTCCACTTCTTTTCCTATTCTTCCGTAATCTCTCTCTGAAATGCATCATTGCAGCTTTTTGCAGGCTGTTCCTTCGACCTCTTTTTGTAATTCTACCCTTCTTTTTTTCTCACCCCATTTCTCTATTCATTGTATATGTATATAAATTGAACATGAAATCTGCAGATCAGATCTTCTATGCTTAGTTACACACACACACACGCACGCACACACGCACGCGCGCACGCACGCACGCACACACACACACAGGCTGTTCCTTCGACCTCTTTTTGTAATTCTACCCTTCTTTTTTTCTCACCCCATTTCTCTATTCATTGTATATGTATATAAATTGAACATGAAATCTGCAGATCAGATCTTCTATGCTTAGTTACACACACACGCACGCACGCATGCACGCACACACCCACCCACACAGGCTGTTCCTTCGACCTCTTTTTGTAATTCTACCCTTCTTTTTTTCTCACCCCATTTCTCTATTCATTGTATATGTATATAAATTGAACATGACACACACACACACACACACACACACACACACACACACACACACACACACACACACACACACACACACACACACACATATTACAAACACATAGACAGACCGCAGACACAGCAAGCCACTACAGAGTATACACACTCACTGATAGTGTACACCATCACACGCATGTACATCAACATACATTAGTATCCACACAGGTATACACAGTAACACCCACTTCAACACTTACAGACACATACCAACAATGCCACTCATACTAACAAGTATACACCTGCATATTAGCATACACCATCACACACCAGTACATATGGAGACTCACTGGTTTACACACACATGTACTCCCGTCTTCTATATCAAATCCAAAACTGTTTAAAAAAAAATAACCTGACAGTTGTTCCCCGTAGGGTGTTACTAAGAACAAGAATATTCTCTACGTCCTTCCCCACCATCAAGTCCCAATCCTGTTATCAGACCATACCAAATTTAAGTTTCTGACCGTTGTTGTAGTCCTCAATTATTTCCCTGTTCCTGTAAATTGGTATTTTTTCAATGTGCAAACAAATTCTAGAATGAGGATATCAGACTCTCACTATCACAGACAATGGTCATCAACTGAACACTGATTATACTTTTTCTATGGTCATCTTAGAACTACAATCACCAATAACGTAGAGTGGCATGCACCAGTGTTGAAGAATGCACCATGAAGGCGTCAAAAGAATTGTTAACTTAACAAGAATTCAAACAACTTTACCAAGTACGACTTTAATGGAAGTGGTGTTCTTGAAATACAACTGCTTCAGGTGTAAATGGTTTGTTTTTGTGCCAGCAATGCCTTCAAAAGCATTGCCTCTGACCTTAAGTTAGGGTGACAGCTGACAGCATACTATAAAAGCTCTACCTCTGTCCTGTTCTCGGAACTGTTAAAGTGTGTTACTCCAGGATTTCATCATTTGTAAACACTGAATAATAAAATATATTATTGCTTAATTAAAAAGTTGTTTTGCTTTGCTAAACACATTTATTTGTATAGACTGTAGTGTAATATTATTTTACTATAAAAAGCTAGCCCTAATCTTTGGATATAAAGCTCTGTTCAATGTGTGTGCCCATCAGAGAATGTGTTTGTGCACGTGTATGCATGCATGTAGGTATGTGCAGTAGGCCTACGGCCCTACACAGAACACATAATTATATCACCTTATATGTGTGCACATTACTGCATTACTGATAATGTACTGGTAGCTGAGTCTTTTGATCTACAATACTAAGACATCCTGAATATTCTTTAAAAAAATAGATTAAAATAAATAAATCGGACATTCATTATTTCCAATGCACCAATGACATCACTTCTGAAGTTTGGTTGCACCAACTGGCCATGATTTTTATTAACAACTTCCATATTATGAGTATCATGTACCATTATTTAAAGAGCTTAAACTTTTTAAAATACTTTTGCACAGTGTCTTTTCTGTATGGCTTTGTTGCGAGACACGTTGCTATGTTCTCTGGTTGTTCCATCCACAACTTGTGGCCAATTGCTTCATTCTCCAAGGTCTTTGACAGTTCTTTCAAGGCCGACTCATCATTTGCCTAAAATAAAAGACACCTTGTTTATTATATCACAACCGCCTAGTTATTTAAAGTTTTCTTTTGAGACTGTCCATCTTTAAAAACAAATCTCCAGTAAATAACCATTCCCTATAGTCACTTTCTTCAATGCGATAAACAAGTTTTACATATGCAATATTAAAATAACCTGGATGATTCAAAAGATGATGAGTCGCAATGTACCACTTGGTCAGAATGCCCTAGTGACTTTACTGTTGTCAAACCTATGTCTATAATTTAGATAACACAACTGCAGATATTAAAACATTACATAGTTAATGCATAATTAATACAGAAATTATGTTTTGTTGACTTTCTGTACAATCTTGAAAATAACTTGTAAACGTTTTTTATTTGTATATATGTGTACAATTGTATTACTGTATATATACATAACCTATCTTACATAACCTACCTATCATGTACAATTGTATAACAAACCTATCACATTTTATAATAGATACTGTAAATAGTTATTTATCAACTAAAAACGGACCTGGGTCGTTATCACTAACGTGGGGCATTCTGACCAAAAGTGAAGCACTGTTGGCACTGTTGGCGCATTGCAACCAACTGAATCAAGCAATTGGCCTTTGGGGCATTGCGGCCATGCAGTGGTACTTTGCGACTGGTGCGTTCCAAGAGAGGTGTATTCCGACCATATCCCTGTTGCACACTATGCACAGTGACTCGAGTAAGTGGACCCGTGTGCATAGGCTATGAGCTGATTGTTCCGGGTAATGGAACAGACAAGGGTATGTAATGCTGGCAGTATTTTTTACTGGAAATTAATATCTTGTTAATAATAAATTATTATTAGAATAATATTAGCAGCTTCTGCCGCCATGCTGGGCAGGCACTATGCACTCCCCAGGTTTTGAAACGTACATTTTGGGCAATAGTAAATTGCCTATAGTCACTTTCTTCAATGTATACATAACCTATAACGTAGTAAATTAATCTAGTTTGGGCCATTTCAGTAAAAGGGCCGCGAGGACCTTACTCTGCGGCTTGTCTGTTGCATCTACAGCCGAGTCTATGCCAATGAGTGTGACAGAATGTCGACAGCGGTTACGGCCTGAGTGACCTCGTCCAGTGATCTCAGCCTGCGTAACCAGTGATCTCAGCCTGTACAAGGAGTAATGCTCACCAATATAATGAAGTGGTATGATCTTATCATATCCCATAACTAATATGCAATGCCATAAAGATGTTGTGCCGATCATTCGTGATCTAATTCTTATTTCTTTCCTATTGATAAATCCCCAAGTTTGAGCACTGAACCTGTTTCATGGTTTCGGTTTTTGTAGTTTTCTTCCATTTTTTAGGAAACCAGTTTTACGTTGTTTTCTTTCTAGAATTACAACTACGTAACTAAGTTATTAATGAGAATAATAATGAGAAAGGGTAGGTGTGGTAATTTGTTTCACAATAGTTTATATCTGATTTGTATTTGTTGGGAAGGTGCGAACATATTGTTGCTTTGCCATATTGAGCAAATCTTTTTGTATTGCTTGTCTTTGATCTATGGGCTGTGTGAACGTTTTGAGGCAGGCCATAGTAATCAGCTGTTTACTCATGCATTGAGCAGATCCCTCTTTTCATGTAATTTTTTTAATTGTTAAGATGCATGGAAACAACATACAGCAATTCAACTGATACCCTCGATAGTTGTTTATTGTTTCACAGAGCCATTTCTTTAAACCGTGTAATCATCATGTCATGAGCGCATAAAGATCAGTCATTGGGCCCGACTGCAGAAAGCTTTGACTTACAGACATATAGTACATGGTGAGAAGTGCCTCCAGTTGATGCCAGCGAGTAATATAGAGGAGCTGAGCAGATCTTGTGTGTCAAATGTGTCTCAGATCAGATCTTGTGTGTCAAATGTGTCTCAGATCAGATCTTGAGTGTCAAATGTGTCTCAGATCGGATCTTGTGTGTCAAATGTGTCTCAGATCAGATCTTGTGTGTCAAATGTGTCTCAGATCAGATCTTGTGTGTCAAATGTGTCTCAGATCAGATCTTGAGTGTCAAATGTGTCTCAGATCGGATCTTGTGTGTCAAATGTGTCTCAGATCGGATCTTGAGTGTCAAATGTGTCTCAGATCAGATCTTGTGTGTCAAATGTGTCTCAGATCGGATCTTGAGTGTCAAATGTGTCTCAGATCAGATCTTGTGTGTCAAATGTGTCTCAGATCAGATCTTGTGTGTCAAATGTGTCTCAGATCAGATCTTGTGTGTCAAATATGTCTCAGATCAGCGAAGCAAATTAAAGGTAAGTTTTTATATAGCGTAGTATCCAGTCCTTAGGACTGCTCAAAGCGCTTTTACACTTTACTTCCCCGGCAGACCTGTTCAATAAAATACCATCTCAACTTCTCTGGGAAGCATCCAACCACATGCTACAATTAATGTGCGAAGGCTGCTCGTACACATATCCACCACTGTCTATTGCTAGATACTCATTTATACAGCTGAGTGAACTGGAGCAATGTAGAGTGAAAAACTTTAACCTCACAGCACAGGATTCGAACCCGGGTTCTCTTAGTCGAGAGTCCGAAGCTCTGAGCCAATGCGCTAAAGCGTACTTTACAATCTGCAAGTCATATTCTACTGGATGAAATTGCCTTATGATAAACTCAACTGAACTGTACAAAGAAGCTGCACATGTGAGCAATTCATGCTGCATATGATATGCAATAGTCTGCGGCTGTAACAGCTGGATGTTGAATGTAAATATGTACACATATTTGTTGTACCTCACAAGTGCAACCGGGTAATATCTGCTTGTGGAATAAATATAAAATCATCGAAAATATATTGGTTTAATAAAATGGTGCGACTAAACCATTCGCTTGAAAATGTGTCTGTAGAAAAAGAACACGATGGCATATACTGATTTAGTTTCGTTCAGTTTGTGTTATAAATAAGTAGTCAAGTAGGTATCTGTGATGCAAACTAAAATATAAAATGTATTGCAGTATCTGGGATAAATGGGATGTGCTACAATGTCATGTTCCTTTAAAATGAATAGAATTTTGTCCTGGACATAACAATTATAATGTGAGTTGAATGTGTATCAGACTGAACTACCACGTAACCCTGCGACTGGTATCTGAGGGCAAGCTTCGCCAGTATGGTACCAGACAAAGACAAGGAAAGGTTGCCCTTCAGTGGGAGTTGTACCAAGCTAGAGAGAAAACAGCAATGCAGATGTTGAAAGCCTTTGCTAGGCTGAATGGCCCAGTGATGCACAGAGTGCAACATCACAGCAGGACACCGCGGTTATGTTTATATTGTGTTATGTGGAATTGTTGTTAATAAAAAATATAATCTATCTACATTATGTTTTGTGTCTTCTGCAAATTAGCCTTGAATAGTAGACGGAATATAGAGTCATACGATAGACGGAATATAGAGTCATACAATATGCAACGGTCCGGTCATAATATTTCAGAACTGAAACTCACCAAAACATATACATAGATTATTAGTGCCTCTTTACAATTTGGAAATGTTCTAAAATGGGCCAATCCATCCCATTAACTGTATTACACTGCCCCACTCCTACTATGGAATTTGTCAGCCGTCGGATAAACGTACAATAAATGCAAGAGCTAGCATAAGAGGCGGAACAGCCTTGACACTTGGTGATCGATTACCCGTGAGAATCTGAGAGAAAATCCTTAAACCAACCAACCATACTAGTGCGTGATGCCCCATTAGGGGTTTGCACTACAAAAACAACACACAGCAATTGAATTGGGTTTTTTTAATCATAATTTATGACGTAATTTTTTTTGGGGGTATAATACATGCAGTCATTATTTATCACATTTTATTTATTATTGTTACATTTGTCATGTTGTGTCAATGTCTGTCATGTATTTGTCTATACAGGGACCACAATGGAAATACGTGCTTGCACTTTTTTGTTTCATCCCTATATTTAATATACTTTGTATTTATATCTTAGGTATATCTGTACAATGTTTTTACATTTTATATTAAATAAATCCATCCATCCATCCAAAATGTTATACTCGAAAAGCACAACACAAAGGAAAGATAGAACCAAAACAATAATGTACAACAGAAACCTGTTTGTCACATGTATCCTCCTGCATATTAATTAATATCTGGCTAACATCCTGCAAACAGGCCGAGATTTGTATATAAAACAAAAATCTTTATAAAAAAAAGAGACCGCTGATAAAAACAACCATGGCCCCATGCAATGTAAATGTTATACACACGTAAATTGCATAGTGTTTACCACAGTATGTTGCACAAACACGCTAAGTAACATAATCTGAATCTAAGTCGAAATAACTAGCTATACAGGCCGAGATCACTGCCGCACAGACCGAGTTAACCGAAACAGGCCGAGATCACTCAGGCCGAGATCACCGGCGGGTAGCGTACCTGCAATACCACTTTGTGCATATTGTCTAAATCAGCAAGATATGCCTGCGTATTCGGATCATCATGGAACAAATGTATCACAGCTGAGCATGCGTGACAAGCCTGCGTAATAACAGCACCAACTGGCCAATTCAACGTATGCAAAAGGTCGCCGCGCACGACAACGTACTGAACCATGGAGGCTGCCATATTTGATTTCTATTTACGGACGAACCAATTTGCGGATGTGGATTCGTGATCATCTTTGCAACGCATCGAAGTCACGACGCCACGGTGCGCAATGACCCGCTGCAAAAATGTTCAGTCTATCGTGGTGCAATAAGGTTTCTGTTTCACGCCATGCTGATTTCCACCGCTAAGTGTAGAAAAAGAACGTGTCAATGATAATGTACAAAACGTGTCAATTATAATGTACAACAGTGTTACTCTATTGAAAAATTTTGACGATAGGGAGCTGAAACATTTGAACAACAACCTTATTGCCATAATATAAGAACTACATAATATATGTACATTTAGAGGATATGTAACCATATGATTTGATGAGCACGGAGCCATGGTATATTTGAAATATTTTTTTAACTGGGATATAATTTACCTGGATATCATTGACCACTGGGCGCCGCCATATTACGCTCACTGGGCGCCGCCATATTACTCTCAAGCAGCATTTAGTTTGGGCCGGTATATAGCTTCGATTTACATCTACTCAATGTAAAAAAATATTTGTTCCAATTTACTTCATCAATAAACTTTTCTGCGCGAAAATAATGATATGGTGTAATATTATATATGGTAAGTGTTATATAAATCAACAAATCATTTGTAAGCGTGTCCGAAAAAAAGCTCAATTCAATTACAACCAATGAAAGAATTTCAAACGCCACGTACACTAATGTTGTATCATGAATCGAAGTAATTACGCGCAAATCCGTCGGCGAAACGGCTATTAATTATTTCTTAACAAGCTCAACCAAATTTACATGCGGGTTCAGCAACTATATCTATCGGTGTATTGAAATCGGTTAGGAAATTCCGAAACTCAGGGGAATTCTCCATTCCGCATCTATCGCATCCGTTTGATATAAGTCGTCGTTTGATTTATGACACGCTTACAACATATTTGTTATTCCATAATGTTTACCATACTTTTTTTTTAATAATATGGCATCATATTCTTGTTTTCGTTCAGAAACTTATATTAAGTAAATCAGAAAAATAAACACGAACTTTTACATCACGTAGATAACAGCTAGCTGGTCAAACCAAACTTGGCTTGAACGTGACCAGTAGTCAATGATACCGAAATTTTAACAATTATGTAAAATATGCCGTGGCTTCATACCCTCAAATCGTGTTCACATATCATCATGGAACCCCCTTTAAGAAAAACTTAAAAGCCGGTAATTTCCTTTCAAAGACGTTGTCTTGTGGAATCCGGAGTGCAATGTATTTAGGGGTGGGTATATGATTTAAATAAATGTTAGATAAACCAACCAACCAATCAAAACTAGCAACCAATCAACCAATCAACAATCTTTAATTACTCAATCAACCAACCAATCAGTGAAGTACGTGCTATGCTTGAGCTCGAAGGTGGATTGATATCTTCAACCTGGCACAGTCATGACATACTGGATGGCGAGGGTTACGTTGATGCCAGCAGTGCGCTATCAGGTCATGAATTGCTACTGCTACTGCTACCGCTACCGCTACCGCTACCGCTACCGCTACCGCTACCGCTACCGCTACCGCTACCGCTACCGCTACCGCTACCGCTACCGCTACTACGACGATTACTACTACTACTACTACTACTACTACTACTACTACTACTACTACTACTACTCTCTACTGCTGCTGCTGCTCTCTAGCTGCTGACTGCTACTACTCTGCTCTACTTACTGCTACTGCTGCTGCTTATGCTACTGCTGCTGCTACTGCTCTTGCTGCTGCTGCTGCTGCTCTGCTGCTGCTGCTACTGCTGCTGCTGCTCTGCTGCTGCTGCTGCTGCTGCTGCTCTGCTGCTGCTGCTGACTCTGCTGCTGCTGCTAGCTGCTGCTGCTGCATGCTGCTGCTGCTGCTGCTGCTGCTGCATCTCTGACATCTGACTCTGCTACTCTCTGCTACTGTACTAGCTCTATGCTCTTGCTCTGCTGCTGCTGCTGCTGCTGCTGCTCTGCTGCTGCTGCTGCTGCTGCTGCTCTGCTGTACTGCTGCTGCTGCTCTGCTGCTCTGCTCTGCTCTCTGACTTTGCTCCTGACTGCTGACTGCTGCTGCTGCTGCTGCTGCTGCTGCTGCTCACTGCTACTACCTGCTACTACTACTACTCTACTGCTACTCTCTACTCTCTGACTCTACTACTAACTACTACTACATTCTACTACTGCGCTCTACTACTCTACTCTGCTCTGCTGACTACTCTACTACTACTACTACTACTACTACTAGTAATAATAATAATAATAATAATGATATGTAGTAATGGTAAGTAACAATACGAAACTTAGAATGAGTATTATAATTACTAATTGGAGTTGGGAGAATCCTGTCAAAATTAAAAGAAACAAATCCTAATCCAAACAAGGTTCGCTGCTGCTGACTATACAAGCACCAGGCAGTAATTAATACCCATGACCGATTCGTTTGCTCATCCAATGAAATCACCCACAGGGAGTGTGATTAGTCTCCGGTCATGTGATAATTTTGGGTGATTTCAGCCACATGTTGTTCATGTTACATACACTGTTTGGGAAGTAGAAGCAACTATTCAAATATACAAAACCGTTCAGCTGCTCGGCTGACGCAGTCGCGACTGACGAAGTTAATTGCGTAAGGGATCAGGCAGAGTTAGTTATAGTTTCTGCTTTCTTCGGACTTTCCTCAGGCTCTTTGATGCTATGATTGTTTCTCATAATTATGATCTGTATTTCCCGATGCCCTTTCTTGCTTTCGTTTTTGATGGTTTTGCATAGTTCTGCGTACTCTATTCGTTGTTTATCGTCGCCGTTTTCCACAATTTCTCGTCTTTTCGACACCAGGGTTCGTGTTGGTGACGGTATCCTCGATTTCAGTGGCTTGTTGATTGCCTTAGCTACTCTTGACGCTCTTTGTTGTATCGTGTCTGGGATGGTTTTGCTCAACGTGTCGATGTCGTCTAGTTCTTGTAATGTCTCGAATCGGTTTCTCAATTCGAGTTGGAATTCGATCGTCTTTGACCTTATTTGTGTGGCATCTTGGTGGCCTCTATGTCAGAAATGTTTTCCCTTTCCACCTCTACGTCCATTTGATGTTGCTCATAACCATTCCGTGGTCACTTCCAATGTTGACTTGGTTGATAACTGAATTACGTCTGTGACAATGTCTGGCTTTTAATATTCTTAAGATGGAGTCAATTTCGGTCTTCGTTTGGGCTTTTCCATGTCCATCTCCTCCTGCTTTCTTCTGAAAGATGGTATTCGTGATTTCGTATTTTCTTGATGCTACCATTCTACCAAGGTTTTTCGTTTTTCAATTCGAGCCCAACATTTTCGGTCACCGTTTCCATAGGGTGTTATTCTTTCCCCTATTTGCGCATTGAAGTCTACCATCACTATCGTGTAGTCTTGCTTTCCCTAAAATATGTTCGACGTTATTGTAGACGCTGTTGATGTCTTCTTCTGAGTATGATATTGTTGGGGCATACACTTGCACTATCTTCTACATGGTCTTTCCACTTCCTGTTTATGAGAACATTAAGTCTAGCTACTCCTGCTTGGCCGTTGTTTGCCTTAGAATGATAATATAGTAGGTGGCCGCTTTATAAATGTGACACATTCCTCACGTCTTCTCACTTTTCTGATCCCGATTACATCCCATACCAACCTGGTCTTCCTAAGTTCTTCTTCGAGTCCTAACTTGTATGCGTTCTTCTCTTAGTAGACGTCGTAGGACGTTATCATAAGTCTACTTACCCTCTTTCCTACTCTATAACTAAGATAATTCTACCACATACAAATGAATCCACGCAGTACCCACTTCTTTCTAACATTAGTACAACAAAAAGTTACGGGACATCAATTGGTAGTTGAGACTCATGATAACAATAATTATATACAATGTGGATGAAACTGGTGATTATCTAGGCCTAAAACATAGTCGTGATAATTAGAATTGTTTTTTTGGTAAGATATACAAAAACACACGCTGGAATCGCCGGTACAAATTTAAACTTTTTTATTGTTATAATCAAAACCAGATAATGTAGACAATCTTTCTCCCGCACTTGGCACGAGACCCATACAACTGGGATTTGCCAATTATATTACAGATACCTATCGAGTCAATGTTTACATCGTGTTGCCAAGCCCATGACGCAAGTGACGTTCCGATTTCCGAACGTTTTGGCATGCGCGCGCGATTCCTCCGATTGTTAATAGGTAAGCTGTGCGTTTTACGTAATCTGTGCACATTACGTTTTACGTTCCAAATGACTGATATGTCGTCATCATCATGGCTCTGCTTCGCGAGCGAATATATAGGAAGGAGGAAGTCGTCATCTGGTGCAGGCACACTGATGGTTGATGAAACCTATCCGAGATAGGCAAGTCTTTCCACAGCGGCTGCACGTCACGATCTGTCCAGTGTTGATTCCAGAAGGGTCCTGGTTTTTCCGCTTTCTCCGTTTGTCTTCCATGTTGGCCCTTCGTTTGACTTCAAAGGAAGTGGTAGCCTGGTAGTATGTGTGTCGCCAGTTCGTTCGGTTGGCTGCTTGTATTGTCCACTGGCGGTAATCGATGTTGCATGTGGCGAGGGACCTTTTTCAAAGTGTCTTTATCTTTTCCGAGGTGCCCCTTTGTCGCGATGGCCAATGGACAATTCTCCATACAGTATGACTTTTGGTAGGCGATGGTCTTCTATCCTGGAGACATGTCCTTCCCAGCGAAACTGTATTTCGAGGAGCATGATCTCTATGCTGGTAACCTTAGCCATTTCAACCACCTCGATGTCGGTGACGAAGTCACTCCAATGTATGCTTAGGGTGGTATCTATATACAGCGCTGATGATAACCCTCGATGAGACGCAGATGGCGACGGTAGACGACCCAGGACTCAGCACCATGCAAATTAGTGTTCAGCACAACAGCTTCATAGACACTGATTTTCATGTCTTTCCTTAGGTTTTTATTGTTCCATACACGTATGTACAGTCTACTGAAGGCGCTGTTTGCATTGGCTAGCCTAGTGTCCAGTTCTTTGTCTATTTTGGCATCATATGTGATAACGCATCCCAAGTAGCTGAATTGGTGGACTGTTTTCAGTTCTGACTGTTCGATGTAGATGCTGGGTGGATGGTACTCTTCTTGTGGCGCGGGCTGATGGGGAACTTCAGTCTTCTTTAGACTTACTTCAAGTCCCAATAGCTGAGCAGCTTCTGCTAACCTAGATGTTATTCGCTGCATGGCCGACTCAGCATAAAAAGGGTGAATTTTGATAATTTGTTATTGTTATATATAAGGGCCTACATGGAATATTTTGAAAGATAATACACCCTGGTCTATTCGTTAGGTCGCAACCCCTGAAACTTTCATTGGCGCTTGGTGCCACCTGGCTAGCCGTCTGTATGGAACACGTTAGCATGCTTGTATACATACATACATGCATGCATGCATGCATGCATGCATGCATGCATTCATGCATGCATACATACATACATCATCATACATACATACATACATACATACATACATACATACATACATACATACATACATACATACATACATACATACATACATACATACAACACACACACACACACACACACACACACACACACACACACACACACACACACACACACACACACACACACACACACACACACACACACACACACACACACACACACACATACATACATACATACATACATACACCCCTCCACATACACGCACAGATGTAACGTACACAGGGTGTGTTATAAGTACTACAACAATTACTCATCTTATTTATGCTGATGACTTGGTAATTCTGTCCGCATCTGTATCAGGACTATCTGAACTCTATGGGTTAAATCATGATATTAAGTACAATTTCAAGAAAAGTGCTGTGTTAATATGCAAAAGTAAATATATGAAAACTTTTGATATTCCATCATTTAAGATTAATAGTGAAACAATCCAGGAAGTTGATAATGTGAAATATTTGTGTCACTTTATTTGTAATACATCATGTGATGACAAAGATATTTCACGCCAATGCCGACAACAATAATTATGCTAGTGGTAATTCGCTGCTGTGGAAATTGTACATGTGTTCCACTGAAGCTGAAGCTGACTTCGTTTAACACTTTCTGCTCTCCTGCGTATACTGCTAAGCTGTGGTGGAATTACATAGTAGGAAGTATACATACATTTCAAGTTGCTTACAATAATGTGTTTCGCTTATTGCTAAATCAGCCTAAATATTGCAGTGCCTCCACCATGTTTGTAGAATACCATGTACCAGCTAGTAAAGCTATAATTAGAAACCTTATATATACATTCATGTGGAGACCTGATGCCTCTATAATAAGTTGGTAATTGCAATTATCAACAGTGATCTAAAGTGGCAATCCAGGATAAGACGACATTGGTGTATACATATAACAGTTTTTGATTGAATGTACCATTGTGCAATGTTTTTTCTATTACCATGTGCAATACTTTTATATTTTCTAGTGACCTATATATTTAATGTTTATGTGGACATTTGTATGATAGTCTGAAATAAAGATATTGAATTGGCACTAACAAAGTAACATATATACACGTGTACGATAACTTTCACTTAGATAGTCCTAAAAAGTTTAAAAGTCCGTGGTTTGATCCGCATTTTACTACGCTGCTAAATAGAGCAACGCCGTCTCGCGATGAGCTGGTGAGTGGATTTTGTGACAGGTACCTTATTTTTGTGCATTGTTTATTTATACACATTAATGTTAATCATCGCATGCTACTGAAGTTGTTCTATTTTGCTTCCATATGTGTTCAACGTTAAGATAAAGTAAATGGAAGGTGCACGTTGACGGCTTAGACCATCTACAGGAGTGTCAGCTGTGCAGTGTACTTGTCTGTGATCGGATCTGGGACCCGTCCCCCTCTGGTAAACACAACGTCTGTGGCACCGACATGCGCTTCATTTTATTAGCCACCCTTGACAAGGACTGTTTTGTAAATTATTCGGGTGTGCAATATGTCTTTAATGTATTTTATATACCTGTTCAATATCGGACTAATATATATTTTTACTTGTGTCCTCAAATATTTGTTTTTATAAATTGTAACTTCAAGTACTAGGGCTAGGCCTATTTACTTCAAGCTATGCATGCACATTGGACAAATTAGTTTTACTAAGTACTTGCAGTTTCTATAAAAGAAAAGACCACCCCGCAAAAATGCTGCTATTAACTTGTATCGTCTATGAATATATTACCCAACAATTTGTTACATTGAAAAACATCAAAAGTCCAAAAGATCTGTTACTTAAATTATTGCAACTGCGTTTGTAAGACAGCATTTTAATAAGGCCATCCAGAGCATGGGCTGTATTTAGTTACAAAGTCTTGCATGATCAATTCATGTGATGATAATCATGTATATATGTGCGGGACAACCCATTGACAGTCTAGTATTATATATATATATATATATATACATATATATATATATATATATATCATAGCTTTATGCAGAGACCCGTCAACCTTTCGTTTGGACGGGTAAAAACCATTGTGGATGGGTAGGAATAAAAGGTCTTCCAAAACAATAGATATTGTCAGTTATGCCTTAGAAAATGGGTGTAAATGGTGACATGTTTTTGTAGTCCATTTCAGGTCATCAGACACATTTTAAAGTTTGTAGACTTGCTTAACAGTTAACATCCATGTGTCCACCAAAACATGTGTGACTGGGAATAATTTGATTCTGCTTAAAGCTCTGATATATATATATATATATATTTTATATATATATATATAATTAATTACTAAATACTAATACTACTATTTAAACAAATCCTACAGGGACTAACATATTCATAAATTTTGAGTAATCTTAATTTCTGCAAGTGATATTATTTCTAAGCATGCGTCACCACTCAACTATTGAAACAATTTTAATTAAGTTTAAAAAGGGGGGTTAACGCAGCATTAAAAAGGGCCCCCAAAAAAGGGAAAAGTTACATGCTATGCACGTGAAAGAGTTAATAAAAACAAACTATTTTGAACGGTAATCAAATTTTTAACGTCAGTGGTTTATTAATAAAAAAAAATTGAACACCTTTTCCATCAAAGTTCGTAAGTCGCGCCATTTTGACTGATGTGGGGCGTCGGCAAATGCTTGGCTCTTTGAGGGCAGAGCGGGCAACTCTGTATTTAAAATTCCGTTAAAATAATCGCCAGGTGGCGCGTCGCGATGTTTACATCCGCTTCGTGTACCCGGGGGAAAGCGAACATGATTTTCGTTCAGAAATAGCTGAATTTCGGTTGCAACGATAAGGGCCAACATTTTCAAGATAGAACTGAACGCCTGGTAAACAAGACCCCCGGAAGCCGAAATGCAGAGGCGAGTAAAAGCCGAGGCGACATTGACAAGTGGTCGAAACTCGCTGAAATTTCCCGAAACACTGACAGGTATTTTGATGGCCTCGCATTCGATCCCGGGATTCGGCGAGTTTCTTCTTAGTCACAGCCATGCCATGTATTATTCTCCAAATCAGTGGTGTAGTTTTGGATATGTTATACACAACGTGAGGTTTCCCAATTTGAAACAAATATCATATGGGGTCATGGCTCTGCGATTTATGTCAGCGTGACACCCACACAGAGTGACAGGCTCGGTCCTTCGCCCTAGCTTAAAACTGTTTTCAGGAATCAATTTCCAAATTGTCCACAACTGTGACAAAAATGCAGATTAATTGTTGTTTTTCAAAAAACTGGACATTATTATATTAACAGTAGCGACTGTGGCTGCTTTTGTATTATTGATATAGCATGACATGTGCGGCTATGAAACAGATGTGTGTCAATCATAGATATAAATAGAACACACCAGTAGATCGAACTATAGCCATATAGGGGAAAGATTAATTATCTAACTATGTGGTGTCAATATTGATTGTTCTTTTAATAGGCGTGGTATATTTAAAGGGAAAGTTTGGAGCATAATTCTGGAGGGCTAAAAAAAAAAAGAAAATCACCCCCCTATGTTCTTTATGAAATCGACTTCATGCTGAATAATAGTTTTTTTTTAGCTGAAATATATGTACAGTGGAATGTCTCTATTAAATATAACAATTTGAACTGGGTAAAAGTAACACAACTAGCAGAACAAATATTCTAAACTATAACATATGTGGATATATTTATGTATATTCTGCGGTGATCTTAATTGCAATGTAACTTTGTTGTCGAGGTAACCATAAAAAGGGGGCAAAGGTAACCATAATAGTAGCCGTCAGGTTCCACATTGTGCTACTAATATTTCTAATTCATGAAAAACTAATTTAAACATCTGGTTCTGTTTCAGATGTGCCATGATATATTACAAATGGCCATGGTTTTTATATTCTGTGTTTGGAGCAGACAGTGCTTCCAAATGTAACCGGTTAGACAACTTTCACATGTATCTGCCAACAAAAATGTAAGTATATGTTCATGTATTATAAACAGTGAAATGTGTTGCTCACAATTTATTGACAATGAAAATAACATTAAAGCCCAGAACCCCAAAGCAAACTAACATGATACAACATTTATATAATACAAATGATATTTCATACAATGAAAACACCACACATTATTCTATAGTAGAAATATACCCAACAATTAAGGGTTTAACAGTAACTGATTTAGGATCATTCTAGAATTTTTTGAGTAGCATGCCCAGTTGTCCACTATGTCAGAACTAAAAAACCGTTCCAATGTTTTTTAAAAAAACACAACATGTATTCTACAATGATAATGGATTGAGTTACCTCCATTTTCATATGTCACCTGTCAACACAGTTCTTATATAGTGCGGTACCCTTAAAATTAAAAACTTTTGGGGGAAAATTTTTTTTGTTTTTAAAAAATTATTTTAAAAAAAATTTTTTAAGGGTATTTTTATTTTAAATAAAAAAGTTTTTGGGACCCCTCAAGATTTTTTAAAATTTAAAATTTTTAAATTCAATTATTTAAAAAACCCAAATTCTACTTAAGCTTTTCCGAAAAGGGGTTTAATTTAACCCCCAAGCCCTTTTTAAAAACCACCATTTCATGAATTTTTGGGGGAACACCGGGGAAGGGCAATGACGGGTGAACAGACTTGCCCAAGGTTGACACAGCACCACAGGGTTTTTGTTCTCGTAGTTGAGAGTCTGAAGCCGAGCCCAAAAGCTTTAAACCACTGCGCCACTGTACATAGTTGATTTTAATTTTTATTTAGGCCTTATTTTATTTCAGGTGTCCAAGTCGGCCATATACAGAGATTTTTACCTGGTGGATCCATGGCAGGCTTGGTCGAAGGGTACAGAAAGTCATACCAGTGTATACCAGCCATAAGATGGAACTTCCGTGCTCTCAGCGGAGAACAAGATATGGGATAACACTCAGCACTTGTTGACTGCTGCCCTTACAAATTATCAGTTGATTTGTAAATAAGCAGTTGGTTTTATTATGAACAAATCAACTGACTCTTGACACAAGCAGATCTTGTTTCATTAGCTTGGGCATATCTTCCCAAGGACTGCAATTCCGACATGGACAGTCATTGTGGGCAGCGGCCAGGCCAGAGTTCTGACAAAGATGTAATTCACCATTCTCTCTTTCTGTCTGCCATGGGCTGGTGGATCTGCGGAAAAAACATACAGCTGTAGTTCTTCTGCAGCTCCAATTGCTTGCGTCCTGAACAGAAAACAGCCATGTTGTCAGGGTTCGCTAGGATTTGGGCCCGGACGTTCTTGCTAGAGCCATGGTTCCACCCCTATAAATAAACAGGACATGCCGTAGTGCTAAATATTGACTGTTTAAATTTACTATGTTTTTATATGAAAAAAGATCATTCAATCTGCGCCAAATAAGCAGCATATATTTACAGTGTAATAGTGAACAGTGCCCTTTTACTTTGGTGCAGTGTGTTGGAAATGGCAATATCAACAACCAGGACAGGATTAGGCTAGATACATTTATCAAGAAAGCAAATGGGACTGTAAGGATGGAACGGGTCATGGATAGAGTACAGAAGTTTTCTGGCAGATGACATACACTCACTAAGATCTTAATTTGACAGCTGACAGATACTGAGTTGCCTTTATTATTGCACAGATAGATAGATGGTGATGCTGCTCCAGCTGCTGTCTTCATTGAATAGAGATGTGTGTATGTTTGTGTGGTGATACATATTACATAAACTAAGGTTTGATAACTGATTACATGATCACTTAGTGTTTATGCACTAGAGTTGACAGTGCTCAGTCATGCAATTTCCTAATGTTGGGAAAGTGGTATTGAATACATAATTGGTAAAATAATACTGCGTCTTACAAACATTTCACTCCAGTCCAGAGATGGAGTAATCGTACTCGTGTACTTGTACTCGTACTCGAGTACATTTCCAAAATAATCGTACTCCCATTTTTCCCAAGGAAAAAACTATGAATCGAGTACATTACCAAAGTAATCGTACTCACGATTACTTTTCACAAATTACATTTTTTTCATATGAACAGTTGCAAGCAAATAATATTTGCTTGTCTAATATATTATATTAGACAGATAAAAATGGCAATATTAGAAGTAATCTAATAAATGTAATAATAATCAAGGTATTAATTTTCTATTACTGTTGAGCATTTCAGTTAAATAAATATTCAGTCAGATTTCCCTAATTAATACCTTCTCTTCCCAGAGAAGCCACATCACCTCACCCTCCTGTTTAGTAAAAAGTACAAGTTATATTGTGACAGTCCCTGGAAACACTGCAGGAGATAAGCATCCCCTAACATTTGCTTTGTAATTTTAGAAGCCAGGCCATATGCCCCACCTGTACTGTTTGCTCTGTCAGTATGGTGTGAATGACTGGTCATATTTCCAACTTCCCGAATCCCCTTGGGAACCTTTGGGTTTGGGCCCCGGTTTTTTTGGGGCCCCCGGGTAAAAATCCCCCTTTTTTCTTTAAAAAAAGTTTAAAAATTTAAATTTTTAAACCTGGGGGAAACCCCGTCCCCCAAATCCCCACCCCCCAAACCCTTCCCCCGTGGGTTTTTCCCATCCAGAACCATGGGTTGGGGGTCAAATTTCATTTGAAAATTTAAATTTTAAAAATAAAAGGGAAAAACATTGAAAAGTATCTCAAATACTTCTTCATATATTTTTCAAATACTTTTCATTTTGTATTACTATGTAAATATAAGAAAAACAACACAAAAAAATTTGTTTATAGGCATAATTAGTGTTTTGCTCATATGATGACAGGCAGACCAGTGCTAGGGAGTATTGTTATTGCTAAATGCATCACAGTGACATCTGACTGAAAGATGTTAAGCCAGGAGGTCCATAATAATATTGTGCCTATGTTGCCCTCAGAAGAGACTGCTAATCATTGCTAATGTTGTGAGGAAGGCTCAACTTCAAAGTCAGCCAGGAAACCAGAATAAACTGGTGCCAATTTGAAGCCTGACTAAAGAACAAAAGGGGGGTATTGACCTATGGTCACTGTTAGGTATTAATCCATCCTCTGGCTCTGAGCAATCACAAGTTGTGGTCACTGCAGGGCCATGGGGGGAAACCTGCTGTTAAGTGTCTTCATCAGTAATTAGCAATGTTGGGTGAAATTGCAGTGCATTAAGGTAATCAGTTTGGCAGGCATTACATGTGACAGTGAAAAAGAAATGTTGGTACTGACAATGTATTTTTAAAAAAAAATTTGAAAAAATCAAATACTTTAGGAAAGTATTTAAATACAAATACTTTTAATTCCTAAACATCAAATACAAATACTTAAAACAGTATTTAAATACTTTCAAATACAAATGTATTTGACCCCATGTCTGGACCCATCTGATATACTACATATTTGAATTGGATACTCTTTTGAATATGCCCCCCCGGTTTTTAAGTGTTGTTATTGTAATGTATTTGATGATGTGTATTTGAAATTTGTAAATGCCTCATATTTGTATTTGATTCAGAAACCATAAATTAAGTTATTAATCCAGCGTTAAATGATTCATCCAAAAACCTGGGAAAATCGTCTAATTATTTAATAATAACACCTGGATAGTGGATAGCAGTAATCAGTTAGAACATTAGTGACACAACAACAGAACAAGAATGACACCTGGGATTCCAGAAAGTCGCCTTTATGTTAGAAACGGATTTTTCATTAAAGTAATCATGAAAGTAATCAAAAGATTACATTGTAAAGTAATCGTACTCGTACTTGAGTAATTTAAAGTAATCTACTCGTACTCGAGTACATTTGTTTTCTGAGTACTCGTACTCATGCATGTTCAAAGTAATCGTACTCGTACTCGAGTACATTTGTTTTGTACTCACTCCATCTCTGGTATATTGTTAACTGGCAAAATGTCATATTGAGACATCACGCTAATGTGCATGGTGGATCATCTGACTTACTTTTCTAAACCATTGGATTAATTTTTTTGAATTACATTAGTGATTTGCACGACACAATGGTTGAGGGTAGAGAATTCCACTCATTGTGGTGGAGAAGAAACTGGTTCCAAATGTTTACCGAGTGTTTACCCGAAGATCTAGTGTTGTATTGGATAAAGTGATCTTGTGGGATATCTACAAGTCCACGTTCCATCTAGTATATTATGCTAGTCTGTTAATATTTCTTCTTGTTTGCTCAGTGTGTCCCCAATATTTCAAGAAACTACCAATAAAGGCAATAATATTGCAAATTTGCAAAGTGATTTTTTTACAGTACATAAGTTATGTCTCATCATAGCTAATTATTCATCCTTTACTGTAAGCCTGTAACATGTCCTAGTATCAATGTTGTATGAGTATCTGAACTGATACAGCACACAAAATTTGTTCTCTCACTGAACAAATAACATGAATGATTGAAAATAACATTCGCAATGCTATTTTTTATGTTTGAATAATATGTTTACTGAAAAATATAAAGTCATGTTTGGGACTTTCAGAGGGGGTCAACCTGAAAATGGGAAATGCATGGGAGCTACGAAACTCGAAAAGGGAGTACTTTTGAAGTTATTTAGCGAGTGATATCAAAGTGCCTATATTATCGTTCATGCGGATTGACTATGACGCCTATGATCTGGCTTGCATTCAGCGGATTTTTTTGTTATTGACATGTAGCTTTACCTTATTTTTATGCCTCTGTTCATGCAAACGTGATATATAACCAAAAAAAAATTCAAAAGGTAAGGGAATTTTAAAATAAAACAAATTTAAAAAAAATGAAAAAAACAAATAATTTTTTGGGACGGGCCTAACCCCCGCTTTTTGGGCCTAAAAATTTAAGCGGCCTTTTTTCCAAATTTTAATCCCAAAAAGGGGGACCCATTTTCCCTTTTGAGAAACATCCTATTCGAAGCAACGTTCTTCGAACGGATTCCTTCTTCGAAGTTCGCGTATCTTACAACATTGTGTTTACAACGGCGATAGCATTGACGCACGCAATCGGACACGTGACTTTAAGGCCAGTTCTGCGTGCTGAGTGGTCAGACCACGGTCAGACAACAGGAAGAGGCGCATCATGGACGCCTCTATGAAGCCGATGATTTCAGTAAAATTATCCACTTTGGAATTATTTTACTAATAAACCACTGACGTTAAAAATGTGATTACCGTTCAGAATGGTTGCTTTGTATTAGCTCTTTCACGTGCATAGCACTTAATATTTCCCTTTTGGTTCCCTTTAACGTTAACAATATATTCTGATGACATATATTGTACTCACAATTCGATACCTATCATAGCAATCATTGAGCTAGTACTTTAAAAAAGTAGGAGCATATATACATCATTTGTCATTAAGCACAACCATGTTAAGTGAAAACCTATTAAATGTTGAATGTTAGATGGAAATTTTGTACATTCTGTTCCCTCCTGGGTTATGTTTGTAGGCACTCGCTGTGAAAGAAGAATGACCCCTTTTGATTCGAGTGGAGTGCATCGTCATGTTTACCTGGTCACGCTTGCGATTCTCTTTCCAGGTACAACTTCTCTGTTGTGCAACCTTAATAAAATTGGCAGATGCCATCCCCGATATGTTGTGTGTGGTTAGATTATAATACCCTCACTTATGTAGACACAAATAGCTAAATGTTAGGATTTACACTATACAAACAGTAATCAGGGGTAGACATTCTGCATTTATTTTATTAGACTAGTAAAGACAAAAGTTTACTAGTCTGCCAAAAGGTTTACTAGTCCCGCAAAATATAAAAGCAACCCAAATTTTAGTTGTTAAAATTTTATTGACAACTAAAAAATTGTGTGTTTTTTCAACCCCAGTTAAGTAATATTTAATTAATGCAATGTTCATAAATATAATAAAGTAGTACACTGTAATAAAGAAATAACAATAGAAATTAATGAAGAACTGAAGGTGTGATTTGTATTTAAAAAAATGCTCATTTGAAAAAGGATGCCAATTGTGCTCATTGACCATTATGAATTTTCCATATAATTCCGGAAATTGACCTCATATTACGGTCTTACTCCGCTGAACTGTATTAATTAATCAGTTTGTTAGCAATAAATCGCCCTGACACTCGGTCAGGTTGGTGTATAAATAAGAGTACGACAAGGTTGTGGGTGAACTTGTAGATCTGCATTGTTTTAATGTTATGCAATAACGACATGTTCAAATAATCACCATACATAGTAAACATGTGCAAGTATACAGACAATCGCCACATAACAATGCAAACTCCCTGATCTACAAGTCAGACTAAACCTACTAACTATCTACACAATACATTAATTATACAATAATCGAACTACAAACATAAGTAAAATTAATTAAATTATACAATAATCGAACTACAAACATAAGTAAACCAGGCAATAAAGGAAGGGTGGGTGGGAGCTTAAAATTACGCGGGTAAAATATAACACGCTTTCATGATATCATATAACTGAGTAGAGCTTTTGTTGTAATAATGAAGCTGTTCCGCAAACACAGTTGTTTTTTTTTAAATGTTAAGTTTTCAGATTGCAAAAATAAAAAAGAGAACTCAATGTTAAATGAAATGTCTTAATCATGGTGTCAGTCTGCTAATATAACATCTGAGGCGCCGTTTGCATTATACAATTTTAACACATTAATTTTATTTATAGACTATTTAAACATTTATTATTTACATGGATTACTACATATTACTAGAAATTAAATATCAACCCCAATGACAACAGTCAGTCTTCTGTCAGTGTTGTGTCTCTTCTACATATCGCATAATAAAGTCAGTTTAAATTTGAAAAATAATGTAAAACAAAACAAAAAATTACAGTATTATTTATAACAACCTTCATTGTAGGCCATTTCATGAGCTCGGACATTATAAAAAACACACTTTCATATTTAATATTAACAACTGATTTTTCGTTGACACTTTTTATTTATATTTTGTTTTGCATAATTGCACTGAGACTAAAGGGAAGTTGCGAAGTGAATTCAGCTTTGGGCTTGAAACTGTAGCTGTCTGTCATGAAAAGCATTTCTGGTTTTGGTTGTGCCTGAAGCTCAACACTAAAGCTGTTACTGCAGAATCAGGCGTACATGTACCATGATAATTTAGCATTTGAACGCAGATAACATGTGCTCCATTTAATGACAGGCCAGCCTAGGACAATGACTTGGGATTCAGGGACATCCCAGCTTGTGGATGGGTTAAGGTTAGGGTCACTGTGACAACAAAGGCTTTATTGACTACTGTAGGGTGGGGTGGATGACACATTGACCTTTGCTAGACAACCAGACTAGTTATTAGGCTTATTAGTCAGTACCCTTATCTTTACTAGTACTGACTAGGGCACTAGTGGATAGTTCTACCCCTGGTAATTAGGTATGTTTTGTGTTATGCAAAACAGATGGAGATTTCAAAGCAAAATGGAAAGTTTTTTCAAAGGATTGGTAACCTGTGTGTTGATTGTTGCAGCTGCCAATGGTAACCTGTGTGTTGATTGTTGCAGCTGCCAATGGTAACCTGTGTGTTGATTGTTGCAGCTGCCAATGGTAACATGTGTGTTGGTTGTTGCAGCTGCCAATGGTAACCTGTGTGTTGATTGTTGCAGCTGCCAATGGTAACCTGTGTGTTGATTGTTGCAGCTGCCAATGGTAACCTGTGTGTTGGTTGTTGCAGCTGCCAAAGGTAACCTGTGTGTTGATTGTTGCAGCTGCCAAAGGTAACCTGTGTGTTGGTTGTTGCAGCAGCCAAAGGTAACCTGTGTGTTGATTGTTGCAGCAGCCAATGGTAACATGTGTGTTGGTTGTTGCAGCTGCCAATGGTAACCTGTGTGTTGGTTGTTGCAGCAGCCAAAGGTAACCTGTGTGTTGATTGTTGCAGCAGCCAATGGTAACATGTGTGTTGGTTGTTGCAGCTGCCAATGGTAACCTGTGTGTTGGTTGTTGCAGCAGCCAAAGGTAACCTGTGTGTTGATTGTTGCAGCAGCCAATGGTAACATGTGTGTTGGTTGTTGCAGCTGCCAATGGTAACATGTGTGTTGGTTGTTGCAGCTGCCAATGGTAACCTGTGTGTTGGTTGTTGCAGCAGCCAATGGTAACCTGTGTGTTGGTTGTTGCAGCTGCCAATGGTAACCTGTGTGTTGGTTGTTGCAGCTGCCAATGGTAACCTGTGTGTTGGTTGTTGCAGCAGCCAAAGGTAACCTGTGTGTTGGTTGTTGCAGCTGCCAAAGGTAACCTGTGTGTTGGTTGTTGCAGCAGCCAAAGGTAACCTGTGTGTTGGTTGTTGCAGCTGCCAATGGTAACCTGTGTGTTGGTTGTTGCAGCTGCCAATGGTAACCTGTGTGTTGGTTGTTGCAGCTGCCAAAGGTAACCTGTGTGTTGGTTGTTGCAGCTGCCAAAGGTAACCTGTGTGTTGGTTGTTGCAGCTGCCAATGGTAACATGTGTGTTGGTTGTTGCAGCAGCCAAAGGTAACCTGTGTGTTGGTTGTTGCAGCTGCCAATGGTAACATGTGTGTTGGTTGTTGCAGCTGCCAAAGGTAACCTGTGTGTTGATTGTTGCAGCAGCCAAAGGTAACCTGTGTGTTGGTTGTTGCAGCAGCCAAAGGTAACCTGTGTGTTGGTTGTTGCAGCTGCCAAAGGTAACCTGTGTGTTGATTGTTGCAGCAGCCAAAGGTAACCTGTGTGTTGGTTGTTGCAGCAGCCAAAGGTAACCTGTGTGTTGGTTGTTGCAGCTGCCAAAGGTAACCTGTGTGTTGATTGTTGCAGCAGCCAATGGTAACATGTGTGTTGGTTGTTGCAGCTGCCAATGGTAACATGTGTGTTGGTTGTTGCAGCTGCCAATGGTAACCTGTGTGTTGGTTGTTGCAGCTGCCAAAGGTAACCTGTGTGTTGGTTGTTGCAGCTGCCAAAGGTAACCTGTGTGTTGGTTGTTGCAGCTGCCAAAGGTAACCTGTGTGTTGGTTGTTGCAGCTGCCAAAGGTAACCTGTGTGTTGGTTGTTGCAGCTGCCAATGGTAACCTGTGTGTTGATTGTTGCAGCTGCCAATGGTAACATGTGTGTTGGTTGTTGCAGCTGCCAATGGTAACATGTGTGTTGGTTGTTGCAGCTGCCAATGGTAACCTGTGTGTTGGTTGTTGCAGCAGCCAAAGGTAACCTGTGTGTTGGTTGTTGCAGCTGCCAATGGTAACCTGTGTGTTGGTTGTTGCAGCTGCCAATGGTAACCTGTGTGTTGGTTGTTGCAGCAGCCAAAGGTAACCTGTGTGTTGGTTGTTGCAGCTGCCAAAGGTAACCTGTGTGTTGGTTGTTGCAGCAGCCAAAGGTAACCTGTGTGTTGGTTGTTGCAGCAGCCAAAGGTAACCTGTGTGTTGGTTGTTGCAGCTGCCAATGGTAACCTGTGTGTTGGTTGTTGCAGCTGCCAATGGTAACCTGTGTGTTGGTTGTTGCAGCTGCCAAAGGTAACCTGTGTGTTGGTTGTTGCAGCTGCCAAAGGTAACCTGTGTGTTGGTTGTTGCAGCTGCCAATGGTAACATGTGTGTTGGTTGTTGCAGCAGCCAAAGGTAACCTGTGTGTTGGTTGTTGCAGCTGCCAATGGTAACATGTGTGTTGGTTGTTGCAGCTGCCAAAGGTAACCTGTGTGTTGATTGTTGCAGCAGCCAAAGGTAACCTGTGTGTTGGTTGTTGCAGCAGCCAAAGGTAACCTGTGTGTTGGTTGTTGCAGCTGCCAAAGGTAACCTGTGTGTTGATTGTTGCAGCAGCCAAAGGTAACCTGTGTGTTGATTGTTGCAGCTGCCAAAGGTAACCTGTGTGTTGATTGTTGCAGCAGCCAAAGGTAACCTGTGTGTTGGTTGTTGCAGCAGCCAAAGGTAACCTGTGTGTTGGTTGTTGCAGCTGCCAAAGGTAACCTGTGTGTTGATTGTTGCAGCAGCCAATGGTAACATGTGTGTTGGTTGTTGCAGCTGCCAATGGTAACATGTGTGTTGGTTGTTGCAGCTGCCAATGGTAACCTGTGTGTTGGTTGTTGCAGCTGCCAAAGGTAACCTGTGTGTTGGTTGTTGCAGCTGCCAATGGTAACATGTGTGTTGGTTGTTGCAGCTGCCAAAGGTAACCTGTGTGTTGGTTGTTGCAGCTGCCAATGGTAACCTGTGTGTTGGTTGTTGCAGCAGCCAAAGGTAACCTGTGTGTTGGTTGTTGCAGCTGCCAATGGTAACCTGTGTGTTGGTTGTTGCAGCTGCCAATGGTAACCTGTGTGTTGGTTGTTGCAGCAGCCAAAGGTAACCTGTGTGTTGGTTGTTGCAGCTGCCAAAGGTAACCTGTGTGTTGGTTGTTGCAGCAGCCAAAGGTAACCTGTGTGTTGGTTGTTGCAGCAGCCAAAGGTAACCTGTGTGTTGGTTGTTGCAGCTGCCAATGGTAACCTGTGTGTTGGTTGTTGCAGCTGCCAATGGTAACCTGTGTGTTGGTTGTTGCAGCTGCCAAAGGTAACCTGTGTGTTGGTTGTTGCAGCTGCCAAAGGTAACCTGTGTGTTGGTTGTTGCAGCTGCCAATGGTAACATGTGTGTTGGTTGTTGCAGCAGCCAAAGGTAACCTGTGTGTTGGTTGTTGCAGCTGCCAATGGTAACATGTGTGTTGGTTGTTGCAGCTGCCAAAGGTAACCTGTGTGTTGATTGTTGCAGCAGCCAAAGGTAACCTGTGTGTTGGTTGTTGCAGCAGCCAAAGGTAACCTGTGTGTTGGTTGTTGCAGCTGCCAAAGGTAACCTGTGTGTTGATTGTTGCAGCAGCCAAAGGTAACCTGTGTGTTGATTGTTGCAGCTGCCAAAGGTAACCTGTGTGTTGATTGTTGCAGCAGCCAAAGGTAACCTGTGTGTTGGTTGTTGCAGCAGCCAAAGGTAACCTGTGTGTTGGTTGTTGCAGCTGCCAAAGGTAACCTGTGTGTTGATTGTTGCAGCAGCCAATGGTAACATGTGTGTTGGTTGTTGCAGCTGCCAATGGTAACATGTGTGTTGGCTGTTGCAGCTGCCAGTGGTAACCTGTGTGTTGGTTGTTGCAGCTGCCAAAGGTAACCTGTGTGTTGGTTGTTGCAGCTGCCAAAGGTAACCTGTGTGTTGGTTGTTGCAGCTGCCAAAGGTAACCTGTGTGTTGGTTGTTGCAGCTGCCAAAGGTAACCTGTGTGTTGGTTGTTGCAGCTGCCAATGGTAACCTGTGTGTTGATTGTTGCAGCTGCCAATGGTAACCTGTGTGTTGGTTGTTGCAGCTGCCAATGGTAACATGTGTGTTGGTTGTTGCAGCTGCCAATGGTAACCTGTGTGTTGGTTGTTGCAGCTGCCAAAGGTAACCTGTGTGTTGGTTGTTGCAGCTGCCAAAGGTAACCTGTGTGTTGGTTGTTGCAGCTGCCAAAGGTAACCTGTGTGTTGGTTGTTGCAGCTCCCAAAAGGTAACCTGTGTTTTGGGTTGTTGCAGCTGCCAATGGTAACCTGTGTGTTGGTTGTTGCAGCTCCCAAAAGGAAACCCTGTGTGTTGGTTGTTGCAGCTGCCAATGGTAACCTGTGTTTTGGGTTGTTGCAGCTGCCAATGGTAACATGTGTGTTGGTTGTTGCAGCTGCCAATGGTAACCTGTGTGTTGGTTGTTGCAGCTGCCAATGGTAACCTGTGTTTTGGGTTGTTGCAGCTGCCAATGGTAACCTGTGTGTTGGTTGTTGCAGCTCCCAAAAGGTAACCTGTGTGTTGATTGTTGCAGCCCCAAAAGGAAACCCTGTGTGTTGGTTGTTGCAGCTGCCAAAGGTAACCTGTGTTTTGGGTTGTTGCAGCTCCCAAAAGGAAACCCTGTGTGTTGGTTGTTGCAGCTCCCAAAAGGTAACCTGTGTTTTGGGTTGTTGCAGCCCCAAAAGGAAACCCTGTGTGTTGGTTGTTGCAGCTGCCAAAGGTAACCTGTGTGTTGTTGTTGCAGCACCCAAAAGGAAACCCTGTGTGTTGGTTGTTGCAGCTGCCAAAGGTAACCTGTGTGTTGGTTGTTGCAGCAGCCAATGGTAACATGTGTGTTGGTTGTTGCAGCAGCCAAAGGTAACCTGTGTGTTGGTTGTTGCAGCGCCAATGGAAACCCTGTGTGTTGGTTGTTGCAGCGCCAAAGGTAACATGTGTGTTGGTTGTTGCAGCTGCCAAAGGAAACCCTGTGTGTTGGTTGTTGCAGCTGCCAAAGGTAACCTGTGTGTTGGTTGTTGCAGCTGCCAAAGGTAACCTGTGTGTTGGTTGTTGCAGCTCCCAAAAGGAAACCCTGTGTGTTGGTTGTTGCAGCTGCCAAAGGTAACCTGTGTTTTGGGTTGTTGCAGCGCCAATGGTAACATGTGTGTTGGTTGTTGCAGCTGCCAAAGGTAACCTGTGTGTTGATTGTTGCAGCAGCCAATGGTAACCTGTGTGTTGGTTGTTGCAGCTGCCAAAGGTAACCTGTGTGTTGGTTGTTGCAGCTGCCAAAGGTAACCTGTGTGTTGGTTGTTGCAGCTGCCAAAGGTAACCTGTGTGTTGGTTGTTGCAGCAGCCAAAGGTAACCTGTGTGTTGGTTGTTGCAGCTGCCAAAGGAAACCCTGTGTTTTGGGGAAAATTGTTGCAGCTGCCAAAGGTAACCTGTGTTTTGGGTTGTTGCAGCTGCCAAAGGTAACCTGTGTGTTGGTTGTTGCAGCTGCCAAAGGTAACCTGTGTGTTGGTTGTTGCAGCTCCCAAAAGGTAACCTGTGTGTTGTTGTTGCAGCTGCCAATGGTAACCTGTGTGTTGGTTGTTGCAGCTCCCAAAAGGTAACCTGTGTGTTGGTTGTTGCAGCTCCCAAAAGGTAACCTGTGTGATGGTTGTTGCAGCTGCCAATGGTAACCTGTGTGTTGGTTGTTGCAGCTGCCAAAGGTAACCTGTGTGTTGGTTGTTGCAGCTGCCAAAGGTAACCTGTGTGTTGGTTGTTGCAGCTGCCAAAGGTAACCTGTGTGTTGGTTGTTGCAGCTGCCAATGGTAACCTGTGTGTTGGTTGTTGCAGCTGCCAATGGTAACCTGTGTGTTGGTTGTTGCAGCTGCCAAAGGTAACCTGTGTGATGGTTGTTGTAGTTGCCAATGGTAACCTGTGTGTTGGTTGTTGCAGCTGCCAATGGTAACCTGTGTGTTGGTTGTTGCAGCTGCCAATGGTAACCTGTGTGTTGGTTGTTGCAGCTGCCAAAGGTAACCTGTGTGTTTGTTGTTGTAGTTGCCAATGGTAACCTGTGTGTTTGTTGTTGTAGTTGTCAATGGTAACCTGTGTGTTTGTTGTTGCAGTTGCCAAAGGTGACCTTTGCGTTGACTACAGTGATGCAGAGTTGCAGCGAGGGGTCAATGTGGGTGCAGTGCCACTCGGAGGGGCCGAAGCAGCTGTCTACAGGGCGGTCAAGACTGTCCACACCCTGCATGGGTGTGTGGTCAGTTGTTGCAGCAGCCCTGTCTGTGACACTGTCTTTTTACATAACCGCGATTGCTACCTGCTTCAGTGCAACAGCACTGCTTCCTGTCAACCTCACGTGACACATGACGGCAAGTTCAACGAGACATACTTACTGAACGTGAAACCAATCAGTGAGTGTCCTGTTTCAGTTCAGCGCAGTTTGTATTCACCCCTCAGTGGTTTGGCATTTAAGTGGGTGTTTAAATGGTGTGATTAATTTGCTGATTACATATGGTTCAGCGTACAGTGTACGTAGGATAAAAGACACTTTGTACGAGTCAAAGACCTGTGAAATGACCGCAACAGTATTCCACTGCGTCACCATGGTTCACTTGTCACAATCACGCTTAGCTCTCATGGACGACTGACCTCTGGTCAACCAGTTGGTTGTCTGTTTAAAAACCCAACCCATGAGTTATAACTATATTTTTGTCTTAAATGGTTTAGATGGTTTCCTTGATTACCCGTGGATAGGTGTAAGCTGAAGTTAGCAGACATCCACTAACACGTACTTTGATCATGTTATTCTCATCCATAGATGGTTTCTGCTAGTTAGATATGCTTTTAATTTAGTGGGTGTGGGTGTTATATCTGGTAGTGGGTGTGCTATCTGTTATTACAAACTGTAATGACAGTATTTGTAATAATATCCTCACGAGTCTGAACTCTGCTACTGAGAGACACAATACATGAGAAAAATAAGGCAAAGTTATGAACATGCAGGAGTAATTTTATGAGGTTTATGATGCGGATGTGATTTAAAACAAATAAGTCTTGAGTTTTTATGAAGGTACATATAGTTTGAGACAGTTTTAAAGTGGTAGGGAGTGATTGAGTATAACATGATGTTGTTTGGGTGGTGGACTTAGGACTTGAGTTCATGATAAACACAAGATCATTGGAACGCATCATAACACGCATATCTGAGTGTGCAAAAACTGTGTGTAAAGTAACCCACCTGCTTTAGGTGTGTAAGCGTGTAAGCAGTAACACATGTGCTCTAGGTGTGTAAGTAGTAACACATGTACTTTGGATGTGTAAGAAGTAATGCATGTGGTGTGGGTGTGTTGTAGAGTCGTCGGGGTCAGTGAGACAGGGTGAGACGTCCACTACACCAGCAGTGACCACAACTAATGGTCAGTCAGTGTCCACCATCCCATGTTCTCCTGAAGACCCCTCGAGTTGTGGCCCACATGATGCTTGTCACCAAGTGTCACAGACTCTCTACGTTTGTCAGTGTGTTAGAGGATACACCCGCAATGATACATCTAAACTGTGTACAGGCAAGTGTCAATGTATACAGAGGATATACTGTATTGATACATCTAAACTGTGTACAGGCAAGTGTCAATGTATACAGAGGATATACTGTATTGATACATCTAAACTGTGTACAGGCAAGTGTCAATGTATACAGAGGATATACTGTATTGATACATCTAAACTGTGTACAGGCAAGTGTCAATGTATACAGAGGATATACTGTATTGATACATCTAAACTGTGTACAGGTGTCAGTTGGTCAGAGAATACAGTCAGTACACAATGATACATCTAAGCTGACAGTGAATGTGTATCATAGGATACACCTGCAATGATACATCCACAGAGATGCAGGCACTTTGGGATGTTGATACTAAACAGTGATGCATGTAGAGTGTAGACAAGTGTCAGTGTTACAGGTGCCGTGTGACACATGACGAAACATCACACATGTGAGCAGCAAAACACATTTTTGTTGTGTGATTAAGCTCATTATGAATATTATAACAAATTGTAAATACATATTTTCAGGAAACAGGAAATTATGAAGATAATTATGTAATAATAATAAAATTTACAAAATGTTAAGAAACACACAACATTGTTACATAAACACCATAAAGTGCTTGTGACCTTGCATATGGGTCTGATGGTTTTAATGCATGCTAAGTGTAGACAGCAGCTTCATCTGCTGCAGTAGTAGCCCTGGCTGTATGTTCGACATCTACATTGATAGGCACCAGGCGTGACAGTGTAGAATTCTCAAATAATCATTGCTACGATACGGCAGGGTAGTTATTAGTTTATTGTTTCAAAGGCCACTTCATAATTTCCATGCAATCTACCTGGTAGTTCATGATGCAGGGACTGGTTTAATGTATTTTCTGCATACTTCAATAATTCCTAGTGTCCTTAAAGTACATTTTACATTGTGAAGAGAGTTATTTTACATAAAACCATTCACCCTTGACATAGGGTAGTTAAAAAAGTAACGTCATTGGTGGGGTGGCAAATTAATCCATTAAAGTTTGGCGTCTTTGACAGTTAATTTTTATGTTAAATTGTTTGCTGCGTTGTTTTGTTGACTTAGAAGTGAACACTTGCTCCTTTTCCCTTGGCCTTTGACTGTTCTGCAGCCATACTGTGTGTGACTTGGTTATTTTGTTGTTTTAGAAGTGCTGACATGTACATTTGGCCTGTTTGACTGCGCTGCTAACATGAAGTGTGTGCCGTACAACTCTCGGTCGCGGGTGGGAACTTGTCAGTGTGGAGATGGCTTTGTACGAGATGACAAGACACATGAGTGTGTGAAAGCAACATGTAGGTCCTATAGTGGGATGTTTGTGTGTGTGTGTGTGTGTGTGTGTGTGTGTGTGTGTGTGTGTGTGTGTGTGTGTGTGTGTGTGTGTGTGTGTGTGTGTGTGTGTGTGTGTAAGTGTGTGTGTGTGTGTGTGTGTGTGTGTGTGTGTGTGTGTGTGTGTGTGTGTGTGTGTGTGTGTGTGTGTGTGTGTGTGTGTGTGTGTGTGTGTGTGTGTGTGTGTGTGTGTGTGTGTGTGTGTGTGTGTGTGTGTGTGTGTGTGTGTGTGTGTGTGTGTGTGTGTGTGTGTGTGTGGGTGTGTGAGGGGGGAATAGACAGAATATTTGGAAAGTGGTGAGTGTAGGATGGATTTTGCAAGGAGTTGATGGTGTGAAGAGGAGGGGAGAGGAGGAAGTGAGACATAGTGTGTTGACAGAGGAGAGAACACAGGAAACCTACTAGTGAACGGCCGTTTTTCCAAACTTTACAGTCTCCTTGCATTGTGATAGTGATCGTATATTCTAGAAATTGTAAATTATGATACACCCAGCTATAATGAAGCATGCAGATATATGTAATATGTGAGTGTTGGTGTGTTGGGAATGCCTGAATCTGTATGTCCAACATTTTCCATCCCATCTGAAGAAAGGTTTTGGGTAGAGTAGTTCACTGTACATGTATGTATCAATTGTAGAGCATAGACATGACGATGACATAGTTTGTTTAGCATAGTACACATTTTTTTGTATTTTTGTGTGTAGGAATATGATGTATGTGACAGTTATAAAACAGTCGTATTGTAAAACAGTTGTAACTGGAGATGATCTTATCAACTTATTTTTGGCTTCATTATTCACACATTACAGTTTTAGTTTGATGTGCAGAAACGTGGGCTGTGTTTTGTTGCAATTTTTTTTAGATTTTTATAGCACATATTAGTTTTTAGCACTTCAAGGTTTTCATCAGTTAAAAAAAGATTGGTATAATCTGTGAATATAATAAGCAAACAGTATTTGATACATTGAGTGTATCGTTAACATAAATTAAAGTTAGTGGTGGTCATGTAATTTATTTGTGAGGAACTTTACACAAATAGGTTCAATGCTTGATAAGATACACTTCATCATGCAGCTTCATTTGTAATAGTGTTATGCAGATAACTTTCAAACAAGCACAATTCACCAAAGATATCACAGCTGGTCTAATTTGTTTGGTATTATTCTGTAATCAGCTGTAATGAATGATTTATTAAAGTTAAGGAAGTTGTTGATTAATTAATACTACAACCATACTTGCAGAGTGATTCTTCTAAAATTCCACATAATAATTATACACATGACTGTGTTTATTAAACAAATAAAACATGTTAATGAGATTACCACATAGGTAGCCTTTCAAGAGCTGTTGAGAAGAAATGCAAATATCAACATTGGATAAGTTAATAGCTCTTACCACTTTTGTAAATGAGAACAACTGATACAACTAATGTTTTGCAATTAAAACATGACTCATAATTAAAGGGATATTTTTTTTAAAGGTATATTTAAAAATATGTTTAAAAATCTAGCGCCTGCCGAACTTATTTAATAAGCCTGAAGCGATCCTCAGAATTTGACATTTTTACCTCACTAAAAGTTGACAAACCATTTGACTAGTAAACTGTTATAAACAAAAACAAGACACTACCACGATATTGTGGATTTAGAGGCAGATTATACAGTCTTCTAGATAGTTATGTAGCATGTGATATTGGATGCTTCAGTGCTTGGAGTAGTTGTGCAAAATGTTTCGTTGGATATTTTTGCAAGAGTGCAGTTTGAAAATATCAGCTGACAAAGAATTTGTAAACTAGTAAAAAAGCAATCATAGGCAAACCCTCCCAAATACTTTGCCGTCTCGCACATTTAATTTAAAGTTGATTAATAAGTTTAGATTTTTTTCAAAGAATTCCACTATCCTAAATTAAAGTGAGCTCAATTTACGATGCTAAGAAATGAAGTAATTGTTTTCATGAAAGCTATGCGTGCCCCTACCTTGGTGGTTTTGTTCATAATGTTCTGGGCACTCGGAGCACATTTCATTAAAATAACCTGGTGTGTAAAGGGTTAATCCCTGTGACACATACGTGTCTGAGTCATAATGCTGTAGAACATTTGACATTTAGTACAAAGTGGATACATTTATGTTTCAGTAACTACGGCAGCAGCTGCAACTGTACCAGAGGTATGTCTAATTGTGAATTTATAGACACTGTAAGCTGTTCAGACGTGGTCATGTATAACCATATAATAGATAAATTGAATGATAAGTTTGATACTGATGTTAGCATTGTTATGCATTCATTGCAATAAAATGTTGAATTGTGGCTTGCAGGCCTGCCCAGTGACCATTTTGAATATGTTATTTTGTATAAAAAAACCACAATATCATTCAATAAGTATTCTATTAGAGCAAATGTTTTAAATATGCATAAATGTCAGCCATCCTGTGATAAATTTGTCAAGAACACTATGTTGTGGGCAGATTTGTGGCAGGCCAATCCTACTGCAGTGGGAATAAATCTGTCGTTACTTAATTTGTGTGTGTGTGTGCAATGGCGGTATATAGTTTCAGGTAATGTTTAAATGATTGGGAATCCATGCCAGATGTTGGTTTCAAGTTCATCTACAAAAAGCATGCGTACTCAGGTTAAGTTTACCCGGTGGCTTTAGTAGCAAATTGTGGTAAAACAGACAATGCGTGCTGTCAAGTGCATTTGATGGTGCGTACTAACTTCCTGGGCTGCCCATTTGTAAGCTTAGGCAGCAGGAACCCAGGTTTTTTCCGACCCATTGGGCCCACAGGATCCTATTTTTAAAACCCTAAAGTGAACACTGATGCTATACGGTGAACAGTGTGGATGATACAATTTTACACGTTATAGCAACAATGCAAATTCAGAGATTATTCACATCATAAACTACTTTTCTGGCTGTGGGAGTATTGATAGATTAATGTATCACATTGCACTTGCTCATAAAAACAACACAAGGCACAGAAAGTGACACATTACACTACATGTGCTAATAAACGGTTGGCTGCTCTTTATTTATTGGGTGTTGTTGTTGTAGTAGTAGTAGTAATAGTAGTAGTAGTATTAGTAGTAGTATTAGTAGTAGTAGAAGTAGTACAAATTATTTTAAATCCAATAAACTACAGGTAAAGTATTAATAATTGTAGTTGCAAATGGTAGGTTTTATTAATATTTTTAGATGCATAGACCCAAACAATTGCGTTTCGGTATCCTTTATGTGAGATTGATTGTGTCTCAGATGGACAAAAAGAACGCAGCCAGCAGTCCACAGAAAGACAGCGGAACAACAACAGACAAGAGCAGTAGCACTCCAATGACTACAACAACTCCACCGACAACTACTACTACAACTGTGTCAACAACTACCACCTGTGAGTGAGGCCACAACCACTGTTTGACAGCTCTTATAACTAACAGTATAAATAATAAAAATCTAGTGGTGCTTTGAGAGTAAATATATATATATATATATATATATATATATATATATATATATATATATATAAAGAGACATATTTAAAAGAGACATACTTAAAAGAAAAAGTGTAAGATATTAAAGCCAATAAATTTAAGACTATTTCTTGGAACTTAAAAACAGGGTCAAAAGTAGTTCAACTCCTTGAATATATATACACATATATATATATATATATATATATATATATATATATAATATATATATATATATGTTATATATATATATATATATATATATATATATATATATATATATATGCTGAACAAGACGTTAGATAAATATGTTGAATAAAGAAACTAAATAAAATTTGCACATTCAGTAAAGATCACTGAAGCTAACTCATACAATAAACACAAGATGACATTAATAAGTAAGTCGACCATATGAAACAACAGCATTCTGAAGTTTGTGAGAAAGAGCCGTGTTTGCTGTACTGGTGTCACAGCCAAGACACCCTGTGTGTGGTTCCCTTGTCTGCTACTGTCATGTCCTGTCCATGGCCCAGACACCCTGTGTGTGGTCCCCTTGTCTGCTACTGTCATGTCCTGTCCATGGCCCAGACACCCTGTGTGTGGTCCCCTCTGCTACTGTCATGTCCCTGTACACGGCCCAGACACCCTGTGTGTGGTCCCCTTGTCTGCTACTGTCATGTCCTGTCCATGGCCCAGACACCCTGTGTGTGGTCCCCTTGTCTGCTACTGTCATGTCCTGTCCATGGCCCAGACACCCTGTGTGTGGTCCCCTTGTCTGCTACTGTCATGTCCTGTCCATGGACCAGACACCCTGTGTGTGGTCCCCTTGTCTGCTACTGTCATGTCCTGTCCATGGCCCAGACACCCTGTGTGTGGTCCCCTTGTCTGCTACTGTCATGTCCTGTCCATGGCCCAGACACCCTGTGTGTGGTCCCCTCTGCTACTGTCATGTCCCTGTACACGGCCCAGACACCCTGTGTGTGGTCCCCTTGTCTGCTACTGTCATGTCCTGTCCATGGCCCAGACACCCTGTGTGTGGTCCCCTTGTCTGCTACTGTCATGTCCTGTACACGGCCCAGACACCCTGTGTGTGGTCCCCTTGTCTGCTACTGTCATGTCCTGTACACGGCCAGACACCCTGTGTGTGGTCCCCTTGTCTGCTACTGTCATGTCCTGTCCCAACCTGGTCCCAGACCACCCCCTGTGTGTGGTCCCCTTGTCTGCTACTGTCATGTCCTGTACACGGCCCAGACACCCTGTGTGTGGTCCCCTTGTCTGCTACTGTCATGTCCTGTCCATGGCCCAGACACCCTGTGTGTGGTCCCCTTGTCTGCTACTGTCATGTCCTGTCCAGGCCCAGACACCCTGTGTGTGGTCCCCTTGTCTGTACTGTAGTCCTGTACAGGCCCAGACACCTGGGGTCCCTTGTCTGCACTGTCATGTCTGTAAGGCCCAGACACCTGTGTGTGGTCCCCTTCTTACGTCATTCTGTACAGGCCAGACACCCTGTGTGTGGTCCCCTTGTTGCTACTGTCATGTCCTGTCACGCCAGACACCCTGTGTGTGGTCCCCTTGTCTGCTACTGTCATGTCCCTGTCACGGCCCAGACACCCTGTGTGTGGTCCCTTGTCCTCTGTCATGTCCTGTGGCCCAGACACCTGGTCCTGCTCACTGCTGTCCCTGTACACGGGCACCGTGTTCCCTCACCTGTCTGTGGACATGGGGTCCCCTTCTGCTACTGTCATGTCCTGTACACGGCCCAGACACCCGGGTTTTTTGTAGATGTCTAACACCCTGTGTGTCCCCTGCTCTACTGTCATGTCCTGTCATGGCCCAGACACCCTGTGTGTGGTCCCCTTGTCTGCTACTGTCATGTCCTGTACAGGCCCAGACACCCTGTGTGTGGTCCCCTTGTCTGCTACTGTCATGTCCTGTCAGGCCCAGACACCCTGTGTGTGGTCCCCTTGTCTGCTACTGTCATGTCCTGTACACGGCCCAGACACCCTGTGTGTGGTCCCCTTGTCTGCTACTGTCATGTCCTGTCAGGCCCAGACACCCTGTGTGTGGTCCCCTTGTCTGCTACTGTCATGTCCTGTACACGGCCCAGACACCCTGTGTGTGGTCCCCTTGTCTGCTACTGTCATGTCCTGTACACGGCCCAGACACCCTGTGTGTGGTCCCCTTGTCTGCTACTGTCATGTCCTGTACACGGCCCAGACACCCTGTGTGTGGTCCCCTTGTCTGCTACTGTCATGTCCCTGTACACGGCCCAGACACCCTGTGTGTGGTCCCCTTGTCTGCTACTGTCATGTCCTGTACACGGCCCAGACACCCTGTGTGTGGTCCCCTTGTCTGCTACTGTCATGTCCCTGTACACGGCCCAGACACCCTGTGTGTGGTCCCCTTGTCTGCTACTGTCATGTCCTGTACACGGCCCAGACACCCTGTGTGTGGTCCCCTTGTCTGCTACTGTCATGTCCCTGTACACGGCCCAGACACCCTGTGTGTGGTCCCCTTGTCTGCTACAGACACCCTGTGTGTGAGTCCCCTTGTCTGCTACAGACACCCTGTGTGTGGTCCCCTTGTCTGCTACAGACACCCTGTGTGTGGTCCCCTTGTCTGCTACTGTCATGTCCCTGTGCACGGCCCAGACACCCTGTGTGTGGTCCCCTTGTCTGCTACTGTCATGTCCCTGTACACGGCCCAGACACCCTGTGTGTGGTCCCCTTGTCTGCTACTGTCATGTCCTGTACACGGCCCAGACACCCTGTGTGTGGTCCCCTTGTCTGCTACTGTCATGTCCCTGTCATGGCCCAGACACCCTGTGTGTGGTCCCCTTGTCTGCTACTGTCATGTCCCTGTACACGGCCCAGACACCCTGTGTGTGGTCCCCTTGTCTGCTACTGTCATGTCCCTGTACACGGCCCAGACACCCTGTGTGTGGTCCCCTTGTCTGCTACTGTCATGTCCCTGTACACGGCCCAGACACCCTGTGTGTGGTCCCCTTGTCTGCTACTGTCATGTCCCTGTCCATGGCCCAGACACCCTGTGTGTGGTCCCCTTGTCTGCTACTGTCATGTCCTGTACACGGTCCAGACACCCTGTGTGTGGTCCCCTTGTCTGCTACTGTCATGTCCCTGTCCATGGCCCAGACACCCTGTGTGTGGTCCCCTTGTCTGCTACTGTCATGTCCTGTCCATGGCCCAGACACCCTGTGTGTGGTCCCCTTGTCTGCTACTGTCATGTCCCTGTACACGGCCCAGACACCCTGTGTGTGGTCCCCTGTGCTACTGTCGTGTCCTGTGTGTGGTCCCCTCTGCTACTGTCGTGTCCTGTGTGTGGTCCCCTCTACTACTGTCGTGTCCTGTGTGTGGTCCCCTCTGCTACCATCGTGTCCTGTGTGTGGTCCCCTCTGCTACCGTCGTGTCCTGTGTGTGGTCCCCTCTGCTACTGTCCTGTCCTGTGTGTGGTCCCGTCTGCTACTGTCCTGTCCTGTGTGTGGTCCCCTCTGCTACTGTCGTGTCCTGTGTGTGGTCCCCTCTGCTACTGTCGTGTCCTGTGTGTGGTCCCCTCTCCTACTGTTGTGTCCTGTGTGTGGTCCCCTCTGCTACCATTGTGTCCTGTGTGTGGTCCCCTCTGCTACCGTCGTGTCCTGTGTGTGGTCCCCTCTGCTACCATCCTGTCCTGTGTGTGGTCCTGTCTGCTACTGTCCTGTCCTGTGTGTGGTCCCCTCTGCTACCGTCCTGTCCTGTGTGTGGTCCCCTCTGCTACCGTCGTGTCCTGTGTGTGGTCCCCTCTGCTACTGTCCTGTCCTGTGTGTGGTCCCCTCTGCTACTGTCGTGTCCTGTGTGTGGTCCCCTCTGCTACTGTCCTGTCCTGTCACTGGTGGCTGTTGGTTGTTTCAGTGCAGCAACTGGTGGTGTCGGCGGGAGAGAACAAGGTGCTTCAACTGCCCGTGGACGAGTGCACCCTGTCTGCCTACACCGTGCCAGTCGACACCAGCAGTATGTAGTAGTACTGCACACACATGGGTCTTGTTAGTGACACAGACACCATTTGTTAGTGCTAGCCATGGGTGGGGGGGGGGGGCAGGGGCAGTTGATGCAGAATTGTTTGCTGTCGGGCGGACAACTAATGTGTCCGGGAAGTTGGTATAAATACAGGTTAAAGAAAACAATGTAATTGTTTTTATTAAAATTGGTTTATAGACAGCTGGGTTTGTGAACCCGTTCAAAAACATATTCTATTCCAGTCAGTCTAGGTACTTGTTTAACCGAATGCACTAATTCTATTACAGTCAGTCTAGGTATTTGTTTAACCGAATGCACTAATTCTATTACAGTCAGTCTAGGTATTTGTTTAACCGAATGCACTAATTCTATTACAGTCAGTCTAGGTATTTGTTTAACCGAATGCACTAATTCTATTACAGTCAGTCTAGGTATTTGTTTAACCGAATGCACTAATTCTATTACAGTCAGTCTAGGTATTTGTGTAACTGAGTGCAACATGTCAGAGACGTTGTATATGATAATTATAGGTTAACCAAAACGTTGGCCACACAGCAGTTTGTTGTGGAGATTGGATACAACAGAGTGTTTCCTGGAGCTTCTGTGAACTGCAGCTTATACATGTTGTGTGTTAGTGATAGAATTGGTTTCAGTTTCATAGTCAAACATTGACTAGGCAAAACTGATCGATGACTGATTGTGTAGTTGTTTTTGCATGGCCATTCAAAGAAAACATTGATCACTATTGTATCAGTGTCACCCACTGGTGACATGGCTATTCTGGTGACCAGGTATGCACATGTTCATTATTTTCACCACAGAAATTCTATTAAATGGTTTTTATATATTTATTACATTGCATCTTACAATAACATGACCTTTCAGGTCAGTTTTGTCTGATGTTAGTGGCATCTTTTTCACAGAAGTGATACAGGTTTTGGTAACTCTGTGATCAACCATTTCACTCAGAAGTAATCTTTGTGTAAATGAAACGTTTATTGATTGTAATCAATTAATTCATAGGAAGCATGAACCAATCGTTGACAACTTTTTTATGGCAGCTAGATGGGAGTTTTCATTAAAATGCTAAATGAATATGTCCACTCTGTGGTGTAAGCCGTGTTGAATAAACAATAAATGTGTTGACTTTTCCTACCACACCTGTCATTTCTATTGCAGTAGACAAAATAACCATCAAATAATGAAATTTATAAGCCTTCTAAAATTGCTAACACTGATAAGTTATGAACAGTTTTATCACAATCTTTTGGTATAACAATTAATTAAATCTAAAATTATGTACAAAACATTCGCAAATGTTTGTACATTTGTGTCCTATGTTGAGGTTTCAAAGCTATGTTTTTGTAAATGCAACATTTGTGTACACATTGTTGTACGTGACACCGACGATGTGGCTCTGTGTACTTGTAGATGAGTACAACTATAAGTGGTCTCTGATCTCATCGTCCCTGGGAGACAAGCAGGGTAAGATGAGTGGCATCGACACGGCTACCTGCAAACTGTCTGAGGTGAGTCGACTCACACTGCAGACAGTGTGTTGTTTTCATTGAAAGATGGATGCTGTATGTGCCAGTAGTTGATTAAATGTCTTAAATAAATTCACAGATAAAGTTACCGGAAAAACATAACATCAGAGTTCTCTATAATGATTTATATTATAGACAGAAAAAAGTAAGTGTAGATTAATATTGTTGTGAACGAAATATTTTTTGTATTGCGTTATGTGTATGTAAGAATGTGGCAGGTGATGATAGCCCATTGCAAATCACAAAATACCACGAGACCATCATGAAATATAGCTTTTACTTACTGTAACGCTGTGGCACAGTGGTTAAGGCACCATGCTCTCAGTCAAGAGATTCCAGGTTCAAATCGTCCTTCTGTCATTTCAAACCTTAGATAAGAATATACATTTTCATGTTTAGTTCACTTGGCTGTAAGAATGACTGGCAATATATAGTGGAAATATTAATATTAATTTTGTGTGTGAATAGTCTTCATGTAATACATGCTAGGAGTAAAGTCTAATGGTTTTTTTAGCAGTCCTTAGGACTAAATGCCACACTAAGAAAGAACATACCTTTGCTTTGCCATTCTGTGTACGAACACATTTGTATGGCTTATGTGTTTTGGTTGACTCAGACTGTACGATGTGATCTGCTGTTTTAGCTAAAGGCCGGCTTCTACATGTTTCAAGTGGCAGTGTCTTCGGTGGGAAAATATGGCGAGGCTTATGTCAATGTGACAGTGCTGCAGCGTAAGTGTCAACTGTCACATTCACATCAGTATCAGCTGTCACATTCACATCAGTATCAACTGTCACATTCACATCAGTATCAACTGTCACATTCACATCAAGTATCAACTGTCACATTCACATCAGTGTCAACTGTCACATTCACATCAGTATCAACTGTCACATTCACATAAGTATCAACTGTCACATTCACATCAGTATCAGCTGTCACATTCACATAAGTATCAACTGTCACATTCACATAAGTATCAACTGTCACATTCACATCAGTATCAACTGTCACATTCACATAAATATCAACTGTCACATTCACATAAGTATCAACTGTCACATTCACATAAGTATCAACTGTCACATTCACATAAGTATCAACTGTCACATTCACATAAGTATCAACTGTCACATTCACATAAGTATCAACTGTCACATTCACATAAGTATCAACTGTCACATTCACATAAGTATCAACTGTCACATTCACATAAGTATCAACTGTCACATTCACATCAGTATCAACTGTCACATTCACATAAGTATCAACTGTCACATTCACATAAGTATCAACTGTCACATTCACATAAGTATCAACTGTCACATTCACATAAGTATCAACTGTCACATTCACATCAGTATCAACTGTCACATTCACATAAGTATCAACTGTCACATTCACATAAGTATCAACTGTCACATTCACATAAGTATCAACTGTCACATTCACATAAGTATCAACTGTCACATTCACATAAGTATCAACTGTCACATTCACATAAATATAAAGCTGTCACATTCACAAAAAGTATCAACTGTCACATTCACATAAATTAATCAACTGTCACATTCACATAAATATCAACTGTCACATTCACATCAGTATCAACTGTCACATTCACATAAGTATCAACTGTCACATTCACATAAGTATCAACTGTCACATTCACATAAGTATCAACTGTCACATTCACATCAGTATCAACTGTCACATTCACATAAATATCAACTGTCCATTCACATAGTATCAACTGTCACATTCACATATATCAACTGTCACATTCACATCAGTATCAACTGTCACATTCACATAAGTATCAACTGTCACATTCACATCAGTATCAGCTGTCACATTCACATAAGTATCAACTGTCACATTCACATTAGTATCAACTGTCACATTCACATAGTATCAACTGTCACATTCACATAAGTATCACTGTCACATTCACATAAGTATCAACTGTCACATTCACATAAGTATCAACTGTCACATTCACATCAGTATCAACTGTCCCATTCACATCAGTATCAGCTGTCACATTCACATAAGTATCAACTGTCACATTCACATAAGTATCAACTGTCACATTCACATCAGTATCAACTGTCACATTCACATCAGTATCAGCTGTCACATTCACATAAGTATCAACTGTCACATTCACATCAGTATCAACTGTCACATTCACATAAGTATCAACTGTGACATTCACATAAGTATCAACTGTCACATTCACATAAATATCAACTGTCACATTCACATAAGTATCAACTGTCGCATTCACATCAGTATCAGCTGTCACATTCACATCAGTATCAACTGTCACATTCACATAAGTATCAACTGTCACATTCACATAAGTATCAACTGTCACATTCACATAAGTATCAACTGTCACATTCACATAAAGTATCAACTGTCACATTCACATCAGTATCAGCTGTCACATTCACATAAGTATCAACTGTCACATTCACATAAGTATCAACTGTCACATTCACATATATCAACTGTCACATTCACATAATATCAACTGTCACATTCACATCAGTATCAACTGTCACATTCACATCAGTATCAACTGTCACATTCACATAATATCACTGTCACATTCACATAAATATCAACTGTCACATTCACATAATATCAACTGTCACATTCACATAGTATCAACTGTCACATTCACATAATATCAACTGTCGCATTCACATAAGTATCAACTGTCACATTCACTATCAACTGTCACATTCACATAAATATCAACTGTCACATTCACATAGTATCAACTGTCACATTCACATATATCAACTGTCACATTCACATAAGTATCAACTGTCACATTCACATAGTATCACTGTCACATTCACATAAGTATCAACTGTCACATTCACATCAGTATCAACTGTCACATTCACATAGTATCACTGTCACATTCACATAAGTATCAACTGTCACATTCACATAAGTATCAACTGTCACATTCACATCAGTATCACTGTCACATTCACATAAGTATCAACTGTCCATTCACATAAGTATCAACTGTCACATTCACATCAGTATCAACTGTCACATTCACATATATCAACTGTCACATTCACATATATCAACTGTCACATTCACATAGTATCAACTGTCACATTCACATATATCAACTGTCACATTCACATATATCAACTGTCACATTCACATAATATCAACTGTCCATTCACATAAATATCAACTGTCCCATTCACATAGTATCACTGTCACATTCACATAGTATCAACTGTCACATTCACATATATCAACTGTCACATTCACATAAATATCAACTGTCACATTCACATAGTATCAACTGTCACATTCACATAAGTATCAACTGTCACATTCACTTTAGTATCAACTGTCACATTCACTAGTATCAACTGTCACATTCACACAGTTCACGTCACATTTACAAAGTTCACCTGTCCATTCACATAGTATCAACTGTCACATTCACATCAGTATCAACTGTCCATTCACATATATCAACTGTCACATTCACATAGTATCAACTGTCACATTCACATAAGTATCAACTGTCACATTCACATAGTATCAACTGTCCCATTCACATCAGTATCACTGTCACATTCACATAAGTATCAACTGTCACATTCACATAGTATCAACTGTCACATTCACATAAGTATCAACTGTACATTCACATAAGTATCAACTGTCACATTCACATATATCAACTGTACATTCACATAAGTATCAACTGTCATTCACATATATCACTGTCACATTCACATCAGTATCAGCTGTCACATTCACATAAGTATCAACTGTACATTCACATAAGTATCAACTGTCACATTCACATAAGTATCAACTGTACATTCACATAAATATCAACTGTCACATTCACATAAGTATCAACTGTTGCATTCACATAAATATCAACTGTCACATTCACATAAATATCAACTGTCACATTCACATAAGTATCAACTGTCACATTCACATAAATATCAACTGTCACATTCACACACACATAAATTCAATTCACATTCACTTAATTCACTCATTAATCAACTGTCACATTCACATCAGTATCAACTGTCACATTCACATAAATATCAACTGTCACATTCACATAAGTATCAACTGTCACATTCACATAAATATCAACTGTCCATTCACATAAATATCAACTGTCCATTCACATAAATATCAACTGTCACATTCACATAAGTATCAACTGTCACATTCACATAAATATCAACTGTCACATTCACATAAATATCAACTGTCACATTCACATAAGTATCAACTGTCACATTCACATAAGTATCAACTGTCACATTCACATCAGTATCAACTGTCACATTCACATAAATATCAACTGTCACATTCACATCAGTATCAACTGTCACATTCACATCAGTATCAACTGTCACATTCACATAAGTATCAGCTGTCACATTCACATCAGTATCAACTGTCACATTCACATAAGTGTCAACTGTCACATTCACATAAGTATCAACTGTCGCATTCACATTAGTATCAACTGTCACATTCACACAAGTGTCACCCGTCACATTTACATAAGTGTCAACTGTCACATTCACATCAGTATCAGCTGTCACATTCACATCAGTATCAGCTGTCACATTCACATAAGTATCAACTGTCACATTCACATAAGTATCAACTGTCACATTCACATAAGTATCAACTGTCACATTCACATAAATATCAACTGTCACATTCACATAAATATCAACTGTCACATTCACATAAGTGTCAACTGTCACATTCACATAAGTATCAGCTGTCACATTCACATCAGTATCAACTGTCACATTCACATAAGTATCAACTGTCACATTCACATAAATATCAACTGTCGCATTCACATAAATATCAACTGTCACATTCACATAAGTATCAACTGTCGCATTCACATAAGTATCAACTGTCGCATTCACATAAGTATCAACTGTCACATTCACATAAGTATCAACTGTCACATTCACATAAGTATCAACTGTCACATTCACATAAGTATCAACTGTCACATTCACATCAGTATCAACTGTCACATTCACATCAGTATCAACTGTCACATTCACATTAGTATCAACTGTCACATTCACACAAGTGTCACCCGTCACATTTACATAAGTGTCACCTGTCACATTCACATTGTGTCTATGACTAGATGTAATGGATTCATCCAGATAATCACACATTGTAACCCTAACAGATTTGTCCATGTAGTCATATCATTCAGGAACCAGCTGAACTAAGTTAGTTGAACTTATCAAGGACAGTGTTGACACCTGCTTCTTGGAGAAGTGGGAATGTTTGAAAGAAGCCACCCTTGAAGGCTGAGTGTAAATCACTGAGCAGTCATAGAGTTTGTACTGGAGTACTGGAGTCAGAGGATGCATGTGTCTAAACTCATCACAGTTCTTTCTCATACATTTATTCTAATGTCAGTCCTGGCTTTGTGATGCATTTATTTCTGTTATTGCTACAAAAGTTTAGTCTAAGGAAACCCTTCTTGACTGGGTATATTTTTATGCACTTAACATTACTTAAAGTTTGTTTAAGCAATGGTGTCGACTGTAGGTACATTCTGCCTGCCTCTCTTTGATTGCAGCGGCCAGGAACAACACAGCCCCAGTGGCAGTTGTCAGCCCGACTGCACAGAAAGTCAACCAGCCCAATGATGTTGTCATTGACGGCTCAGGTAAAACAACGTTGTCAATGATGGCTCATGTAAAACAATGTTGTCATTGATGGCTCATGTAAAATAATGTTGTCAATGATGGCTCATGTAAAACAATGTTGTCATTGATGGCTCATGTAAAATAATGTTGTCAATGATGGCTCATGTAAAACAATGTTGTCATTGATGGCTCATGTAAAATAATGTTGTCAATGATGGCTCATGTAAAACAATGTTGTCATTGATGGCTCATGTAAAACAATGTTGTCATTGATGGCTCATGTAAAACAATGTTGTCATTGATGGCTCATGTAAAATAATGTTGTCATTGATGGCTCATGTAAAACAATGTTGTCATTGATGGCTCATGTAAAATAATGTTGTCAATGATGGCTCATGTAAAACAATGTTGTCATTGATGGCTCATGTAAAACAATGTTGTCATTGATGGCTCATGTAAAATAATGTTGTCAATGATGGCTCATGTAAAATAATGTTGTCATTGATGGCTCATGTAAAATAATGTTGTCAATGATGGCTCATGTAAAACAATGTTGTCATTGATGGCTCATGTAAAATAATGTTGTCAATGATGGCTCATGTAAAATAATGTTGTCAATGATGGCTCATGTAAAACAATGTTGTCATTGATGGCTCATGTAAAACAATGTTGTCATTGATGGCTCATGTAAAATAATGTTGTCAATGATGGCTCATGTAAAACAATGTTGTCATTGATGGCTCATGTAAAATAATGTTGTCATTGATGGCTCATGTAAAACAATGTTGTCATTGATGGCTCATGTAAAACAATGTTGTCATTGATGGCTCATGTAAAATAATGTTGTCATTGATGGCTCATGTAAAATAATGTTGTCATTGATGGCTCATGTAAAACAATGTTGTCATTGATGGCTCATGTAAAATAATGTTGTCATTGATGGCTCATGTAAAATAATGTTGTCAATGATGGCTCATGTAAAATAATGTTGTCATTGATGGCTCATGTAAAATAATGTTGTCAATGATGGCTCATGTAAAATAATGTTGTCATTGATGGCTCATGTAAAATAATGTTGTCAATGATGGCTCATGTAAAATAATGTTGTCAATGATGGCTCATGTAAAACAATGTTATCATTGATGGCTCATGTAAAACAATGTCATTGATGGCTCATGTAAAATAATGTTGTCATTGATGGCTCATGTAAAACAATGTTGTCATTGATGGCTCATGTAAAATAATGTTGTCATTGATGGCTCATGTAAAACAATGTTGTCATTGATGGCTCATGTAAAATAATGTTGTCAATGATGGCTCATGTAAAACAATGTTGTCATTGATGGCTCATGTAAAACAATGTTGTCATTGATGGCTCATGTAAAACAATGTTGTCATTGATGGCTCATGTAAAACAATGTTGTCATTGATGGCTCATGTAAAATAATGTTGTCATTGATGGCTCATGTAAAATAATGTTGTCATTGATGGCTCATGTAAAATAATGTTGTGCATTGATGGTTCAATGTAGGCATACATGAATCACTTAGTGATGATGTTTGTAGGCAGTACAGACAACACTGGGTGATGATGTTTGTAGGCAGTACAGACAACACTGGATGGTGATGTTTGTAGGCAGTACAGATGACACTGGTGATGATGTTTGTAGGCAGTACAGACAACACTGGGTGGTGATGTTTGTAGGCAGTACAGACAACACTGGGTGGTGATGTTTGTAGGCAGTACAGACAACACTGGATGGTGATGTTTGTAGGCAGTACAGACGACACTGGATGATGTTTGTAGGCAGTACAGACAACACTGGGTGGTGATGTTTGTAGGCAGTACAGACAACACTGGGTGGTGATGTTTGTAGGCAGTACAGACAACACTGGGTGATGATGTTTGTAGGCAGTACAGACAACACTGGGTGGTGATGTTTGTAGGCAGTACAGACGACACTGGGTGATGATGTTTGTAGGCAGTACAGACAACACTGGGTGTGATGTTTGTAGGCAGTACAGACGACACTGGGTGATGTTTGTAGGCAGTACAGACAACACTGGGTGGTGATGTTTGTAGGCAGTACAGACAACACTGGGTGGTGATGTTTGTAGGCAGTACAGACAACACTGGGTGGTGATGTTTGTAGGCAGTACAGACAACACTGGGTGATGATGTTTGTAGGCAGTACAGACAACACTGGGTGATGATGTTTGTAGGCAGTACAGACAACACTGGGTGGTGATGTTTGTAGGCAGTACAGACAACACTGGGTGATGATGTTTGTAGGCAGTACAGACAACACTGGGTGGTGATGTTTGTAGGCAGTACAGACGACACTGGGTGATGTTTGTAGGCAGTACAGACGACACTGGGTGATGTTTGTAGGCAGTACAGACAACACTGGGTGGTGATGTTTGTAGGCAGTACAGACAACACTGGGTGATGATGTTTGTAGGCAGTACAGACAACACTGGGTGGTGATGTTTGTAGGCAGTACAGACAACACTGGTGTGATGTTTGTAGGCAGTACAGACAACACTGGGTGGTGATGTTTGTAGGCAGTACAGACAACACTGGGTGATGATGTTTGTAGGCAGTACAGACGACACTGGGATGATGTTTGTAGGCAGTACAGACAACACTGGGTGATGATGTTTGTAGGCAGTACAGACAACACTGGGTGGTGATGTTTGTAGGCAGTACAGACGACACTGGGTGATGATGTTTGTAGGCAGTACAGACAACACTGGATGGTGATGTTTGTAGGCAGTACAGATGACACTGGATGATGTTTGTAGGCAGTACAGACAACACTGGGTGGTGATGTTTGTAGGCAGTACAGACAACACTGGGTGATGATGTTTGTAGGCAGTACAGACAACACTGGGTGGTGATGTTTGTAGGCAGTACAGACAACACTGGGTGGTGATGTTTGTAGGCAGTACAGACAACACTGGGTGGTGATGTTTGTAGGCAGTACAGACAACACTGGGTGGTGATGTTTGTAGGCAGTACAGATGACACTGGATGATGTTTGTAGGCAGTACAGACAACACTGGGTGGTGATGTTTGTAGGCAGTACAGATGACACTGGATGATGTTTGTAGGCAGTACAGACAACACTGGGTGGTGATGTTTGTAGGCAGTACAGACAACACTGGATGGTGATGTTTGTAGGCAGTACAGATGACACTGGATGATGTTTGTAGGCAGTACAGACGACACTGGGTGATGTTTGTAGGCAGTACAGACGACACTGGGTGATGATGTTTGTAGGCAGTACAGACAACACTGGGTGGTGATGTTTGTAGGCAGTACAGACGACACTGGATGTGATGTTTGTAGGCAGTACAGACAACACTGGGTGGTGATGTTTGTAGGCAGTACAGATGACACTGGATGATGTTTGTAGGCAGTACAGACAACACTGGGTGGTGATGTTTGTAGGCAGTACAGACAACACTGGATGGTGATGTTTGTAGGCAGTACAGATGACACTGGATGATGTTTGTAGGCAGTACAGACAACACTGGGTGGTGATGTTTGTAGGCAGTACAGACAACACTGGATGATGTTTGTAGGCAGTACAGACAACACTGGGTGGTGATGTTTGTAGGCAGTACAGACGACACTGGGTGATGATGTTTGTAGGCAGTACAGACAACACTGGGTGGTGATGTTTGTAGGCAGTACAGACAACACTGGATGGTGATGTTTGTAGGCAGTACAGACAACACTGGATGGTGATGTTTGTAGGCAGTACAGATGACACTGGATGATGTTTGTAGGCAGTACAGACAACACTGGGTGGTGATGTTTGTAGGCAGTACAGACAACACTGGATGGTGATGTTTGTAGGCAGTACATACAACACTGGATGATGTTTGTAGGCAGTACAGACAACACTGGGTGGTGATGTTTGTAGGCAGTACAGATGACACTGGATGATGTTTGTAGGCAGTACAGACAACACTGGGTGGTGATGTTTGTAGGCAGTACAGACAACACTGGGTGATGTTTGTAGGCAGTACAGACAACACTGGGTGGTGATGTTTGTAGGCAGTACAGACGACACTGGGTGATGTTTGTAGGCAGTACAGACAACACTGGGTGGTGATGTTTGTAGGCAGTACAGACAACACTGGGTGGTGATGTTTGTAGGCAGTACAGACAACACTGGGTGGTGATGTTTGTAGGCAGTACAGATGACACTGGATGATGTTTGTAGGCAGTACAGACAACACTGGGTGGTGATGTTTGTAGGCAGTACAGATGACACTGGATGATGTTTGTAGGCAGTACAGACAACACTGGGTGGTGATGTTTGTAGGCAGTACAGACAACACTGGATGGTGATGTTTGTAGGCAGTACAGATGACACTGGATGATGTTTGTAGGCAGTACAGACGACACTGGGTGATGTTTGTAGGCAGTACAGACGACACTGGGTGATGATGTTTGTAGGCAGTACAGACAACACTGGGTGGTGATGTTTGTAGGCAGTACAGATGACACTGGATGATGTTTGTAGGCAGTACAGACAACACTGGGTGGTGATGTTTGTAGGCAGTACAGATGACACTGGATGATGTTTGTAGGCAGTACAGACAACACTGGGTGGTGATGTTTGTAGGCAGTACAGACAACACTGGATGGTGATGTTTGTAGGCAGTACAGATGACACTGGATGATGTTTGTAGGCAGTACAGACAACACTGGGTGGTGATGTTTGTAGGCAGTACAGACAACACTGGATGGTGATGTTTGTAGGCAGTACAGACAACACTGGATGGTGATGTTTGTAGGCAGTACAGACGACTCGGGGGTGGTGAAGTACCACTGGGTGCAGGTGTCGGGGCCACTAAACAACCAACAGATCAAGGATGAGGAGATGAGTAAACCAATGTTGGTGCTGAAAGGTCTGTCTCCCGGAGACTACAGATTCAAGTGAGTGACGTGTGTCATATCAAAGATGTGTTTAGCAATAACTCTGAGTCAACCATATAGAGAATTGCTTTGGTGTGTTTTATTTTATTGTGACGATAATTTTGGCAAGAGAACGTTTTATGCATTTTTTTGCATGCAAAAAGATACCTACCTAAATATCAAGAAGTGGACTGAAAATGAGATTTGGAGGGTGGTCACAGATGTACACATAGATAGTTAGTGTTGAACATGATACATTAATTAATCTCGGTGGTTACATTTGCTGCTGCTACATGTGTTATAGTTATGCAACTGCATGCTCCCTGTGTGTCTCTGAATGTAGCAAAGTACTGATTAAGAATAAAACTAATGTATATAGTACAGAATACGATCAAACATGGCAATGTCACTAGAGTGGTCTGCAGTGAGTATATGTTATAAATACAGTGCCTGTCTTGTAGACTCATTGTCACCGACTCGGACGGAGCTGAGAACTCAACCATTGCCAATGTGACTCTCATCAAAGGTAACGAATCTGTCAGTTGTTAGCAAAGAACAGTCACGGGAAATCCCAGTATAATTAATCTTTTGATATTTGACCATTCTCACTGAGTGGTGTTGCAAGTTCCAAATAATGACTTCTACTGCCAAAATGTTATTTGTGACAAGAGCTATGTACGATTGGGTAAAACAAAACAAGCTGAACAGCCTGACAAATGATATCCATATTGGAAATAAACTTCAGCATCTTGCAAGGTGGTCTGGTAGTGGGGTAACTGATGTCAGTGTTGCGCCCTCGTGTACGAACTACTAATGGAATCATTTTGTTAACAATTGATCTTGGTCTTGATAGAGAATATAATTGAGATAATTATTTATTTTAAGAATCTGTAATCGTTTTTACCTTAATTTATATGTCAACAGAGACTAGAAAGCCACTTCCTCAGTTGATGTGTGTTTCCTTATTTTCAGCCGTGGTCCAGCCAATTTTTGTTAGTAGTTGCATTGTCGCTGTTGGTCAGAGCTATTACTGTCACATCAGTCTGCAATGACCGTCCTACCTTCTGTGGTTGTACTTAGTTACATACATCTAGGTTGAACACATGCCTGGGTAACTGTGTCATGTGCCCTGCACATCTAGTACGGTGGAGTTTGAGACATCCGCGACACGCACATACTCAAATTTATTTTGAATAAATCCGTAACTTGTAATTTTGCATCCAACATTGTCATATTTACTTAGAGTAATTGACTAACAGTACAGTACTGTTTGCCTGGAGTAGCTCATTAGTTCCCATTGGATTCCAACGTCTACCCTGGTTCATCATTTGTTTGACACACTTATCCACAAGTGTTGTTTATCCACGTAGTTCAGAGCAGGTGTTGAACATCAGCCATTTGCCAGGCATTGAATACACTGTAACACATGTCTGGCTATCTAACCTGCTGGTGTGTCATTCCTCAGAGAAGGATTACCCACCTAAGGCAAATGCTGGTTCAAACAAGATCATCAGTCTGCCCAAGAATGCTGTGACTCTGTTCGGCAATGGAAGCACAGATGACAAGGGCATCATCAGCTATGAGTGGACCAAGACGTCAGACAGCGTTAAGTTGGCCGCGGACATGAGGGTGGGTGGTCACATGACTTATATGTCCAAAGTCTGGTCAGGGACAATCTTGTTATTATGAGCCCCCATATCCATTGTGTGACAGATTTGTTTGTATTTTTAAATGACAGTCAACAAAACAGTTGGTAATTACACAAGTTATGCAGCCACAAAGTTAACGTATTGACAGTGGTGTAGATAATATTAAGAAACAGTGTAGGTCAGTTACAGTAGATGTACCCGAGTAAATTGTGAATTCTTTATGTTATATTTAAAACATTGTTTACATTTAAATTTATATTTTCTAGTGCTATTCGTGATGTGTACAATAACGAAAAATGGACCGGGAGCTTTGTAGGAATGCACATTTAAAATCATATTTTGATGGCATAAATACTGGAGATATCTTTCTCGAAATTGGACCACAGCACCAGGATGAAGATGTGCTTACAGAGCCCCAAAGTCAGCGTGTTTCTATGCAGGTTGTGTGTACACGAGGTGGTGTGTTTGTGCAGGGAGTGTGTGTACGTGAGGTGGTGTGTTTGTGCAGGGAGTGTGTGTACGTGAGGTGGTGTGTTTGTGCAGGGAGTGTGTGTACGTGAGGTGGTGTGTTTGTGCAGGGAGTGTGTGTACGTGAGGTGGTGTGTTTGTGCAGGGAGTGTGTGTACACGAGGTGGTGTGTTTGTGCAGGGAGTGTGTGTACACGAGGTGGTGTGTTTGTGCAGGGAGTGTGTGTACATGAGGTGGTGTGTTTGTGCAGGGAGTGTGTGTACACGAGGTGGTGTGTTTGTGCAAGAAGTGTGTGTACGTGAGGTGGTGTGTTTGTGCAGGGAGTGTGTGTACACGAGGTGGTGTGTTTGTGCAGGGAGTGTGTGTACACGAGGTGGTGTGTTTGTGCAGGGAGTGTGTGTACACGAGGTGGTGTGTTTGTGCAGGGAGTGTGTGTACGCGAGGTGGTGTGTTTGTGCAGGGAGTGTGTGTACGTGAGGTGGTGTGTTTGTGCAGGGAGTGTGTGTACACGAGGTGGTGTGTTTGTGCAGGGAGTGTGTGTACACGAGGTGGTGTGTTTGTGCAGGGAGTGTGTGTACACGAGGCGGTGTGTTTGTGCAGGGAGTGTGTGTACACGAGGTGGTGTGTTTGTGCAGGGAGTGTGTGTACACGAGGCGGTGTGTTTGTGTAGGGAGTGTGTGTACACGAGGTGGTGTGTTTGTGCAGGGAGTGTGTGTACACGAGGTGGTGTGTTTGTGCAGGGAGTGTGTGTACACGAGGTGGTGTGTTTGTGCAGGGAGTGTGTGTACACGAGGTGGTGTGTTTGTGCAGGGAGTGTGTGTACACGAGGTGGTGTGTTTGTGCAGGGAGTGTGTGTACACGAGGTGGTGTGTTTGTGCAGGGAGTGTGTGTACACCAGGTGGTGTGTTTGTGCAGGGAGTGTGTGTACACGAGGTGGTGTGTTTGTGCAGGGAGTGTGTGTACACGAGGTGGTGTGTTTGTGCAGGGAGTGTGTGTACACGAGGTGGTGTGTTTGTGCAGGGAGTGTGTGTACACGAGGTGGTGTGTTTGTGCAGGGAGTGTGTGTACACGAGGTGGTGTGTTTGTGCAGGGAGTGTGTGTACATGAGGTGGTGTGTTTGTGCAGGGAGTGTGTGTACATGAGGTGGTGTGTTTGTGCAGGGAGTGTGTGTACATGAGGTGGTGTGTTTGTGTAGGGAGTGTGTGTACATGAGGTGGTGTGTTTGTGTAGGGAGTGTGTGTACACGAGGCGGTGTGTTTGTGAGGGAGTGTGTGTACACGAGGTGGTGTGTTTGTGCAGGGAGTGTGTGTACACGAGGTGGTGTGTTTGTGCAGGGAGTGTGTGTACACGAGGTGGTGTGTTTGTGCAGGGAGTGTGTGTACACGAGGTGGTGTGTTTGTGCAGGGAGTGTGTGTACACGAGGTGGTGTGTTTGTGCAGGGAGTGTGTGTACACGAGGTGGTGTGTTTGTGCAGGGAGTGTGTGTACACGAGGTGGTGTGTTTGTGCAGGGAGTGTGTGTACACGAGGTGGTGTGTTTGTGCAGGGAGTGTGTGTACACGAGGTGGTGTGTTTGTGCAGGGAGTGTGTGTACACGAGGTGGTGTGTTTGTGCAGGGAGTGTGTGTACACGAGGTGGTGTGTTTGTGCAGGGAGTGTGTGTACACGAGGTGGTGTGTTTGTGCAGGGAGTGTGTGTACACGAGGTGGTGTGTTTGTGCAGGGAGTGTGTGTACATGAGGTGGTGTGTTTGTGCAGGGAGTGTGTGTACATGAGGTGGTGTGTTTGTGCAGGGAGTGTGTGTACATGAGGTGGTGTGTTTGTGTAGGGAGTGTGTGTACATGAGGTGGTGTGTTTGTGTAGGGAGTGTGTGTACACGAGGTGGTGTGTTTGTGCAGGGAGTGTGTGTACACGAGGTGGTGTGTTTGTGTAGGGAGTGTGTGTACACGAGGTGGTGTGTTTGTGCAGGGAGTGTGTGTGCATGAGGTGGTGTGTTTGTGTAGGGAGTGTGTGTACATGAGGTGGTGTGTTTGTGTAGGGAGTGTGTGTACATGAGGTGGTGTGTTTGTGTAGGGAGTGTGTGTACACGAGGTGGTGTGTTTGTGCAGGGAGTGTGTGTACACGAGGTGGTGTGTTTGTGCAGGGAGTGTGTGTACACGAGGTGGTGTGTTTGTGCAGGGAGTGTGTGTACATGAGGTGGTGTGTTTGTGTAGGGAGTGTGTGTACACGAGGTGGTGTGTTTGTGCAGGGAGTGTGTGTACACGAGGTGGTGTGTTTGTGCAGGGAGTGTGTGTACATGAGGTGGTGTGTTTGTGCAGGGAGTGTGTGTACATGAGGTGGTGTGTTTGTGCAGGGAGTGTGTGTACATGAGGTGGTGTGTTTGTGTAGGGAGTGTGTGTACATGAGGTGGTGTGTTTGTGCAGGGAGTGTGTGTACACGAGGTGGTGTGTTTGTGCAGGGAGTGTGTGTACATGAGGTGGTGTGTTTGTGCAGGGAGTGTGTGTACATGAGGTGGTGTGTTTGTGCAGGGAGTGTGTGTACATGAGGTGGTGTGTTTGTGCAGGGAGTGTGTGTACATGAGGTGGTGTGTTTGTGCAGGGAGTGTGTGTACATGAGGTGGTGTGTTTGTGTAGGGAGTGTGTGTACATGAGGTGGTGTGTTTGTGTAGGGAGTGTGTGTACATGAGGTGGTGTGTTTGTGTAGGGAGTGTGTGTACACGAGGTGGTGTGTTTGTGCAGGGAGTGTGTGTACATGAGGTGGTGTGTTTGTGCAGGGAGTGTGTGTACATGAGGTGGTGTGTTTGTGTAGGGAGTGTGTGTACATGAGGTGGTGTGTTTGTGTAGGGAGTGTGTGTACATGAGGTGGTGTGTTTGTGCAGGGAGTGTGTGTACATGAGGTGGTGTGTTTGTGCAGGGAGTGTGTGTACATGAGGTGGTGTGTTTGTGCAGGGAGTGTGTGTACATGAGGTGGTGTGTTTGTGCAGGGAGTGTGTGTACATGAGGTGGTGTGTTTGTGTAGGGAGTGCGGACGCCATTCCTCCACCTGGAGCACCTGGAGGCTGGAGACTACACGTTCACGCTGAAGGTGACCGACACGGCCCACCAAATGTCCAGTGCCGACGTCCATGTGTTTGTCAAGCAGGGTAGGTTAGCTTGCGTTTGTGTGAGTGTGTGAGTGCGTATCTGTGCACGCGTCTAACTATTCAACCCAGACAACTTCGTTGAAGCACAATGTTCTTTAAATGGTTTGATCTTTGTCATTTGTGCAATTCAGTTCTGTTTGTTTTTCAAATCTATTTTATCATAGTTTTGCTTGTGACTAACTGCCCATTGCTGTGTGTGCTGTGTCATGTACATGTGTTATCGTGTATGTGATGTGTGTGATTGCTGTATGTGATGTGTCATGTACATGTGTTATCATGTATGTGATGTGTGTGATTGCTGTATGTGATGGGTCATGTACATGTGTTATCATGTATGTGATGTGTGTGATTGCTGTATGTGATGTGTCATGTACATGTGTTATCATGTATGTGATGTGTGTGATTGCTGTATGTGATGTGTCATGTACATGTGTTATCGTGTATGTGATGTGTGTGATTGGTGTATGTGATGTGTCATGTACATGTGTTATCATGTATTTGATGTGTGTGATTGCTGTATATGATGTGTCATGTACATGTGTTATCATGTATTTGATGTGTGTGATTGCTGTATATGATGTGTCATGTACATGTGTTGTTGGGGCCCACAGAGACCAACCAACCCCCCGAGGCACGTGCGGGTGAGGACCAGACCGTCTTCCTACCCACAGACTTCGTCAAGTTGAACGGAGCCAACAGCAAGGATGACCAGAAGATAGAGACTTATCTGTGGACACAAGTTAGGTAGGTTCTTTTTGCTTTTTCCCTCCTTTCATACCCAACCTCCCTTCCTTCCTTCCACAGTGCCGTTCCTTCCTAAATTGCCCATCATAACATCTTTTGATCACATTCTGTTAATGCTGTTAATTCTGTTGTCCAGTGGCCCCAATACTGCGTCCATAGAGAATGCTGACCGGGTCGTTGCAACTGCCTCAAAACTGGTTCTAGGAGTTTACAAGTTCCAACTGACCGTGGCGGACGCGGAGAAAATGGAGTCATCGTCCACCATCACTGTCTCCGTGAAACAGAGTAAGTCAAGGTTGGGTCTAGAAGTGAAACTGAAAGTAGATGCCATTCAGATGGCATGTTTATTCTGACTTTAAATCTACTTTGTTAAGTGCTTCACCTCACGATGTGTCATTCGGTTGTTTTGTTGTTAAACACATTTCATCTAAATTGTTGGCAGAGGAATTTTAAGTTCGTATTTCTTCATTCAGCTCATTTTGTTTTTTGGAGAAGTGTTTATGGTGTATAGGTTTGGCACATACGTAAATGTTCATGCTTATTAACACGATAAAAAGCCATTATGTTACCCAATAATGCATATGTTCGGTATAGTAACAATTACAGTTATTTTTCAGAGCCTAGAGATAGTTGTAAGTAGTTCCATGTTGCTTGTTTGTGTTGGGTGAACGGGTGCTTGGTATAGGGGTGTTAGATGCAGGGGTGTTAGTTAGTGGGGAGTGAGTGTGATTTATTTTGAATAGAATAACACAGAACGCAATATGAAAACAGAATATTACAATACAATACGTACCAGTCCTTGTTGGCAGCAGATCTGAGGCTACAGAACACTGTACAGTGATGTGGGAATAGACTGTAGACTGGGTCAATGGATGAGGCCTACAAGGGATGTTGGTATTGCGGGGTGCAGGGGTTGTTAAATAGACATTTGAATAATGTGTTGGGCGAGGGGGACACCAATAGGGTGCAGGAGATGTAGGGTGAAGGGAATGTTAGGTAAGGGAATATTGGGTGCAGGGGATGTGGGGTAGAAGAGGTGTTGGGTGGAGGGGGTGTTGGGTGGAGGGGGTGTTGGGTGGATTGGATGTTGGGTGGATTGGATGTTGGGTGGAAGGGGCGTTGGGTGGAGGGGGTGTTGGGTGGAGGGGGTGTTGGGTGGAGGGGGTGTTGGGTGGAGGGGGTGTTGGGTGGAGGGGGTGTTGGGTGGAGGGGGTGTTGGGTGGAGGGGGTGTTGGGTGGAGGGGGTGTTGGGTGGAGGGGGTGTTGGGTGGAGGGGGTGTTGGGTGGATGGGGTGTTGGGTGGAGGGGGTGTTAAGTGGAGGGGGTGTTGGGTAGAGGGGTTGTTGAGAGGAGGGGGTGTTGGGTTATTGTGTGTCAACAAGAATGTTACAAAGACAGAGCAGGACACAATGAAAACAAACATGAAGAAATGTGACACAGATCTGACCTCTTGGCAATTGCTTGTTGTGGCATCTGGTAGTTCAGTGTGGGGTCTGGTAATTCAGTGTGGGGTCTGGTAATTCAGTGTGAGGTCTGGTAGTTCAGTATGGGGTCTGGTAATTCAGTGTGAGGTCTGGTAGTTCAGTGTGGGGTCTGGTAGTTCAGTGTGGGGTCTGGTAGTTCAGGGTGGCATCTGGTAGTTCAGTGTAGGGTCTGGTAGTTCAGTGTATGGTCTGGTAGTTCAGTGTGGGTCTGGTAGTTCAGTGTGGGGTCTGGTAGTTCAGTGTATGGTCTGGTAGTTCAGTGTGTGGTCTGGTAGTTCAGTGTGTGGTCTGGTAGTTCAGTGTAGGGTCTGGTAGTTCAGTGTATGGTCTGGTAGTTCAGTGTGGGTCTGGTAGTTCAGTGTGGGGTCTGGTAGTTCAGTGTATGGTCTGGTAGTTCAGTGTGTGGTCTGGTAGTTCAGTGTGTGGTCTGGTAGTTCAGTGTAGGGTCTGGTAGTTCAGTGTAGGGTCTGGTAGTTCAGTGTATGGTCTGATAGTTCAGTGTAGGGTCTGGTAGTTCAGTGTAGGGTCTGATAGTTCAGTGTGAGGTCTGGTAGTTCAGTGTGATGTCTGGTAGTTCAGTGTAGGGTCTGGTAGTTCAGTGTAGGGTCTGGTAGTTCAGTGTATGGTCTGATAGTTCAGTGTAGGGTCTGGTAGTTCAGTGTATGGTCTGATAGTTCAGTGTGAGGTCTGGTAGTTCAGTGTGATGTCTGGTAGTTCAGTGTAGGGGCTGGTAGTTCAGTGTAGGGTCTGGTAGTTTAGTGTGATGTCTGATAATTCAATGTGGGTCTGGTAGTTCAGTGTGAGATCTGGTAGTTCAGTGTAGGGTCTGGTAGTTCAGTGTAGGGTCTGGTAATTCAGTGTGGGGTCTGGTAGTTTAGTGTAGGGTCTGGTAGTTCAGTGTAGGGTCTGGTAGTTACGATAAAATGTGAAATTTAAAACAAATTAATATCTTAATGACATATTATTAAATAAATAATTGACGTATGACCACATATGTAAATCCTGAATTGGCCTTCTCATCTGTCTCTGACTGATTATCATCTGTCTCTGACTGGTTATCATCTGTCTCTGACTGGTTATCATCTGTCTCTGACTGATTATCATTTGTCTCTGACTGGTTATCATCTGTCTCTGACTGATTATCATCTGTCTCTGACTGATTATCATCTGTCTCTGACTGATTATCATCTGTCTCTGACTGGTTATCATCTGTCTCTGACTTATTATCATCTGTCTCTGACTGATTATTATCTGTCTCTGACTGATTATCATCTGTCTCTGACTGATTATCATCTGTCTCTGACTGATTATCATCTGTCTCTGACTGGTTATCATCAGTCTCTGACTGATTATCATCTGTCTCTGACTGGTTATCATCTGTCTCTGACTGGTTATCATCTGTGTCTGACTGGTTATCATCTGTGTCTGACTGGTTATCATCTGTCTCTGACTGGTTATCACCTGTCTCTGACTGGTTATCATCTGTCTCTGACTGGTTATCATCTGTGTCTGACTGGTTATCATCTGTCTCTGACTGGTTATCATCTGTCTCTGACTGGTTATCATCTGTCTCTGACTGGTTATCATCTGTGTCTGACTGGTTATCATCTGTCTCTGACAGGTTATCATCTGTGTCTGACTGGTTATCATCTGTCTCTCACTGGTTATCATTTGTCTCTGACTGATTATCATCTGTCTCTGACTGGTTATCATCTGTGTCTGACTGGTTATCATCTGACTCTGACTGGTTATCATCTGTCTCTGACTGGTTATCATCTGTCTCTGACTAGTTATCATCTGTCTCTGACTGGTTATCATCTGTCTCTGACAGGTTATCATCTGTCTCTGACTGGTTATCATCTGTCTCTGACTGGTTATCATCTGTGTCTGACTGGTTATCATCTGACTCTGACTGGTTATCATCTGTCTCTGACAGGTTATCATCTGTCTCTGACTAGTTATCATCTGTCTCTGACTGGTTATCATCTGTCTCTGACAGGTTATCATCTGTCTCTGACTGGTTATCATCTGTCTCTGACAGGTTATCATCTGTCTCTGACTAGTTATCATCTGTCTCTGACTGGTTATCATCTGACTCTGACTGGTTATCATCTGTCTCTGACTGGTTATCATCTGTCTCTGACTAGTTATCATCTGTCTCTGACTGGTTATCATCTGTCTCTGACTGGTTATCATCTGTCTCTGACAGGTTATCATCTGTCTCTGACTAGTTATCATCTGTCTCTGACAGGTTATCATCTGTCTCTGACTGGTTATCATCTGTCTCTGACAGGTTATCATCTGTCTCTGACTAGTTATCATCTGTCTCTGACTGGTTATCATCTGTCTCTGACAGGTTATCATCTGTCTCTGACTGGTTATCATCTGTCTCTGACTGGTTATCATCTTTATTGTCTTCGTCTTGGCAACGACTCGGGTCATGAGAGTCGACCAAGAGAAGGAGGGTGCTTCATGTAGAGTTGTGTTTGTAGACACGAACCAGCCGCCAGTGGCAGACGCAGGGGGAGACCAGAAGCTCTACCTCCCTGTGTCCCTTGTGTCTCTGGACGGCTCCAAGTCCACCGATGACAAGGGCATTGTCTCGTACAAGTGGCAGAAGAAAGAGAACAGTCTGGCGGCCGGGGTAAGTCAGCGGAAACAATGCCTCTAATATTTCTTAAATTATCCGTTCATGCGAACAAGTCTGCTCTTCGGCATATGCTTCCTTCTAGTGTTAAATCAGCTGAAAATATTGCAAAATTATATCATCATTTAAAGACATACCATTACAACCTTGCTTATCCACCATAGCTCCCTGGCGTATCAATCAATCTGATGACAACTGGATTTGTTTATTGACTCTGAGATCGATTAACCCTTTGGTATTGATGCACCCCTGAGCTTGGTTTCTAGGGATTTAGGCACAGTAGAAGTTACCTAATTATTATTATTATTAATACAGACTATACGGACTTGTTTAACAAGAGGAATCGGTGCAACAAACTCATTATTACATTAATACTAGCAAACCATAATAATAATATTTGTGTTATAAAGTGCCATGTCCATAAATGTTTGCAACACTGTCTGCAGGTAAAACAAGTTGGTAAAATAAATAAAACAAATGAAATTAATTTAAATAAAAGAATAAATGTAACTCAATGTAAGAGAGCCGTATAGGTATCGCTAGATTAAAGCAACATTGTTTTTATTGTTAATTAAATTGTTAACATGATGTAAATATCAACTTGAGTCAGCTAAGCCATATGACATGATATCTCCACCCATTGTAGGTTGTTTTGAATAACTCAGACAAGCATTCTGTGTTGGAACTCACTAAACTTGTGGCTGGACGATACATCTTTGAACTGACTGTACTGGATGAAGAAGGCCTCAGTAGTACAGACACTGCCTCTGTTGTTGTCATGCCTTGTGAGTACAGACACTGCCTCTGTTGTTGTCATGCCTTGTGAGTACAGACACTGCCTCTGTTGTTGTCATGCCTTATGAGTACAGACAATGTCTCTGTTGTTGTCATGCCTTGTGAGTACAGACACTGCCTCTGTTGTTGTCATGCCTTATGAGTACAGACAATGTCTCTGTTGTTGTCATGCCTTGTGAGTACAGACAATGTCTCTGTTGTTGTCATGTCTTGTGAGTACAGACACTGTCTCTGTTGTTGTCATGCCTTATGAGTACAGACAATGTCTCTGTTGTTGTCATGCCTTGTGAGTACAGACAATGTCTCTGTTGTTGTCATGCCTTGTGAGTACAGACACTGCCTCTGTTGTTGTCATGCCTTGTGAGTACAGACACTGCCTCTGTTGTTGTCATGCCTTGTGAGTACAGACACTGTCTCTGTTGTTGTCATGCCTTGTGAGTACAGACACTCTCTCTGTTGTTGTCATGCCTTGTGAGTACAGACACTGCCTCTGTTGTTGTCATGCCTTGTGAGTACAGACACTGCCTCTGTTGTTGTCATGCCTTGTGAGTACAGACACTGCCTCTGTTGTTGTCATGCCTTGTGAGTACAGACACTGTCTCTGTTGTTGTCATGCCTTGTGAGTACAGACACTGTCTCTGTTGTTGTCATGCCTTGTGAGTACAGACACTGTCTCTGTTGTTGTCATGCCTTGTGAGTACAGACACTCTCTCTGTTGTTGTCATGCCTTGTGAGTACAGACACTGCCTCTGTTGTTGTCATGCCTTGTGAGTACAGACACTGCCTCTGTTGTTGTCATGCCTTGTGAGTACAGACACTGCCTCTGTTGTTGTCATGCCTTGTGAGTACAGACACTGTCTCTGTTGTTGTCATGCCTTGTGAGTACAGACACTGCCTCTGTTGTTGTCATGCCTTGTGAGTACAGACACTGCCTCTGTTGTTGTCATGCCTTGTGAGTACAGACACTGCCTCTGTTGTTGTCATGCCTTGTGAGTACAGACACTGTCTCTGTTGTTGTCATGCCTTGTGAGTACAGACACTGCCTCTGTTGTTGTCATGCCTTGTGAGTACAGACACTGCCTCTGTTGTTGTCATGCCTTGTGAATATAAACACTGTCTCTGTTATTGTCAGTTGCAAGTCTTGACATTTTGACCAGATTCAGACCATATGTGCTCTGTTAATGTGTCACATAATCGGGTGTACAGGAAATTCCTTTGAAGATTAATCCATGCCGATAGTGACTCCATATACTAAACACTGATTGTGTGTCTTCCAGATTTGTACAAGAATGACTTGGTGGAGATATATCTAAAAGAAGACATCACAGAATTCACAGAAGCCAATAAGGTAGGAATGTCACTTGTATGTTTGAGTATTTCCCTTGCAACAGTTCATTGTGAACAAGTTAGGATTGTCACATGTCACGTGTATTTTGGGTGTCTTCGATGCTGGCGACGGCTGTATCACACAGTGACACTGAATACATCCCATGTGTTCCTTCAGTATCAGCTGCTAGTCCAATCAAATGAGTGGGGTGGTCTCTCGTTACTTACACATGCTTTAGACGTGACAGTTGGACCTTTCATGCATTTCTTTTTAAAGGATTTTTATTTTAAACTGTGTTTACCAGTTATAAACTCTGAATTTTAGTGTTCACCTTTATTATTATTATTTATTTGTGTACATAATGTCCATTTACTTAGTTATTGTTTTGTTATGTATTTATTACATTATATATATATATATATATATATATATATATATATATTATATATATATATATATAATCTGACTGTATGCATAACAAAAACACATATATATATATTATATATATATATTTTTTTGGTTTGTTGTTATACATAAGTTAGATTTATAGTATCATATATATTAAATGTAATAAATATATATATATATATATATATATATATATATATATATATATATTTAAATAATGTTTTTGTTAAGCATATGGAGTCAGATTTATGGCATAGAGAAATCTGTCGCATTGTTATGATGTATTCAGGGCATTCAGAAAATGTCTGACAAAAACCACCTGTGCCAAAGACCGTATGAACATTATGGCCGAACAGTTCCCTGCCGTAGTTCAGTGTTGAGCTAGCACCTGACCTAGTACTCGGCCATGGACGTGTTGCTGTCTTTAGGTGACTCTGCTGGCCGACATCGCCCTGTTGATGCACAAGCCGTCCCAGAAACGTGAGCTAAAAGTGCACATGGAAACACTGGACATGAGGCAGGACATTGGCTGGTGAGTGATCTAGTGTCAACTCAACGTCATGTCATTGCCTGAGGTAATGTCATCTGTGGTTGGTGTGTGTGTGTGTGTATGTGTGTGTGTGTGTGTGTGTGTGTGTGTGTGTGTGCTGTGCGTGCGTGCGTGCGTGCGTGCGTGCGTGCGTGCGTGCGTGCGTGCGTGCGTGCGTGTGTGTGTTGTGTGTGTGCATCTTTATAGGTTGTGGTGGAAACAGCATACATAAATCTCTGTTGTTCAGTCTAATGGAATACAATTATAAAAGCAATTTAAAATATGTACACCTGTATATGAATTAAAAAGATTAATCAATTAATTCATAAGAAAAAATTAGTAACTAATTAACAAATCTAGATGTCACTAAAATTCACTAAAATGTCGTGTGTAGATCTGGCTAGTTGCCACCAGAAGTTCTTTTAGATAAATGCCTTTAGATGATGTTTAGACAGTAACAGAGCCGGAGCATCACGTAGCGTCTGTGACAGTTTGTTCCACATAGTAAGGCAGGTTACACCAAACTCACATTTCCTGATGGATGGTGAAGTTTAAAGGAGACCAACCAGGGAGAGCCTCCACCAGTCTCATCTACTGGTGGATGTGTCATCTTCACAACCAGGGAGAGCCTCCACTAGTCTCATCTACTGGTGGATATGTCATCTTCACAACCAGGGAGAGCCTCCACCAGTCTCATCTACTGGTGGATGTGTCATCTTCACAACCAGGGAGAGCCTCCACCAGTCTCATCTACTGGTGGATATGTCATCTTCACAACCAGGGAGAGCCTCCACCAGTCTCATCTACTGGTGGATGTGTCATCTTCACAACCAGGGAGAGCCTCCACCAGTCTCATCTACTGGTGGATGTGTCATCTTCACAACCAGGGAGAGCCTCCACCAGTCTCATCTACTGGTGGATGTGTCATCTTCACAACCAGGGAGAGCCTCCACCAGTCTCATCTACTGGTGGATGTGTCATCTTCACAACCAGGGAGAGCCTCCACCGGTCTCATCTACTGGTGGATATGTCATCTTCACAACCAGGGAGAGCCTCCACCAGTCTCATCTACTGGTGGATATGTCATCTTCACAACCAGGGAGAACCTCCACCAGTCTCATCTACTGGTGGATATGTCATCTTCACAACCAGGGAGAGCCTCCACCAGTCTCATCTACTGGTGGATATGTCATCTTCACAACCAGGGAGAACCTCCACCAGTCTCATCTACTGGTGGATATGTCATCTTCACAACCAGGGAGAGCCTCCACCAGTCTCATCTACTGGTGGATATGTCGAAGTCCTTAACGGAGACCAACCAGGGAGAGCCTCCACCAGTCTCATCTACTGGTGGATATGTCATCTTCACAACCAGGGAGAGCCTCCACCAGTCTCATCTACTGGTGGATATGTCATCTTCACAACCAGGGAGAGCCTCCACCAGTCTCATCTACTGGTGGATATGTCATCTTCACAACCAGGGAGAGCCTCCACTAGTCTCATCTACTGGTGGATATGTCATCTTCACAACCAGGGAGAGCCTCCACCAGTCTCATCTACTGGTGGATATGTCATCTTCACAACCAGGGAGAGCCTCCACTAGTCTCATCTACTGGTGGATATGTCATCTTCACAACCAGGGAGAGCCTCCACCAGTCTCATCTACTGGTGGATATGTCATCTTCACAACCAGGGAGAACCTCCACCAGTCTCATCTACTGGTGGATGTGTCATCTTCACAACCAGGGAGAACCTCCACCAGTCTCATCTACTGGTGGATATGTCATCTTCACAACCAGGGAGAGCCTCCACCAGTCTCATCTACTGGTGGATATGTCATCTTCACAACCAGGGAGAACCTCCACCAGTCTCATCTACTGGTGGATATGTCATCTTCACAACCAGGGAGAGCCTCCACCAGTCTCATCTACTGGTGGATGTGTCATCTTCACAACCAGGGAGAGCCTCCACCAGTCTCATCTACTGGTGGATATGTCATCTTCACAACCAGGGAGAGCCTCCACCAGTCTCATCTACTGGTGGATATGTCATCTTCACAACCAGGGAGAGCCTCCACCAGTCTCATCTACTGGTGGATATGTCATCTTCACAACCAGGGAGAGCCTCCACCAGTCTCATCTACTGGTGGATATGTCATCTTCACAACCAGGGAGAGCCTCCACCAGTCTCATCTACTGGTGGATATGTCATCTTCACAACCAGGGAGAGCCTCCACCAGTCTCATCTACTGGTGGATATGTCATCTTCACAACCAGGGAGAGCCTCCACCAGTCTCATCTACTGGTGGATATGTCATCTTCACAACCAGGGAGAGCCTCCACTAGTCTCATCTACTGGTGGATATGTCATCTTCACAACCAGGGAGAGCCTCCACCAGTCTCATCTACTGGTGGATATGTCATCTTCACAACCAGGGAGAACCTCCACCAGTCTCATCTACTGGTGGATGTGTCATCTTCACAACCAGGGAGAACCTCCACCAGTCTCATCTACTGGTGGATGTGTCATCTTCACAACCAGGGAGAACCTCCACCAGTCTCATCTACTGGTGGATGTGTCATCTTCACAACCAGGGAGAACCTCCACCAGTCTCATCTACTGGTGGATATGTCATCTTCACAACCAGGGAGAGCCTCCACCAGTCTCATCTACTGGTGGATATGTCATCTTCACAACCAGGGAGAGCCTCCACCAGTCTCATCTACTGGTGGATGTGTCATCTTCACAACCAGGGAGAGCCTCCACCAGTCTCATCTACTGGTGGATGTGTCATCTTCACAACCAGGGAGAGCCTCCACCAGTCTCATCTACTGGTGGATATGTCATCTTCACAACCAGGGAGAACCTCCACCAGTCTCATCTACTGGTGGATATGTCATCTTCACAACCAGGGAGAGCCTCCACCAGTCTCATCTACTGGTGGATATGTCATCTTCACAACCAGGGAGAGCCTCCACTAGTCTCATCTACTGGTGGATATGTCATCTTCACAACCAGGGAGAACCTCCACCAGTCTCATCTACTGGTGGATGTGTAATCTTCACAACCAGGGAGAGCCTCCACCAGTCTCATCTACTGGTGGATGTGTCATCTTCACAACCAGGGAGAACCTCCACCAGTCTCATCTACTGGTGGATGTGTCATCTTCACAACCAGGGAGAGCCTCCACCGGTCTCATCTACTGGTGGATATGTCATCTTCACAACCAGGGAGAACCTCCACCAGTCTCATCTACTGGTGGATATGTCATCTTCACTATGCTAGACTGTGTCTGTGTGTTTCAGTTTGGTGATGACGTTCTACGTGGAGACGACAGCTGAGAGTACCCACAAAGTCCTTCCTGGCACAGAGGTGGTACAAGAACTCAGGAAGAAGTTACGCACTAATGGAGATCTTTTTGAATACAAAGTCGTGCAAATAAACACGCTAGGTAAGCAAACTTTACATTTTCAGATAGTTGTTATCACCGGATGTTGTTTATCTATGTTAGTGTGCCAGTGTCGTTTATCTACATCAGTGTGCCAGTGTTGTTTATCTACGTCAGTGTGCCAGTGTCATTTATCTACGTCAGTATGCCAGTGTCGTTTATCTATGTCAGTGTGCCAGTGTCATTTATCTACGTCAGTGTGCCAGTGTTGTTTATCTACGTCAGTGTGCCAGTGTTGTTTATCTATGTCAGTGTGCCAGTGTTGTTTATCTACGTCAGTGTGCCAGTGTCATTTATCTACGTCAGTATGCCAGTGTCATTTATCTACGTCAGTGTGCCAGTGTCATTTATCTATGTCAGTGTGCCAGTGTCGTTTATCTACGTCAGTGTGCCAGTGTTGTTTATCTACGTCAGTGTGCCAGTGTCGTTTATCTACGTCAGTGTGCCAGTGTCGTTTATCTACGTCAGTGTGCCAGTGTCGTTTATCTACGTCAGTGTGCCAGTGTCATTTATCTATGTCAGTGTGCCAGTGTCGTTTATCTATGTCAGTGTGCCAGTGTCATTTATCTACGTCAGTGTGCCAGTGTCATTTATCTACGTCAGTGTGCCAGTGTCGTTTATCTACGTCAGTGTGCCAGTGTCGTTTATCTATGTCAGTGTGCCAGTGTCGTTTATCTATGTCAGTGTGCCAGTGTCATTTATCTACGTCAGTATGCCAGTGTCGTTTATCTACGTCAGTGTGCCAGTGTCGTTTATCTACGTCAGTGTGCCAGTGTCGTTTATCTATGTCAGTGTGCCAGTGTCATTTATCTATGTCAGTGTGCCAGTGTCGTTTATCTACGTCAGTATGCCAGTGTCATTTATCTACGTCAGTGTGCCAGTGTCGTTTATCTATGTCAGTGTGTCAGTGTGCCAGTGTCGTTTATCTACGTCAGTGTGCCAGTGTTGTTTATCTACGTCAGTGTGCCAGTGTCATTTATCTATGTCAGTGTGCCAGTGTCGTTTATCTACGTCAGTGTGCCAGTGTTGTTTATCTACGTCAGTGTGCCAGTGTCATTTATCTACGTCAGTATGCCAGTGTCATTTATCTACGTCAGTGTGCCAGTGTCATTTATCTATGTCAGTGTGCCAGTGTCATTTATCTACGTCAGTGTGCCAGTGTCGTTTATCTACGTCAGTGTGCCAGTGTTGTTTATCTATGTCAGTGTGCCAGTGTCGTTTATCTATGTCAGTGTGCCAGTGTCGTTTATCTATGTCAGTGTGCCAGTGTCGTTTATCTACGTCAGTGGGCCAGTGTCATTTATCTACGTCAGTGTGCCAGTGTTGTTTATCTATGTCAGTGTGCCAGTGTCGTTTATCTACGTCAGTGTGCCAGTGTCGTTTATCTATGTCAGTGTGTATCTACGTCAGTGTGCCAGTGTTGTTTATCTACATCAGTATGCCAGTGTTGTTTATCTACATCAGTGTGCCAGTGTCATTTATCTATGTCAGTGTGCCAGTGTCGTTTATCTACATCAGTGTGCCAGTGTCATTTGTCTACGTCAGTGTGCCAGTGTCATTTATCTACGTCAGTGTGCCAGTGTCATTTATCTACGTCAGTGTGCCAGTGTCGTTTATCTACGTCAGTATGCCAGTGTCGTTTATCTACGTCAGTGTGCCAGTGTCGTTTATCTATGTCAGTGTGCCAGTGTCGTTTATCTACATCAGTGTGCCAGTGTCATTTGTCTACGTCAGTGTGCCAGTGTTGTTTATCTACGTCAGTGTGCCAGTGTCATTTATCTACGTCAGTGTGCCAGTGTCATTTGTCTACGTCAGTGTGCCAGTGTCATTTGTCTACGTCAGTGTGCCAGTGTCATTTGTCTACGTCAGTATGCCAGTGTCATTTATCTACGTCAGTTTGCCAGTGTCATTTGTCTACGTCAGTGTGCCAGTGTCATTTATCTACGTCAGTGTGCCAGTGTTGTTTGTCTACGTCAGTGTGCCAGTGTCGTTTGTCTACGTCAGTGTGCCAGTGTCGTTTATCTACGTCAGTGTGCCAGTGTCGTTTGTCTACGTCAGTGTGCCAGTGTCATTTATCTACGTCAGTGTGCCAGTGTTGTTTATCTACGTCGGTGTGCCAGTGTCGTTTATCTACATCAGTATGCCAGTGTTGTTTATCTACGTCGGTGTGCCAGTGTCGTTTATCTACATCAGTATGCCAGTGTTGTTTATCTATGTCGGTGTGCCAGTGTCATTTATCTACATCAGTGTGCCAGTGTTGTTTATCTACGTCGGTGTGCCAGTGTCATTTATCTACGTCAGTGTGCCAGTGTTGTTTATCTACGTCGGTGTGCCAGTGTCGTTTATCTACGTCAGTGTGCCAGTGTCATTTGTCTACGTCAGTGTGCCAGTGTCGTTTATCTACGTCAGTGTGCCAGTGTCATTTATCTATGTCAGTGTGCCAGTGTCATTTGTCTACATCAGTGTGCCAGTGTCGTTTATCTACATCAGTGTGCCAGTGTCATTTATCTATGTCAGTGTGCCAGTGTCATTTGTCTACGTCAGTATGCCAGTGTCGTTTATCTACGTCAGTATGCCAGTGTCATTTATCTACGTCAGTATGCCAGTGTCATTTATCTACGTCAGTGTGCCAGTGTCATTTATCTACGTCGGTGTGCCAGTGTTGTTTATCTATGTCAGTGTGCCAATGTTGTTTATCTACGTCGGTGTGCCAGTGTCGTTTATCTACGTCGGTGTGCCAGTGTTGTTTATCTACGTCGGTGTGCCAGTGTTGTTTATCTACATCAGTATGCCAGTGTTGTTTATGTAAGTCAGTGTGCCAGTGTTGTTTATCTACGTCAGTGTGCCAGTGTTGTTTATGTAAGTCAGTGTTCCAGTGTCATTTATCTACATCAGTGTGCCAGTGTTGTTTATCTATGTCAGTGTGCCAGTGTTGTTTATCTACATCAGTATGCCAGTGTTGTTTATCTACGTCAGTGTGCCAGTGTCATTTATCTACATCAGTATGCCAGTGTTGTTTATCTATGTCAGTATGCCAGTGTTGTTTATCTACGTCAGTGTGCCAGTGTCATTTATCTACGTCAGTGTGACAGTGTTGTTTATCTACGTCAGTATGCCAGTGTTGTTTATCTATGTCAGTGTGCCAGTGTCATTTATCTACGTCAGTGTGCCAGTGTTGTTTATCTACGTCAGTGTGCCAGTGTCGTTTATCTACGTCGGTGTGCCAGTGTCGTTTATCTACGTCAGTGTGCCAGTGTCATTTATCTACGTCGGTGTGCCAGTGTCGTTTATCTACGTCAGTGTGCCAGTGTTGTTTATCTACGTCAGTGTGCCAGTGTCATTTATCTACGTCAGTGTGCCAGTGTTGTTTATCTATGTCAGTGTGCCAGTGTCATTTATCTACGTCAGTGTGCCAGTGTCATTTATCTACGTCTGTGTGCCAGTGTTGTTTATCTATGTCAGTGTGCCAGTGTCATTTATCTACATCAGTGTGCCAGTGTCGTTTATCTACGTCAGTGGGCCAGTGTTTTGAATCATCGTTGTGTTTACTTAGTGAGTGAAATGACAGACATAGTGTCGGACAATATGTTGTCCTGGTGAAAAATACATAGCATGCTGTAGTGTTATGAGGCAGATGTAGGTGTCCTGAATAGATTTGGCAAGTTGTCGAATTTGGCTTGAGGTACATACTTTAAATGTTTTATGAACATATATATATATATATATATATAACAGCAAGGTTCAATAAAATGTGAGGTTTTTTGTTCCTTAATTTTCCACCAGTCCAAAATTAACTCGGGCCCCTTCAAATGACATTTCGAAAGACAACATGGTTGACAGTGGGCAGTGGACTTACCACAAAGCTGCATTCACAGCGGTTGTTTGTGTCATCGAATAAAGCAATTGTTGCCACACTTAAGTGGGTCAAATGAGAATTGTTTCACGGGTGAAATTTTTATGAATAATGGCAAGGTGTGAGTACACCAGGAACGACTGGGGAGAAGATTAAACATTGCCTGTGACACGTGTACAAACTGAAATAGATTCTTGCAACACAAGAACATTTCTAATAATAACTTACAGTTAACTCTTTAGAAAAATTTATTCTACTGTTAAAATTGTAGATGAGTTCCAGTTCTGTAATGGAGTTGTCCCATGTGTGGGCTACAGTAACTGTGTTGTACTTTATGTGTGCCTTTAGTGCTTATTCTGTTTACCATCAGATATTACAGACAGAACCATGACAGACTGTGATGTCATGCAGTGATAGGTACAGACAGAACCATGACAGACTGTGATGTCATGCAGTGAGAGGCACAGACAGAACCATGACAGACTGTGATGTCATGCAGTGATAGGCACAGACAGAACCATGACAGACTGTGACGTCATGCAGTGATAGGCACAGACAGAACCATGACAGACTGTGACGTCATGCAGTGATAGGCACAGACAGAACCATGACAGACTGTGATGTCATGCAGTGATAGGCACAGACAGAACCACGACAGACTGTGATGTCATGCAGTGATAGGCACAGACAGAACCATGACAGACTGTGATGTCATGCAGTGAGAGGCACAGACAGAACCATGACAGACTGTGATGTCATGCAGTGATAGGCACAGACAGAACCATGACAGACTGTGATGTCATGCAGTGATAGGCACAGACAGAACCACGACAGACTGTGATGTCATGCAGTGATAGGCACAGACAGAACCACGACAGACTGTGACGTCATGCAGTGATAGGCACAGACAGAACCACGACAGACTGTGACGTCATGCAGTGATAGGCACAGACAGAACCATGACAGACTGTGATGTCATGCAGTGATAGGCACAGACAGAACCATGACAGACTGTGATGTCATGCAGTGATAGGCACAGACAGAACCATGACAGACTGTGATGTCATGCAGTGATAGGCACAGACAGAACCATGACAGACTGTGATGTCATGCAGTGATAGGCACAGACAGAACCATGACAGACTGTGACGTCATGCAGTGATAGGCACAGACAGAACCATGACAGACTGTGACGTCATGCAGTGATAGGCACAGACAGAACCATGACAGACTGTGACGTCATGCAGTGATAGGCACAGACAGAACCATGACAGACTGTGACGTCATGCAGTGATAGGCACAGACAGAACCATGACAGACTGTGACGTCATGCAGTGATAGGCACAGACAGAACCATGACAGACTGTGATGTCATGCAGTGATAGGCACAGACAGAACCATGACAGACTGTGATGTCATGCAGTGATAGGCACAGACAGAACCATGACAGACTGTGATGTCATGCAGTGATAGCTACAGACAGAACCATGACAGACTGTGATGTCATGCAGTGATAGGCACAGACAGAACCATGACAGACTGTGATGTCATGCAGTGATAGGTACAGACAGAACCATGACAGACTGTGATGTCATGCAGTGATAGGCACAGACAGAACCATGACAGACTGTGATGTCATGCAGTGATAGGTACAGACAGAACCATGACAGACTGTGATGTCATGCAGTGATAGGTACAGACAGAACCATGACAGACTGTGATGTCATGCAGTGATAGGCACAGACAGAACCATGACAGACTGTGATGTCATGCAGTGATAGCTACAGACAGAGAATGACATATAAGACAAGACAAAGGATAACATTTCGTGTCATTTTGTGTTGTAGTTTGTCACAACAACTGTTCAGGTCACGGCCACTGTGACCAGAACACGAATCAGTGTGTGTGTGAACCCTTCTGGATGGGCAACTTCATGAAAACCTATTTCACAGACGCGGATAGTAACTGCGGTAAGTGACACTTCAGTTGTGAGAAATCTTCAACCGTGTTCTACCATAATACAGACGGGTTCAGTTGTGAGATTCGTAAGATAATTGGCTAGCCATGTCACATGTCGTCTTTGGAAAGAAAACACTGTAGTTTAACTTGTAGACTTTAAAAAGGTAATGCTTATTGTGAAAGTAATTTCCCAAAGTTCTTTTGAATTGTTTTGGTTGTGTTTCAGATTGGAGCATCCTCTACGTGATTATTGTAAGCTTTATTCTTGTCATTGCTTGCACAGGGCATTGTGTGGCTGGCAATCTGTTTATGTAAAAGGTAGGTGACCCTAACTCATCCGCACAGCCTCTCAGTTTAACTTGACATCCTGTTGGCATGTTTTCATAATTAATGTTACTTGTTACATTAACATGTGAGTGTGGTACTGTTTATAGAACCACACTCACATTTTAATGTAACAAGTCATAACATTGCCAAATTGAATGTTAGTCTGTTTATTTAACATCAGTATTAATTACAATAAAAGGTTTGTTGTATACTCTACTCAGGAATCTCTGTGGCTGATTCAATGAATTATTTTTCGTGTCTGTCATATTCAAGAAACTCTCAGTCCTGGCAGTATGTGGTCACTATTACATGCAATAGAAGACTAATTGTAGTGAGTTTATATAATATATAACAATTAGAATAGGAAGGAGAACAAAACTTTGTAGGGGGCAGAAGGAGTCTTAAAACGAGGTAATAGATCTAGCCTGCAATGTACATCTGTGTTGAGTTGTCCTCTAAATGGTTGCTAAATGTTTGCACAGATTATCAGATGAAAAACACTGAGTGTCGTTTTGTAGATGGAGAAAGTTAAAACCAAAGAAACGATGTCGTTACTCGCTACTACCAGAAGTAGATAATACACAGGAAGATACAGTGGGACGCACCGCACTTATAGGGAAAGGTTTGTGCCTGCACTTGCTGCTCCAGTGGTGCCTTCATGGGGGAGATGGCACAGGCACCGGTCAGGAGGTGCTGGATATAGCAATACCCTTGGTATTTCAGCTACACAAAACACATATCTGGACTTGAGTGCTGCTGAAACACAGTGGTTATGGGCTACTAAAACGTAGTGTTTATGTACTACTTAAACACAAAGTTTATGTACTACTCAAACACAGTGTTTATGTACTACTCAAACACATTGTTTATGTACTACGTATACACATAGTTTATGTACTACTCAAACACAGGGTTTATGTACTACGTATACACACAGTTTATGTACTACTCAAACACATTGTTTATGTACTACGTATACACATAGTTTATGTACTACTCAAACACAGTGTTTATGTACTACGTATACACACAGTTTATGTACTACTCAAACACAGTGTTTATGTACTACGTATACACATAGTTTATGTACTACTCATACACAGTGTTTAAGTACTACGTATACACACAGTTTATGTACTACTCAAACAGTGTTTATGTACTACGTATACACACAGTTTATGTACTACTCAAACAGTGTTTATGTACTACGTATACACACAGTTTATGTACTACTCAAACACAGTGTTTATGTACTACGTATACACATAGTTTATGTACTACTCATACACAGTGTTTAAGTACTACGTATACACACAGTTTATGTACTACTCAAACAGTGTTTATGTACTACGTATACACACAGTTTATGTACTACTCAAACACAGTGTTTATGTACTACGTATACACACAGTTTATGTACTACTCAAACACAGTGTTTATGTACTACGTATACACATAGTTTATGTACTACTCATACACAGTGTTTAAGTACTACGTATACACACAGTTTATGTACTACTCAAACAGTGTTTATGTACTACGTATACACACAGTTTATGTACTACTCAAACAGTGTTTATGTACTACGTATACACACAGTTTATGTACTACTCAAACACAGTGTTTATGTACTACGTATACACATAGTTTATGTACTACTCAAACACAGGGTTTAAGTACTACGTATACACACAGTTTATGTACTACTCAAACAGTGTTTATGTACTACGTATACACACAGTTTATGTACTACTCAAACAGTGTTTATGTACTACGTATACACATAGTTTATGTACTACTCAAACACAGTGTTTATGTACTACGTATACACACAGTTTATGTACTACTCAAACACAGGGTTTATGTACTACGTATACACACAGTTTATGTACTACTCAAACAGTGTTTATGTACTACGTATACATACAGTTTATGTACTACTCAAACACAATGTTTATGTACTACATATACACACAGTTTATGTACTACTCAAACACAGTGTTTATGTACTACGTATACCCACAGTTTATGTACTACTCAAACACAGGGTTTAAGTACTACGTATACACACAGTTTATGTACTACTCAAACACAGGGTTTAAGTACTACGTATACACACAGTTTATGTACTACTCAAACAGTGTTTATGTACTACGTATACACACAGTTTATGTACTACTCAAACACAGTGTTTATGTACTACGTATACACATAGTTTATGTACTACTCAAACACATTGTTTATGTACTACGTATACACATAGTTTATGTACTACTCAAACACATTGTTTATGTACTACGTATACACATAGTTTATGTACTACTCAAACACATTGTTTATGTACTACGTATACACACAGTTTATGTACTACTCAAACACAGGGTTTAAGTACTACGTATACACACAGTTTATGTACTACTCAAACAGTGTTTATGTACTACGTATACACACAGTTTATGTACTACTCAAACACAGTGTTTATGTACTACGTATACACATAGTTTATGTACTACTCAAACACAGTGTTTATGTACTACGTATACACACAGTTTATGTACTACTCAAACACAGGGTTTATGTACTACGTATACACACAGTTTATGTACTACTCAAACAGTGTTTATGTACTACGTATACATACAGTTTATGTACTACTCAAACACAATGTTTATGTACTACGTATACATACAGTTTATGTACTACTCAAACACAGTGTTTATGTACTACGTATACACACAGTTTATGTACTACTCAAACACAGGGTTTAAGTACTACGTATACACACAGTTTATGTACTACTCAAACACAGGGTTTAAGTACTACGTATACACACAGTTTATGTACTACTCAAACAGTGTTTATGTACTACGTATACACACAGTTTATGTACTACTCAAACACAGGGTTTAAGTACTACGTATACACACAGTTTATGTACTACTCAAACAGTGTTTATGTACTACGTATACACACAGTTTATGTACTACTCAAACACAGGGTTTATGTACTACGTATACACACAGTTTATGTACTACTCAAACACAGTTTGTATGTACTACGTATACATACAGTTTATGTACTTCTCAAACACATTGTTTATGTACTACGTATACACACAGTTTATGTACTACTCAAACACAGTGTTTATGTACTACGTATACACACAGTTTATGTACTACTCAAACACAGTGTTTATGTACTACGTATACACACAGTTTATGTACTACTCAAACACAGTGTTTATGTACTACGTATACACACAGTTTATGTACTACTCAAACACAGTGTTTATGTACTACGTATACACATAGTTTATGTACTACTCAAACACAGTGTTTATGTACTACGTATACACACAGTTTATGTACTACTCAAACACAGTGTTTATGTACTACTTATATACTTAGTTTATGTACTACTCAAACACAGTGTTTATGTACTACTTATATACTTAGTTTATGTACTACTCAACCACAGTGTCCATTTTAGACAGTATGCACAAGGTGCAATACTAAACATTATGCTTCAGAGTAGATATGTAAACTATGTGGATGGGGCCTTTGTGTGTATGTTACATCTAATTCCCTGGCTGTCTTCAGTGGCTTATTACAATCTGACAAGGGTAAGAAAATTACAATCTCTATTGGCACTGTTTCAGAGATGGATCAATATGGCAGTCTGCAGATTAGCGACGTCACAAGTGATGAGGAAACACTGTTCGTGAGCAGGAACGCAAAGACACACACGCCTAGAAATGGATTCGTCAGAAACGGCAGAAGCAAAGTGAAGACATGACAGCAAGCAACCAGCGGGATCACGGCAAACCGTTGAACAGTGCAATTTTGTTAACAAACGTTGTTGTGACCTGTGTGCTATCTGCGACTGGACGATACGCATTCCACAAGCTGTATGTTGATACTGATGAGGGTAACTAATTGATTACTGGCTGTCCATGCTGTGCAACATTCTTGATGTTAGGCACTGCATGTGATATGTGTGTCTATGTTGGTTGTTTGTATATAATGACATTTTGTGGTTTAACCCGTCCTCACAAACATTGCATTTTTATTTAATTTTTGGGGTAATCTGAATGTATTCTGGCCTGAAACTATTGACGGTCACTTGCTCATTTGACACCCGAGTTGTCCTTTATATGCCAATGCATGTTTTTACATCAGCAATATGCGTTCTCACTCAACAGTTCTGTGTACGTCGAATTTAATTCGCAACTGTTAGAGATAACTATTAGTAAACACTGGTGATTTGCAGTTAAGCATATTCTCTGAGAAAAAACAGATTTGTTACACCTATTTTCATGGGATGCTCAACTGTGATGCGTGTTTCACAAAAAGCTAACTTCTTAGTTAAATCTGTTTACAGCTGCAGTTGTATTGTCCACATCTACACTGTCAGTGCATTCTGTAGCTTGTGTCACCAGCTTGTTACAGATAGTCACACCAGGACAGCTGAGGTTTGTGAACATGTCAAATGTCAGCCACCACTTTCACAAATTACACGTACTCGTTGCTCACACTGGTAATGTAAATGTATGCATGTAAACGTGGTTCCACTCTGCGTTGCCATTTCACAATGATTCTGCTTGTAATATGGACTTTTACATCCAATTCTGGAGGTATAAGAGGATTTAACAAGAAGACATACATGAAGTAGGCTTTGAGCCAAGCCTCTGATTGGGCTAGGGTTGGGACTCATTCGGGGCCTCGATTGGGTACACAGAATTTATATCTAGAAAATATACGGAATCACCGTTCAGCATTTACATGTATGGCAGCAACAAGTCAGATCATCTAAAATACAAATTAAGCCTCCATTATAGATCTGGTACATAGGTCTCCAACGCTCCTTCTAAACATATTTTTTTACAGTATTAAAACATCTGACATTTGTACATAAATGTGAAAATGTGTTAGTTATAGATATCCAGTGTGTGCGATAATTTCCAAACTCACTGTGAAGCAGATCGATTTTGAGGCGTAACGATATTTGAACCATGAAACTGTGATCAAATGTACTCATAGAAATGAAGATTGAACAAGATTGTTACCCAGGAGACAAGTGGACAGGGAAGTCTTTGGTTTATTGAATGTCTAACATTATTAACTGTGTAACTCATCCTTGGAATTAGTTGTCAGTTTTGTATTTTGCCATTCACACTAGTAGCATTCACGTTATGTGCAGATGATTTGTACCATTCATTCGTCATCATCATCTGTGAGAATTACAGTACGTCATTCTTGTATATAATCTGCATTTCAAAACCATTCATGATTTAGTTCCGTCCTCTTAGCAGGAACAATCCTATCTATGTTTATATTGCAATTAAACATCTGTGAGCTATTGAAATCAATGTCCGCATGTTCAATATGTTCACCATTCAACTGTCTCGCATCTAGAAATGACAATTTAAATGAAGAGCAAAACTAGAGCAAAAGCCCAGTCATCAAAGTTCACCTTTGGCCCAATTTTGGTTGTATATTTGTATGTATTTACACAATGAAGGGGCACTTGGTTTCAATAGTTCATTATCTACTGTGAGAATAGTTTTTGATATATAATCTACACTAACCCATCACTAACATTGTTTTGTTTTCGTGTCCTCATCTCATTCTTAGTGAGCTAACACTTCTATCAGTATTGTATTTTATAACCACTCGGTATGTTAAGAAATGTTTATTTGATCTCCTAATCACCACGTTTAATTACAGGGTTTTCAACATAATTAATGCGATAAGATGTAACCTCTACAAATGATATAATTCTTTCAGGTGATCTTTGAGGGTGTTATAATGAAGGTATACATAATAATAGTATTACGGCATTACGGCCAAATTGAAATGGCCTTTGATGCATGATTGATGGTTGGTTGGGGGAAATATAATTTACTTGGAATAACTGCGTCGAGGTTGTTTGTACTTATCTGACACAGACATTATGCAACAAAATAAAATGTCTGCCTAACCTGTATACTGCATTTGTCATGATGACCAGTGGAATAACATGTTGACCATTGACCCAACTGTTGGTCAACTGTCTTTAATGGTGCTGTCGACTCATTGGCATCAAATCCCATAAATCAATAAGTTACACAAAAACAAATATTTCAAAACAGTTGTGGCCATTTTGAAAAAAAAGACCACCTCTTTGTTTTTAAATTGGCTCTTCAACCAGATATGAAGAATGGCACAGAGTGAATACCTGTGCCAAGTTGCATGTCTATATCGCCATACGAACGATACCTTTTGACCCTTCTGGCATGTTGTAACTGATCAGACCTACTTCACTAGTGCCTGACAAATACATGCAACGAGTACGTCATTTTGTGACACTTTATTCATGTATATCGGCTAAAGTGTTCACTTCAGCTGGCTACAAATCTAGCGTCCAAACATTAATGTATACCTATTACCTACGGTCTAATCACAGCACAATAAAACTATACCACTATACGAGATATAATGTCGTAAAAAAGTACAAATGCATTTACATATATGAACACAAACGCGTGTAAGCTCTCACACACAAACATGCACACACAAATGGCAAATATATTTCCATATATACATATGCTGGATGCCTGAAGGCAAGAACTTTTTACAGCATCACATCTACGGGGCTTCGTAAACATAAACAATTCCAATAATCAAATCTGTTTTGGACAGGATTGGTCCCACCCACCCCCAGCAACCCCTCGTGCAACAAAATTGGCCAAAAAGGCAAATCAATATGTGATATATTGACATGTGACGAAGTTGCTAAAATAATTAGATTACAGACTGGGTCACAATTATTTCTATTGAAAAGAATATTTAATACATGCCAGGGAATTGCAATTGGTTAATTATATCAAAAACTAACCACACAAACAGGTCCAGCTAAAAACGTGTCTTAAGAGCAGAAACTGTCACTGTGGAGTATGAAATATATATATATTTTTTTTCAACTCCAAATAGATCCTTGACCCACCCACCCACCCACCCACCCACCCACCACCACCCACCACACCCACCCACCCACATCCAAATTTAATTTGGATTATTGGATTTTTTTACATTTACAAGCCTCATAATTACAAATAATCATGATTGCAATATCACACATCAAGCTTAATTAAATGATTTCACATGGGTCTGTGAATTAGACCTGCATATCTGAGGCGAGTTGGTCACCATGCGGTGGAGACAGTGGACACTGCTGGTCAAGCCGTAAGTTTAGATTTATTCAGCAGTGCTCACAGGTGCTTTAGCATAGTGCCTCATGTTCACAGTATTTACAATACTGTAGCACTGCGTGAAGTACAGAACTCTTACAGTAGTAAAGGGTTCTGACGTGCAAGTAGATTCAGTCTGGTACAAGTGCATGCCGGCACACTGGGTGTCCAGTTACTGGTCAGTCTTCTACCATTGAATGCTAACATGTTGGAAGTGCCTAGGTAATAGTCAGTTTAATACAGGATAATAGTAGTTTGTGTAAACTCTTCCACAGCTTTCACATGGAAGCTCAACTACTGTATCTATACAGAAACTGTACTGCTCGTGCTCGTCAAGTCTACACATCGGAACACATCAACACTGTGAATCTAGGCAAGTCTAGGTCTGTGAGGTGGACTGTGAGTCTAGGCATGCTACCTGTACTATGAGTCTAGGTCTATGAGGTGTACTGTGAGTCTAGGCCTGTGAGCTGTACTGTGGGTCTAGGCCTGTGAGCTGTACTGTGAGTCTAGGCCTGTGAGCTGTACTGTGAGTCTAGGCCTGTGAGCTGTACTGTGAGTCTAGGCCTGTGAGCTGTACTGTGAGTCTAGGCCTGTGAGCTGTACTGTGAGTCTAGGCCTGTGAGCTGAACTGTGAGTCTAGGTATGTGAGCTGTACTGTGAATCTCATCATGTGAGCCATACTGTGAGTCTAGGCCTGTGAGCCGTACTGTGAATCTCGTCATGTGAGCCGTACTGTGAGTCTAGACATGTGAGCTCTCCTGTGAGTCTAGGCCTGTGAGCTGTACTGTGAATCTCGTCATGTGAGCTGTACTGTGAGTCTAGGCATGTGAGCTGTACTGCGAGTCTAGGCCTGTTAGCTGTACTGTGAATCTCGGCATGTGAGCTGTACTGTGAGTCTCGTCATGTGAGCTGTACTGTGAGTCTAGGCATGTGAGCTGTACTGTGAGTCTAGGCATGTGAGCTGTACTGTGAGTCTAGGCATGTGAGCTGTACTGTGAGTCTAGGCATGTGAGCTGTACTGTGAGTCTAGGCATGTGAGCTGTACTGTGAGTCTAGGCATGTGAGTGTACTGTGAGTCTGTCATGTGAGTGTACTGTGAGTCTAGGCATGTGAGCTGTACTGTGAGTCTAGGTCTGTGAGCTGTACTGTGAGTCTAGGCATGTGAGCTGTACTGTGAGTCTAGGCATGTGAGCTGTACTGTGAGTCTAGGCATGTGAGCTGTACTGTGAGTCTAGGCATGTGAGCTGTACTGTGAGTCTAGGCCTGTGAGCTGTACTGTGAGTCTAGGCATGTGAGCTGTACTGTGAGTCTAGGCATGTGAGCTGTACTGTGAGTCTAGGCATGTGAGCTGTACTGTGAGTCTAGGCATGTGAGCTGTACTGTGAGTCTAGGCATGTGAGCTGTACTGTGAGTCTAGGCATGTGAGCTGTACTGTGAGTCTAGGCATGTGAGCTGTACTGTGAGTCTAGGCATGTGAGCTGTACTGTGAGTCTAGGCATGTGAGCTGTACTGTGAGTCTAGGCATGTGAGCTGTACTGTGAGTCTAGGCATGTGAGCTGTACTGTGAGTCTAGGCATGTGAGCTGTACTGTGAGTCTAGGCATGTGAGCTGTACTGTGAGTCTAGGCATGTGAGCTGTACTGTGAGTCTAGGCATGTGAGCTGTACTGTGAGTCTAGGCATGTGAGCTGTACTGTGAGTCTAGGCATGTGAGCTGTACTGTGAGTCTAGGCATGTGAGCTGTACTGTGAGTCTAGGCATGTGAGCTGTACTGTGAGTCTAGGCATGTGAGCTGTACTGTGAGTCTAGGCATGTGAGCTGTACTGTGAGTCTAGGCATGTGAGCTGTACTGCTGAGTGACCCTGGCACCAGGGGCTCTGCCGACACGAACGGAACGTTTTATGGGTCTCTCAATGGTGCGTATCTTTCCCCTGTCCATCGGCCGCACGAGTGTGTGATTCTGATGCAAAGAACACATTATCATTTCCACAATGCAGTTGATATGGCAATCAGTTTATATCAAAGTTTGTAGATAACAAAATGTTTTCATGTTATATTCTCGGAAACCCCACTCCCCTGAATTATTACTCTGTAGTCCCGACTGAAAGTGACACATGTAAGTGTTATAGCTTTATAGAAGTATTGGCATTACAATGTTTATAAACATATATTTACAATCATAATGTATAACAAGCACTCAACCTTCTTACTTTCTGATTCAACGGTGAGTGCCCCTAATGTGATATAACATTTACTGTTCCTAAAACAATTATTCCCAACTCTTTCTGGTATTACCATGTTTTAATTTAAAATAAAAAATGATAATTGCCTTGTATTAATCACTAGACGCGTAAATTATTTATCAGCTTCCCATTTGCAAGCTAACTTTTAGTTGGATCTGTAACGTAAAAAACTTGCACATCTGTTGAAAATAGCAACATCGATGTATGCTTCCTCATTTTAAAAATAAATAATTCCTACAAAGAGAGTGCTGTTTTATAAACACTATGTATTAGTTATGGCGCAGGTCATCAACAAATAGCATTGAAATGTACTCCAGGTTGAACCTGTGTAGTCAGTATAAGGTGGTAAACATCATCAGTGTCATTACCACTGAGAGTATTACATTAAATTGAGTTAGCTTTTTACCATTCTATTTACAATTCCACGCATTATACTACTATTTTTTGTCAACACTGGTCATAACAGATATCATTTTTTTAATAAAACAAACATTCAGAAATGGGTTTTTAAATGTTACATATGTTTACATGATATGAAGGGCTGAGAAAATAAAACTGGTGCTGGTAGGGGAATTGTTTAAAAATTATACGAGTAAGAGGGCCCAAGGTTGCATGCTTATTATATATTGTCATAGTAAATGTTTGTAAACAGTGTAATGCCAGTTCTTCTACCAAGACTAACACTGTTACACTTGTCACTTTCTGCCTGGACAATTAGCAACATTACACAGTGCTAATTCAGGGAGAAGGGGTATCTGATTAAAACTACATTAAAAGCATCAGAAACCAGCAGAATTAATACCATAGCAACTAAATTGTTTAGAGATGTGTCTGTATTGTACTGGTGTTAACCAAGAGTTGCTAACCTTATTTATTTATCAATTTTAGTACATATTATTAATGCTATCACAGTGTGTCTTATCAAAGAACCTTTTAAGGAATATTACTTGCTTATTTTTTTATTAATTATTATTTATAGTACTTATTTATATACATAATTTATTTATCTTACTAATTTTAGTGCTGATTAGTATTACTACCATTTTAATGTGTCTTATTAACCGTATATATTATTGATCACCAATCTTATTACTGTCACTTTACTGTGTAACTGAAGAACAATTTCCGTTTTTAATGTGATGTTTTAAATGGGCAATAAAGTCTTTTGAATCTTGATGATGTGAACTAACCTCTGGCGCATGCCACTCCATTGCTTCGTCCTCTTTGCGTTCTTTCTTGTTATCCTGCAAAAGAAAACACATCACTCTTGTGTAACCTTGTATCCCTCCACACACAAGGAAATGTATCAGGCGTAATGACAGTCGATCGACCTACTCTCTGGCTGTCACACCTCTAAACTTATTGTATTTGTTCTATTCAACGTACAGTATACAGACAATTTCGCAAGTAAACTTGCTTCTTTGACATTAACAATATGGAGGTGCCATCTAGTCACTGGTATAGTTTCACTATGCACATGTGTGTGTGCTTGTGCATGTGAGGTGTGTGCGTGCATGTGTGCTAGTGCGCATGCATGTACTGTATGATGAGTGAGGTGGACTACCTCGCTGTTTCTTTAAGCCACCTCACTCAAAATATCAAAAAATTGCCACCTCATGCTATTTCTTGCTGTAAACATGTTTACACGCTGCTACCTTGCTGTAAACATGTTTACACGCTGCTACCTTGCTGTAAACATGTTTACACGCTTCTACCTTGCTGTAAACATGTTTACACGCTGCTACCTTGCTGTATACATGTTTACACGCTGCTACCTTGCTGTAAACATGTTTACACGCTTCTACCTTGCTGTAAACATGTTTACACGCTTCTACCTTGCTGTATACATGTTTACACGCTGCTACCTTGCTGTAAACATGTTTACACGCTGCTACCTTGCTGTAAACATGTTTACACGCTGCTACCTTGCTGTAAACATGTTTACACGCTGCTACCTTGCTGTAAACATGTTTACACGCTGCTACCTTGCTGTAAACATGTTTACACGCTGCTACCTTGCTGTATACATGTTTACACGCTGCTACCTTGCTGTAAACATGTTTACACGCTGCTACCTTGCTGTCATGCATTTGTCTCCTCTCTATAGCCCAGAGAATAGATCAAACACCCTTTTTGATGGTGGTTTTGAAAACATCTCTGGGTGGCCATGCCCCCAAATCCACCACCGTATCACGCCTTCAGTGATCACTCAGTCCACCTCGCCCTTCATTTTACTCACTCACACTATGAGTGCGTGTGTGCATGTGTATGCGTGCCAGTGCACATGCATGTGCGTGTGTACGTGTGTATGCGTGCCAGTACACATGCATGTGCGTGTGTGCATGTGTATGCGTGCCAGTGCACATGCATGTGCGTGTGTACGTGTGTATGCGTGCCAGTACACATGCATGTGCGTGTGTGCATGTGTATGCGTGCCAGTGCACATGCATGCGTGTGTGCGTGTGTATGCGTGCCAGTGCACATGCATGTGCGTGTGTGCATGTGTATGCGTGCCAGTGCACATGCATGTGCGTGTGTGCATGTGTATGCGTGCCAGTGCACATGCATGTGCGTGTGTGCGTGTGTATGCGTGCCAGTGCACATGCATGTGCGTGTGTACGTGTGTATGCGTGCCAGTGCACATGCATGTGCGTGTGTGCATGTGTATGCGTGCCAGTGCACATGCATGTGCGTGTGTGCGTGTGTATGCGTGCAGCACATGCATGTGCGTGTGTACGTGTGTATGCGTGCCAGTGCACATGCATGTGCGTGTGTGCGTGTGTATGCATGCCAGTGCACGTGCACATGCATGTGCGTGTGCGTGTGTATGCGTGCCAGTGCACATGCATGTGCGTGTGCGTGTGTATGCGTGCCAGTGCACATGCATGTGCGTGTGTGCGTGTGTATGCGTGCCAGTGCACATGCATGTGCGTGTGTGCGTGTGTATGCGTGCCAGTGCACATGCATGTGCGTGTGTGCGTGTGTATGCGTGCCAGTGCACGTGCACATGCATGTGCGTGTGCGTGTGTATGCGTGCCAGTACACATGCATGTGCGTGTGTGCATGTGTATGCGTGCCAGTGCACATGCATGTGCGTGTGCGTGTGTATGCGTGCCAGTACACATGCATGTGCGTGTGTGCGTGTGTATGCGTGCCAGTGCACATGCATGTGCGTGTGTGCGTGTGTATGCGTGCCAGTGCACGTGCATGTGTGCGTGCGTGTGTGCGTGTGCGTGTTGACTTACGATCCAGCTGATGATACAGCTGCCAGGGACCCAGAGGATGAGGGAGAGGATGAGGACCGTGCCCACGATGTTGGCCCGCATGAATTGTACTGAAACACACACGGCGGTCACTTCTACACCACAGCATCATCCTAGCAATCGTAAAGCACCTGCTGAATTAATGACATTGTTCTAGAATTACACTAGTACGTGTGTGTGTGTGTGTGTGTGTGTGTGTGTGTGTGTGTGTGTGTTGTGTGTGTGTGGTGTGAGTGTGTGTGTGTGTGTGTGTGTGTTGTGTGTGTGTGTGTGTGTGTGTGTTGTGTGTTGTGTGTGTGTGTGTGTGTGTGTGTTGTGTGTGTGTGTGTGTGTGTGTGTGTGTGTGTGTGTGTGTGTGTGTGTGTGAGTGTGTGTGTGTGTGTGTCTGTGTGTGTGTGTGTGTGTGTGTGCATGCGTGCGTTGTGTGTTGTGTGTTGTGTGTTGTGTGTGTGTGTGTTTGTGTGTGTGTGTGTGTGTGTGTGTGTGAGTGCGTGCGTGCGTTGTGTGTTGTGTGTTGTGTGTTGTGTGTTGTGTGTTGTGTGTGTGGGTGTGTGTGTGTGTGTGTGTATGTATGTATGTGTGTGCGTGTATGAATATCTACATAGGAACTGTAGCCAAACTTGTATGGTGTTGTACTAGGGAGCAACTGTTCAGTGTTACATAACCTTCGATAAATGCCCAGTGCTGATACTTTGTGAAACCACCTTGTATAACTTCATGTGTCGTAACCTCTGACACATCATTTCAAAGTAAAGGATTGATTGTTTTGATTCTGATCTAACCCTGAAGATGATCGCTAAAAGTCATTGATGAACTACCAAGTTATCATTCCATGAGAATAGGTAGTTTAACTTATTCAGGGTGAGTTATCCACTTACTGTTGAGGGGGTGAGTTACCCACTTAGTGACGAGGGAGTGAGTTACCCACTTAGTGTCGAGGGGGTAAGTTACCCACTTAGTGACGAGGGGGTGAGTTACCCACTTAGTGTCAAGGTGGTGAGTTACCCACTTAGTGATGAGGGGGTGAATTACCCACTTTGTGTCAAAGAGGTGAGGCTTAATGTCAAGGGGGTGAGTTACTCACTTAGTGTTCAGGGGTGAATTACCCACTTAGTGTCGAGAAGGGTGAGTTACTCACCTAGTGTCGAGGGGGTGATGTTCTCCACTATGTCCCACAGTCGTTGCACCAGTGTTACAACTTGTTTTATGCAAATTCCCTGTAAACATAAACAGTTGATAAACAGTACCCGACAATAAAAAAAAATTCCGTTTAGTTACACATTACATTAATTTTACAGTTTGGTAAAATGAGCATAAGCAAATATTAGATACGATTAATGCTGGCATACAGGCAGAAGAGACCACTCGAGAATAACCCTACGAGACAACATTAGGAAGCACACATGCCTCAGTGTGTGTCGCTGGCAAATTGACAGAGAGAAAACAGTGAAAACCACTCCTCATATCACCGCAATAAATGAAGGACATGAGTGAATGAATGAGTGAGTGAATGAGTGAGTGAGTGAGTGAGTGAGTGAGTGAGTGAGTGAGTGAGTGAGTGAGTGAGAGAGAGAGCGAGTGAGGATGGAACCCTCCTGTATGTTTGGCAGCTCATGTGAAATTGTTCAAAGCATCGCTAATGGTCATTCGTAACATATGAGGAAAGTGATGTATGAGAAGTCCACATTCACTCACCTGTTTGTTGCAGTAGCCCTGTATGCAAGGCATGCCCTCCGGCAGGTTGTGCTCGTCACCCTTGTGTGGCGCACACTCGCTGGTGGTGTTTTGTCTACAGCACCACTTACACGAGAACTCCACTGCAACACGTGTGAAATGAATCAATTGCTGTGAAACTATGCCTATTTTGGGCGCTTTCAGGACCCTAGGGGCATGGCGTTTAGAAATATTCAAATTCTTATTTCTTTGGCATGGATATGTCTATGCAAGATTTGAAAAATAGGTCATTAATAGTATCAGAAATATGGCCACTAACGGCACAGAAAATCAAATGTATGAATTGATAAGAGGGATTTCAAACGGGCAAGAATGAACATCCAAGATTGGGAGTAAATGGGAGAGGATCACGGATCCGCCCACCTGGGACCATGAGGTAGATTTTTAACACCATTCTGTTTTCTAGTTTAGTGACACTTACATTTGTCACAGATGCAACTGATCAACCCCTCCTTTTCACAAAGAGGCACACACTGTCCATCAATACAAGTACCACTGAAACAGACACATGCTTATTTCAGTCATCATTTACCTCAAACTTGTGTACATGGGTCAAGATTGAACATGCAACTTTGTGTATGAAAACCAGATGACCTTGTATATTCAGTGACTACAGAAACGTTGTCAGAACCCAGTTATTTCATGTGAATAAAATGTGAAAAAAAGATTGATCTTGTTCATTTTAAAAGCCACATTACTCCCTCATACAGTACAAATATTCAGGCTAAACACAAATTCATTTATCCAAACCAAATTCTTCGGTCAGAAAACCTGACATCTACACTTGCTTCGACATATGTGAGATAAAAACACAAGCGATAATTTCACTGTAGGAAAATCAATCCTATACATTGTGCCACACACAATCTTTCGAATTTAAAAAATATTAGATCTATTACACAAATTCTTGTGAAAACCTTACAATTATCGCGTAGGGGTAAGTCATAGGCAATTTTGGCCCTTACATAAATATCGGCAGGAGGAAATCGTACTGTTTCAAGATATTTTCTATTTCTCGCTATCGGTACTCTTACAAGGGATGAAACTGCATACGATTTGTGCGATAATCGTATGTATACGTACGTTTTTTGGCAGGTGGAGTTGTTGTTGGCGGGGGGCGGGGGCGGACACGTAGCACTGGTGCCAGTGGTCTCAGTTAAGGCATCCAACTCTGTTACAACTGTCTCACACCGTCACAAACTGCACCATAGCTGATAATGAAGCAGACCGACTTGCATCTGGCCGTTACGTTTATTTTACGATTATTTTGCACACAAAGGGTTCTGGGGAAAAAAATTATAAATGCTGAGTCAGCATTCCCCCCCAAAAAAATCGTTAAAAATACACTTTTTTGGCAGGTTTTTTTTCCCAATGTGGTCCAGTTTTTAAATGGCATCCAATCTGTTACAACGGGGTCTCAATACAAATATATATATAATAAGCATACCATTATCTGGTTATTTATATATACGATTATTTTGCACACAAATTCTAATAATATTATAAATGCTGAGTAGCATTCCCAAAACATAGATTTGAAATACATACAAATTTTGTCCATGTGTTAATATGTATTTTTGTACACTATTTTTATATTATATATATATATATAATATTTAATAGGACATGTCTTATAATTCTTCCAACAAACACTGCTCACTCATAACAAGTTGTTCTGCTTTGCTCTGTCAATGCTGTCACACTTGCTTATTTGCTTTCAACTGTCTAGCGAAATGTCTCATAACAAATGTTTACATTACATTTGTATAACTTCCTGTTTGTACGATGATGACAGTGAAATTTTTTGAGGTGGTTGACAGCAATGACACCTGTACCAGGTGACTGTGGAGTGTGGAGACAGTGAATATTTGATGTGGTTGACAGCTATGACACCTGTACCAGGTGACTGTGGAGTGTGGAGACAGTGAATATTTGATGTGGTTGACAGCTATGACACCTGTACCAGGTGACTGTGGAGTGTGGAGACAGTGAATATTTGATGTGGTTGACAGCTATGACACCTGTACCAGGTGACTGTGGAGTGTGGAGACAGTGAATATTTGATGTGGTTGACAGCTATGACACCTGTACCAGGTGACTGTGGAGTGTGGAGACAGTGAATATTTGAGGTGGTTGACAGCAATGACACCTGTACCAGGTGACTGTGGAGTGTGGAGACAGTGAATATTTGATGTGGTTGACAGCTATGACACCTGTACCAGGTGACTGTGGAGTGTGGAGACAGTGAATATTTGAGGTGGTTGACAGCAATGACACCTGTACCAGGTGACTGTGGAGTGTGGAGACAGTGAATATTTGATGTGGTTGACAGCTATGACACCTGTACCAGGTGACTGTGGAGTGTGGAGACAGTGAATATTTGATGTGGTTGACAGCTATGACACCTGTACCAGGTGACTGTGGAGTGTGGAGACAGTGAATATTTGATGTGGTTGACAGCTATGACACCTGTACCAGGTGACTGTGGAGTGTGGAGACAGTGAATATTTGATGTGGTTGACAGCTATGACACCTGTACCAGGTGACTGTGGAGTGTGGAGACAGTGAATATTTGATGTGGTTGACAGCTATGACACCTGTACCAGGTGACTGTGGAGTGTGGAGACAGTGAATATTTGATGTGGTTGACAGCTATGACACCTGTACCAGGTGACTGTGGAGTGTGGAGACAGTGAATATTTGATGTGGTTGACAGCTATGACACCTGTACCAGGTGACTGTGGAGTGTGGAGACAGTGAATATTTGATGTGGTTGACAGCTATGACACCTGTACCAGGTGACTGTGGAGTGTGGAGACAGTGAATATTTGATGTGGTTGACAGCTATGACACCTGTACCAGGTGACTGTGGAGTGTGGAGACAGTGAATATTTGATGTGGTTGACAGCTATGACACCTGTACCAGGTGACTGTGGAGTGTGGAGACAGTGAATATTTGATGTGGTTGACAGCTATGACACCTGTACCAGGTGACTGTGGAGTGTGGAGACAGTGAATATTTGATGTGGTTGACAGCTATGACACCTGTACCAGGTGACTGTGGAGTGTGGAGACAGTGAATATTTGATGTGGTTGACAGCTATGACACCTGTACCAGGTGACTGTGGAGTGTGGAGACAGTGAATATTTGATGTGGTTGACAGCTATGACACCTGTACCAGGTGACTGTGGAGTGTGGAGACAGTGAATATTTGATGTGGTTGACAGCTATGACACCTGTACCAGGTGACTGTGGAGTGTGGAGACAGTGAATATTTGATGTGGTTGACAGCTATGACACCTGTACCAGGTGACTGTGGAGTGTGGAGACAGTGAATATTTGATGTGGTTGACAGCTATGACACCTGTACCAGGTGACTGTGGAGTGTGGAGACAGTGAATATTTGATGTGGTTGACAGCTATGACACCTGTACCAGGTGACTGTGGAGTGTGGAGACAGTGAATATTTGATGTGGTTGACAGCTATGACACCTGTACCAGGTGACTGTGGAGTGTGGAGACAGTGAATATTTGATGTGGTTGACAGCTATGACACCTGTACCAGGTGACTGTGGAGTGTGGAGACAGTGAATATTTGATGTGGTTGACAGCTATGACACCTGTACCAGGTGACTGTGGAGTGTGGAGACAGTGAATATTTGATGTGGTTGACAGCTATGACACCTGTACCAGGTGACTGTGGAGTGTGGAGACAGTGAATATTTGATGTGGTTGACAGCTATGACACCTGTACCAGGTGACTGTGGAGTGTGGAGACAGTGAATATTTGATGTGGTTGACAGCATGACACCTGTACCAGGTGACTGTGGAGTGTGGAGACAGTGAATATTTGATGTGGTTGACAGCTATGACACCTGTACCAGGTGACTGTGGAGTGTGGAGACAGTGAATATTTGATGTGGTTGACAGCTATGACACCTGTACCAGGTGACTGTGGAGTGTGGAGACAGTGAATATTTGATGTGGTTGACAGCTATGACACCTGTACCAGGTGACTGTGGAGTGTGGAGACAGTGAATATTTGATGTGGTTGACAGCTATGACACCTGTACCAGGTGACTGTGGAGTGTGGAGACAGTGAATATTTGATGTGGTTGACAGCTATGACACCTGCACCAGGTGACTGTGGAGTGTGGAGACAGTGAATATTTGATGTGGTTGACAGCTATGACACCTGTACCAGGTGACTGTGGAGTGTGGAGACAGTGAATATTTGATGTGGTTGACAGCTATGACACCTGTACCAGGTGACTGTGGAGTGTGGAGACAGTGAATATTTGATGTGGTTGACAGCTATGACACCTGTACCAGGTGACTGTGGAGTGTGGAGACAGTGAATATTTGATGTGGTTGACAGCTATGACACCTGTACCAGGTGACTGTGGAGTGTGGAGACAGTGAATATTTGATGTGGTTGACAGCTATGACACCTGTACCAGGTGACTGTGGAGTGTGGAGACAGTGAATATTTGATGTGGTTGACAGCTATGACACCTGTACCAGGTGACTGTGGAGTGTGGAGACAGTGAATATTTGATGTGGTTGACAGCTATGACACCTGTACCAGGTGACTGTGGAGTGTGGAGACAGTGAATATTTGATGTGGTTGACAGCTATGACACCTGTACCAGGTGACTGTGGAGTGTGGAGACAGTGAATATTTGATGTGGTTGACAGCTATGACACCTGTACCAGGTGACTGTGGAGTGTGGAGACAGTGAAAGGATATGTACAATTGGACGCTCCCTGACACAAGTCATCATGTGCTTCCTGGCAGGTCGTCGTCTTAGAGGCGAACTTACACTTCTGACAACACGGCTGGTTGACGTCACTGAAACAGCACCACACGTCACATGTCATTGAAACAACACCACACGTCACATGTCATTGAAACAACACCACACGTCACATGTCATTGAAACAACACCACACGTCACATGTCATTGAAACAACACCACACGTCACATGTCATTGAAACAACACCACACGTCACATGTCATTGAAACAACACCACACGTCACATGTCATTGAAACAACACCACACGTCACATGTCATTGAAACAACACCACACGTCACATGTCATTGAAACAACACCACACGTCACATGTCATTGAAACAACACCACACGTCACATGTCATTGAAACAACACCACACGTCACATGTCATTGAAACAACACCACACGTCACAGGTCATTGAAACAACACCACACGTCACATGTCATTGAAACAACACCACACGTCACATGTCATTGAAACAACACCACACGTCACATGTCATTGAAACAACACCACACGTCACATGTCATTGAAACAACACCACACGTCACAGGTCATTGAAACAACACCACACGTCACATGTCATTGAAACAACACCACACGTCACATGTCATTGAAACAACACCACACGTCACAGGTCATTGAAACAACACCACACGTCACATGTCATTGAAACAACACCACACGTCACATGTCATTGAAACAACACCACACGTCACATGTCATTGAAACAACACCACACGTCACAGTCATTGAAACAACACCACACGTCACATGTCATTGAAACAACACCACACGTCACATGTCATTGAAACAACACCACACGTCACATGTCATTGAAACAACACCACACGTCACATGTCATTGAAACAACACCACACGTCACATGTCATTGAAACAACACCACACGTCACATGTCATTGAAACAACACCACACGTCACATGTCATTGAAACAACACCACACGTCACATGTCATTGAAACAACACCACACGTCACATGTCATTGAAACAACACCACACGTCACATGTCATTGAAACAACACCACACGCCACATGTCATTGAAACAACACCACACGTCACATGTCATTGAAACAACACCACACGTCACATGTCATTGAAACAACACCACACGTCACATGTCATTGAAACAACACCACACGTCACATGTCATTGAAACAACACCACACGTCACATGTCATTGAAACAACACCACACGCCACTTTGTAAATTGAAACAACACCACACGTCACATGTCATTGAAACAACACCACACGTAAAACAGTGTCATTGAAACAACACCACACGCCACATGTCATTGAAACAACACCACACGTCACAGGTCATTGAAACAACACCACACGTCACAGGTCATTGAAACAACACCACACGCCACATGTCATTGAAACAACACCACACGCCACATGTCATTGAAACAACACCACACGTCACATGTCATTGAAACAACACCACACGTCACATGTCATTGAAACAACACCACACGCCACATGTCATTGAAACAACACCACACGTCACATGTCATTGAAACAACACCACACGCCACATGTCATTATGAAAGAGAAATCTGTGTTTCAACTGTTCGCTGATTATGTCATTTCATCATTACTTCCTGTAACACACCACCATCCATACCTTCAGCAGCGTTGTGTCTGGCAGGGAGAATCACCTACACCAGACACTTCAAAGTCTAGTGATTTCTACTAACCACTTATAGCAGCCTAGCACTCTTAATATATAACACCTCCAGGTATTGCCTTCAAACATTGGCTATTACCATAACCCAGCTATAACGGAGATTGAGAAGTTTACATTATTTACAAATTAACTCGTGACAGCTATAATTTTGTATTCAAATTTACGGCAACTTGAGTGAGTGTCACAATAATACTGTTAAAACGGGTAAAATAGGTAATTATAATTACACTAAGGTTTTATTCTCATGAATAAGATTCTAGATATTGTCATTGATATATTATTTAATTAATTGATATTATATTTTACTTGATTCAGAAATTGATAACATGAAAAAGCATTATGATATGAGATTCTTAATTAATCTGATTATAAACTTGATCTAATTACATGCTAAGTATGATTGGTGCACGTTTATAAACAACTGCTAACAGCAACAATAAAACAGCTACAAATTTGCAGAGTAGCTAATTAGCTATCTATAAAATGAAAATTATATTTTGTTGAATCAAGTAATTTTAGAACATCTGTCATAAATGCATAGAATGAAAACTGAACTTTGCAGAATATGAATAATGTTAGAATCTGCCGTAAGTAACGAACCTGCATTTGGCAGAAGACCTGAGCTTGCAGTTCTTGTCGCAACACGGGTCGTAGCCATTCTTCATGTCGTCCCCTCCGTCGCACTCTTCCCCGTCCTCCCACAGGGAGTTCCCACAATACTTCCCCAACTTCTCTACAACCACAGCCGACAGCAGGGATCAGTGTCACTCAACCAAACACATTCAGATGGCTGACTGTCAAGTATCAATTAAAACGCACCAGGGCTTTGTTAAATAATGAACACATCGTGTCCCGGTGATGATAAGCACAGTAAGTGCTTTTCTCTTAAATCAGATGTTAATTGGTTGGTTATGACACTATATAATGTACACATTCATTACAAGAAGAAAAGTGTTTCTAGTACCACAGGGCAAGAATACTGAAACAGTGTGAAATCTCCATGTCCAGAGGCCTAAAAGGAAGTGTTTCTTTCAAGTCAACATAAGAATTAAACGAGTGGAGAACAACTGAAGAGATTGAAAGCCACCATATGTACCTTTGAAACAGATGTGAGATTTGGACGCGAGGACAGCACCCATAGACCTCCTGCTACACGGGGAGAACTTCTGCAAAACAACACTTAGGGCATTAGACATCGTTCGCCCTCGTTTTCTTTCTCCTACCTTACGTCCATCTCCCTCATCTCTATTTGTCTATTCTATCAACCTACCTTTCTACCTTACCCCACCCTCTGATTCCCGCCCTCTGACTCCCGCCCTCTGACTCCCACCCTCTGACTCCCACCCTCTGACTCCCGCCCTCTGACTCCCACCCTCTGACTTCCACCCTCCGACTCCTGCCCTCTGACTCCCGCCCTCTGACTCCCGCCCTCTCATGCCCACCCTCTCTCTTCCACCCTCTCACCCCATCTCTCTCTTTCTATCCCCTCTCTCCCTTTATCCCGTCTCTACTGCCTGTTTATCCTATCCACCCATTTCTCCCGCTCTGCCTTTATCCCTCCCGCTCTCTCCCTGCCTCTCTCTATCAGATTCAGATATAAATTGTTCATACCCCTCTCTCTCTCTCTCCCTCTAGTCCCCCACCCCTTCCCCCACCCGTGTCTCACCCCTCTCTCTCTCTCCCTCTAGTCCACCACCCCTTCCCCCACCCGTGTCTCTCCTTTCACAACCATCAACGTCACCATATATCCAACTGTTGGTGTCACGGACCTACCTTGTTGTTTTTCTCGTACCCCGACACGGAGTACGTGTACATGATGTATTTGCCGCCACCCGCTCCTTTCGGTGAACACTCCTGCGTGTCGGGGTCATGCTCACTGCCCCAGTTATGACCTACAAACAGGAAACCCTACTTTGACCTGACTGGTCTGCACACAAGCCCCGCCTACTCACTGGGCTACTTCTCCCTGTCTTAGTTGTACTTCACAAACCTCCGCAGGACCCTGCTGTCAACCGGTGTCTCACACTCGTCACACACAAGCCCCGCCTACTCACTAGGCTACTTCTCCCTGTCTTAGTTGTACTTCACAAACCTCTGCAGGACCCTGCTGTCAACCGGTGTCTCACACTCGTCACACACAAGTCCCACCTACTCACTAGGCTACTTCTCCCTGTCTTAGTTGTACTTCACAAACCTCCGCAGGACACTGCTGTCAACCGGTGTCTCACACTCGTCACACACAAGCCCCGCCTACTCACTAGGCTACTTCTCCCTGTCTTAGTTGTACTTCACAAACCTCCGCAGGACCCTGCTGTCAACCGGTGTCTCACACTCGTCACACACAAGTCCCACCTACTCACTAGGCTACTTCTCCCTGTCTTAGTTGTACTTCACAAACCTCTGCAGGACCCTGCTGTCAACCGGTGTCTCACACTCGTCACACACAAGTCCCGCCTACTCACTAGGCTACTTCTCCCTGTCTTAGTTGTACTTCACAAACCTCCGCAGGACACTGCTGTCAACCCGTGTCTCACACTCGTCACACACAAGTCCCACCTACTCACTAGGCTACTTCTCCCTGTCTTAGTTGTACTTCACAAACCTCTGCAGGACACTGCTGTCAACCGGTGTCTCACACTCGTCACACACAAGCCCCGCCTACTCACTGGGCTACTTCTCCCTGTCTTAGTTGTACTTCACAAACCTCTGCAGGACACTGCTGTCAACCCGTGTCTCACACTCGTCACACACAAGCCCCGCCTACTCACTAGGCTACTTCTGCCTGTCTTAGTTGTACTTCACGAACCTCTGCAGGACACTGCTGTCAACCCGTGTCTCACACTCGTCACACACAAGCCCCGCCTACTCACTGGGCTACTTCTCCCTGTCTTAGTTGTACTTCACGAACCTCTGCAGGACACTGCTGTCAACCCGTGTCTCACACTCGTCACACACAAGCCCCGCCTACTCACTGGGCTACTTCTCCCTGTCTTAGTTGTACTTCACGAACCTCTGCAGGACACTGCTGTCAACCCGTGTCTCACACTCGTCACACACAAGCCCCACCTACTCACTGGGCTACTTCTCCCTGTCTTAGTTGTACTTCACGAACCTCTGCAGGACACTGCTGTCAACCCATGTCTCACACTCGTCACACACAAGCCCCGCCTACTCACTAGGCTACTTCTCCCTGTCTTAGTTGTACTTCACAAACCTCCGCAGGATACTGCTGTCAATCGGCGTCTCACACTCGTGTCAATTTCAAATTTAACAATGAAACTTATCTGAAAACAGGTTTTAACACAACCTTTCTGCATTCGCACTTAAAGAATGATATTATTGAAACAATACAGAGTGATCCATGTTTGAAAACAGGTTTTAACGCAACTTTCTGCATTCATGGTCAGGTATATTAATGAAAGACTACAGAGTAATCCATCAATTACACTTATTTGAAAGCATCTTTTAACACAACCTTTCTGCATTCATGGTCAAAGAATTATATTGATGAAACTACATAGAGTAATAGAGTAATCCATCAGTGATAGGACTGAGAATGTACATGCTTTCTAAAAAGAGAAGTATACGAATGAAGACCTGGCAGAACTTACCTAGTTCTGTTGTTGGTTGTAGCGACATGAAATACAAAAGACCAGCTTTAGTCAAACAAAGCAGCAATTATCAACAGATTACATGGGTTTTCTTCTTTGCCTTTGCTATGAAAACTAATATATCATAATTATAGTTACATATTAATTTTAGTTACGATACTACAGTATATCTGTTCTAAATAAGTCTTCAAATCTCAGTTATTACACGATTTCATAAGACTGCTACGGAAAATTATTCTTGATGCAGAAGAACAGGGATGTGGCTGGCTTATGGAGAATAATCGTAACTATAATGTAATAAAATAACTAAATATACTTATATATATATCTAGTTACAACTACCGGGGTATATATATAACGTAAACTTATTACTTAAACATATGACCAAAATTATCACTACATTATCAATGTGTCATATAATAAAATTAATAAATAAACAAATAAATACATAGAAGGCTTAAAGACATAAATCTAAAACTAATTTAAGAAGGAAGAATTAAAATATGTTTTAAAGTTCTCTTAATGGATGATAGTGTCACAACCTCACAGCTCACAGATTGTCACTGCAGCATTTAAAATACTGGTTAAAATATATATACATATATATAGGCACAAAAGAAGTAATTATTATTACTGCTAAGTATAGTGATTTGTTTAATTTGGCTATCATGGTTGGCAACACAAGCAGACAATACAATCGTTCAATTTCTATCGTCCCCTGCACAAGTGGGTGCTGTTGATTACTGATTCAACACATCTGTGTATGTTGCATAGGGTTGCTCAGAGAACTGAGCTTGCAAGGGTAAGCCCTAACCCAAGCGGGAAGACTTTGATAACCATAATGCTACCCAACATAACTGATGTAGCGACGTTGACATAAGGGGCCCACCGTGTGTAGTGACGAGGTCGGCCTCTTGCGTGAGCAGTCTGCGATTGTACTGATTCAGCGAACTACTCCAGCCAGTGTTCAAATACAACTTTTTATGGTAGGCTGTAAAAACACAGGTAGACATCAAACAAAGGTAGACATCAAATACAGATGTACAAGACCGACCGACCGACCGACCGACCGACCGACCGACCGACCGACCGACCGACCGACCGACCGACCGACCGACCGACCGACCGACCGACCGACCGACCGACCGACCGACCGACCGACCGACCGACCGACCGACCGACCGACCGACCGACCGACCGACCGACCGACCGACCGACCGACCGACCGACCGACCGACCGACCGACCGACCGACCGACCGACCGACCGACCGACCGACCGACCGACCGACCGACCGACCGACCGACCGACAACCAAGATAGGCAGACAGTTATCTGACAGATATCTGATGGATAGACACACAGTAGACAGACAATGAGACAAAATCACAAGTCACATCAAGCAAACGAGTCTGCACATACAGACAGTCAACAATATCAACACACGATTCTTCCAGGAAAACAGATGACACTTTAATTAAAGTGACACAAAAAGGTAACCATATGGGCCAATACAACCGTACCTCGTTGACACTGAATGCCTATTTCCTCATCACATATATGAATATGCCAGCGTATATGTTGCAGTATGCTGTATGTTGGTTTATCATATTCCTTCAGTTCGGAGTTACAATTCTAATCACTGTTGTCATGCGACACAGGTCATGTGACACAGGTCATGTGACACAGGTCATGTGACACAGGGCACTATGCGGTTGTAACATTTTCCGTAGCACCTGTGTTAAAACAGATTTGGTGATGCAAACTAGAGTAATATTCTCAGCTTGGCAACTGGCAAATTGAGTAGAATAAGCAGCGTCGACACCAGACTCAGGTCAACACAATGGTGCCGTCCATGTTATCACAAGGTTTCTCAAAGCTTATTCTCGTTAACTGCTGACACTTGTCAAACGTTAGCTTCTATTAATTCGTTGACATGCACGGCACCAAAAGATGCCTATTATTTCCATTTAGTTAATTTCCATTTTATTTATTTCACATAAACAGATTCACTAAGTTAGGATTTCAACATTTTACACGGTACATCAATATTAATGTAGATTAATTTCACACTGATTTACATTTTTATTTTAATGTTTCTTTGTACACAAGGAATGCTTTTAGTATAAATGCTGCTGCAGTGGGTTTCATCCGCAATCCAAATCTAACACATCAGAAGCAATCGTTACATTGGAAAACTGATTTATTTTAATCTAACAATAATTATTAACAGCCGGTTTCACCCGTGGATAATCCAATATGTCACATTTAAACATGCATGCATGCATGCATGCATGCAGAACACACACACACACACACACACACACACACACACACACACACACACACACACACACACACACACACACACAAATGCATGCACATGCAAAACTCATGACAATTTGTGTAAGCTGCAATTACCCCAGCTGCAGAGGCCTAGAACTAAAAAAAAATAGCTGTCTAGGCCATGCCCAATAATTGTTGTCCTTTTTGCATATTCGCAGCAAATGTATGTGCAATAAAATTAGAACCGGCGTTTCCAAAAGATCCCTGTCTTGTTGTTGGCGTTGTACTGTGTAGTGGGTAACTGGTGGGATATGTTAGTTACGACCATCAGTAGCTGTAAAAATTTAATTGGATTATCATAAGTCAGAAGTAAGGTTGACCTAGTAAATGTTAGTACCCAGAAGAGACAACTAGTCTGTGTTACTGGTTGCGGGGTGCTTAGCAGTACAGCAGCAAGACTTCGGAGTGGAATGTTAAGAATGGGGAAGGGGTATGACTTGGGTTAGACCTTAAACACTGGGACGGGATATTACTAGGGGCAGTGGAATGTTAGGCATTTGTATGTAGCTTGATTTGGGCAGGGAAATGTCAGGCACTTGCATGTTGCTTGACTTGACCAATGGAATGTTATAAACACGAGGCTGTGGAATACAAATCTGATTTGACAGATTTGACTCATGGCTGTGCAATAAAAAACAATAGCAGTGGCATGACCTGGGGCTGTTGAGTACAAAGTAGCAGGGGTGGTATGACTCTTTGCTGTGGAATAGAAAGCAGGAGGGGTGGTGTGACTCAGGGATGTGGAATAGAAAGCAGGAGGGGTGGTGTGACCCTTGGCTGTGGAATAGAAAGTAGGAGGGGTGGTATGCCTCTTGGCTGTGGAATAGAAGCAGGACGGGTGGTGTGACTCAGAGATGTGGAATACAAAGTAGGAGGGGTGGTATGACTCTTGGCTGTGGAATAGAAGCAGGACGGGTGGTGTGACTCAGAGATGTGGAATACAAAGTAGGAGGGGTGGTATGACTCTTGGCTGTGGAATAGAAGCAGGATGAGTGGTGTGACTGAGGGATGTGGAATACAAAGTAGTAGGGGTGGTATGACTCTTGGCTGTGGAATAGAAGCAGGAGGGGCGGTATGACTCTTGGCTGTGGAATAGAAGCAGGAGGGGAGGTATGACTCTTGGCTGTGGAATAGAAGCAGGAGGGGTGGTGTGACTCTTGGCTGTGGAATACAAAGTAGTAGGGGTGGTATGACTCTTGGCTGTGGAATAGAAGCAGGAGGGGTGGTGTGACTCTTGGCTGTGGAATAGAAAGCAGGAAGGGGTGGTGTGACTCTTGGCTGTGGAATAGAAAGCAGGAGGGGTGGTGTGACTCTTGGCTGTGGAATAGAAGCGGAGGGTGGTATGACTCTTGGCTGTGGAATACAAAGTAGTAGGGGTGGTGTGACTCTTGGCTGTGGAATAGAAGCAGGAAGGGTGGTATGACTCTTGGCTGTGGAATACAAAGCAGGAGGGTGGTGTGACTCTTGGCTGTGGAATAGAAGCAGGAGGGGTGGTGTGACTCTTGGCTGTGGAATAGAAGCGGGAGGGGTGGTATGACTCTTGGCTGTGGAATACAAAGTAGTAGGGGTGTGACTCTTGGCTGTGGAATAGAAGCAGGATGGGTGGTGTGAATCTTGGCTGTGGAATAGAAGCGGGAGGGGTGGTATGACTCTTGGCTGTGGAATACAAAGTAGTAGGGGTGTGACTCTTGGCTGTGGAATAGAAGCAGGATGGGTGGTGTGACTCTTGGCTGTGGAATAGAAGCGGGAGGGGTGGTATGACTCTTGGCTGTGGAATACAAAGTAGTAGGGGTGTGACTCTTGGCTGTGGAATAGAAGCAGGATGGGTGGTGTGACTCTTGGCTGTGGAATAGAAGCAGGGGGGGGTGGTATGACTCTTGGCTGTGGAATACAAAGTAGTAGGGGTGTGACTCTTGGCTGTGGAATAGAAGCAGGAGGGTGGTGTGACTCTTGGCTTGGTGGAGACCTTAGAAGCAGGAAGGGGGGGTGTGACTCTTGGCTGTGGAATAGAAAGCAGGAAGGGTGGTGTGACTCTTGGCTGTGGAATAGAAGCAGGAGGGTGGTGTGACTCTTGGCTGTGGAATAAAAGTAGAGGGTGTGTGACTCTTGGCTGTGGAATAGAAGCAGGAAGGGTGGTATGACTCTTGGCTGTGGAATAGAAGCAGGAAGGGTGGTGTGACTCTTGGCTGTGGAATAGAAGCAGGAAGGGTGGTGTGACTCTTGGCTGTGGAATACAAAGTAGTAGGGTTGGTGTGACTCTTGGCGGTGGAATAGAAAGCAGGAAGGGTGGTGTGACTCTTGGCTGTGGAATAGAAGCAGGAAGGGTGGTGTGACTCTTGGCTGTGGAATAGAAGCAGGAAGGGTGGTGTGACTCTTGGCTGTGGAATAGAAGCAGGAAGGGTGGTGTGACTCTTGGCTGTGGAATACAAAGTAGTAGGGTTGGTGTGACTCTTGGCGGTGGAATAGAAAGCAGGAAGGGTGGTGTGACTCTTGGCTGTGGAATAGAAAGCAGGAGGGTGGTGTGACTCTTGGCTGTGGAATAGAAAGCAGGAAGGGTGGTGTGACTCTTGGCTGTGGAATAGAAGCAGGAAGGGTGGTATGACTCTTGGCTGTGGAATACAAAGTAGTAGGGGTGGTGTGACTCTTGGCTGTGGAATAGAAAGCAGGAAGGGTGGTATGACTCTTGGCTGTGGAATACAAAGTAGTAGGGGTGGTGTGACTCTTGGCTGTGGAATAGAAGCAGGATGGGTGGTGTGACTCTTGGCTGTGGAATAGAAGCAGGAGGGTGGATGACTCTTGGCTGTGGAATACAAAGTAGTAGGGTGGTGTGACTCTTGGCTGTGGAATAGAAGCAGGAGGGTGGTATGACTCTTGGCTGTGGAATACAAAGAGGATGGTGTGACTCTTGGCTGTGGAATAGAAGCAGGAGGGTGGTGTGACTCTTGGCTGTGGAATAGAAGCAGGACGGGTGGTGTGACTCTTGGCTGTGGAATAGAAGCAGGACGGGTGGTGTGACTCTTGGCTGTGGAATAGAAGCAGGAAGGGTGGTGTGACTCTTGGCGTGGAATAGAAAGCAGGAAGGGTGGTGTGACTCTTGGCTGTGGAATAGAAAGCAGGAAGGGTGGTGTGACTCTTGGCTGTGGAATAGAAGCAGGAAGGGTGGTATGACTCTTGGCTGTGGAATACAAAGTAGTAGGGGTGGTGTGACTCTTGGCTGTGGAATAGAAAGCAGGAAGGGTGGTATGACTCTTGGCTGTGGAATAGAAAGCAGGAGGGTGGTGTGACTCTTGGCTGTGGAATAGAAGCAGGAAGGGTGGTGTGACTCTTGGCTGTGGAATACAAAGAAGTAGGGGTGGTGTGACTCTTGGCTGTGGAATACAAAGCAGTAAGGGTGGTATGACTCTTGGCTGTGGAATAAAAGTAGTAGGGGTGGTGTGACTCTTGGCTGTGGAATAGAAGCAGGAGGGTGGTGTGACTCTTGGCTGTGGAATAGAAGCAGGAGGGGTGGTATGACTCTTGGCTGTGGAATAGAAGCAGTGAGGGTGGTTGACTCTTGGCTGTGGAATAGAAGCAGGACGGGTGGTGTGACTCTTGGCTGTGGAATAGAAGCAGGAAGGGTGGTATGACTCTTGGCTGTGGAATAGAAGCAGGAGGGGTGGTGTGACTCTTGGCTGTGGAATAGAAGCAGGAGGGGTGGTATGACTCTTGGCTGTGGAATACAAAGTAGTAGGGGTGGTGTGACTCTTGGCTGTGGAATAGAAAGCAGGAAGGGTGGTATGACTCTTGGCTGTGGAATAGAAAGCAGGAGGTGTGGTATGACTCTTGGCTGTGGAATACAAAGTAGTAGGGGTGGTGTGACTCTTGGCTGTGGAATAGAAAGCAGGAGGGGTGGTGTGACTCTTGGCTGTGGAATAGAAGCAGGAAGGGTGGTGTGACTATTGGCTGTGGAACAGAAAGTAGTAGGGGTGGTGTGACTCAGGGATGTGGAATACAAAGTACTAGGGGTGGTATGACTCAAGGATGTGGAATACAAAGCAGTAGGGATAGTATGACTCTGGGCTGTGGAATACAATGAAGTAGGGATTATATGACCCAGGGCTGTGGAATGCAGAGCAGTAGGGATGGTATGACTCGAGGCTGTTGTATACAAAGCAGCAAGGATGGCATGACCCAGGGCTGTTGAATACAAAGCAGTAGGGATGGCATGACTCGAGGCTGTTGTATACAAAGCAGCAAGGATGGCATGACCCAGGGCTGTGGAATACGAAGCAGTAGGGATGGCATGACCCAGGGCTGTGGAATACGAAGCAGTAGGGATGGCATGACTCGGACCAGCAGGTAAAGCAGCAAACATGATATTGTCACCTTGAGAACAGATGCCCCCTGGGTTGTAGCGCTGGGGGGATGCGACATACGACAGCCCCAGAATGCCATCTTTGTTTAGGAGGGCCGTGAACAAGTGTGCAAGGCAATAGTGGGACAGGTTGTCATTGTCACTAAACGCCTGAAACCAAAAGAAACATTTCAACGGGACAACTGATACTGGGCATGTCAGTGAGGTCACTTGCTGCAGCCTCGGTCACAGTGACACGACACATACACGACGGACAATGTCCCCGACTCCCCGCTCAGTTCATCCTTAGTGCAGACACCCCTAGCCACCCCTGCCAGGATTAAGTGCACATGATGTCAACTAAACAGGCACTAGGGTGTCTTGAGATCACGCAAGAACATACAGCAGTTTCTAGTAACGGAAACAGACCTGCTTGAAAACATGCGTTTACTTTATACTATGTCAAGGTGAAGGTTCACACCGGGAATGAGTTGGGTGGAATTTTAACATAACAATGTAATGGTGCATGTTGTGCAAAGGTTTAGTAATATTTTTTAAATCACACGAACAAAATCTGCCTACAGACGAGGGAAAACGCCTGATTTCCCACAGCTTCCAACCAACTGAAATAACTGTTTATGATACAAAGTAACCAGATCTTTCAGCAGCACTTTTATTTTAGTCCACAAATATCATGAAATCCATAAAAAAAATTGGCGAAATGCAACACCAGTGTGGAAGTAACTACCTGCTGAAAATGTGTGTCGTTTTCTATTAAAGTGCGATATAATGCCGGCAGGTGGTGGCAGGTGCATCTACACTACACAGGCATTAGAGAGACAACAGCATGAGAAAATTCACCTGGCGAACAAATACCCCCAACAGAGTAGTGACGAGCCGAGCCTATATAGGCTAGGCCAAGCACTCCGCCATCAAATTTCTGGTACGTGAACAGATGGGCGAGGCAAAAGTCCTTGAAGCGAGAGTTCCGACTAAACACCTACAAATTTAAATTCAAACATGTGATGCATCGCCGACTGGGGAGTTCTCGGACACCCGTAGAGCGACACATTTCAACTAGAAGACAGGGGTCAATTAGTGCGTTCATTATGTAGTATAATATATACACACATGTGAAATGACTGCAACAGTAATCTGTTGAATCGATCAAGCGTTAAATCTCGTAGAAACTGGCACGCGATCCGGGCAAGTACTACATAACACATGCACTTTTAAAGGTAAACATAGAATGCATCCTGCTTATTCCAGTTCAAGTAATGTGTGCCTCGATAACAAGACATATGCAAGTATGTATTTTTACTGAACTAAACAACAACATATAGTTTCTCTGCGATGTTTCCAGGTGTACATAAAACAGGTTAAGTGTCTTCCATGTTATCACAAAAACAGTTGTGTAATTGTTAGCAGAACATCACAGAAAGTGGTTGTTTTTATCAGAATTTATAATTTTGCCAATGTTGAGATGTATAGGAATGGCGACTTACATCGAGAAGATCCTTTGTTGGCCATTTGTCACGCTTCATGTTGTAATGTATGCCACCGCCTGCTACGGAGGACGAGCCTTTGTGAATTTTTAACTGGCAAATAAACAGAATATTTACATTGAAAAGTCCACATAGGTTAAGTAAGAGCTGTGTGCACAATCATAAGCTATTACATAATATTGCAGCTGACAATTAGTTAGAATGCATGTAAACATGCACTCACATAAGCATTCACCTCTGACCTGAGCATCAAGCTTGTATATATATATATATATATATATATACATACAAGCTTATCTCTGCAGAATATATATATATATATATATATATATATATATATATATATATATATATACTTAATTTGTTTGCTTTATTCAACAGAAATATGTAAATATTGTTTAACCAACTTTTTTCACATAGTTCCTCCTTGACAGTGGCTGTGAAATAAATCCTAGAATTTTTGAAGAATCGTGAACCCTGATTTTATATACACATTATTCAAATTTTGTACATATAAAAGTGGTTTATTTTGTGTATCACTGAGTCAAATCAAACGATTATTCTGATGGTGAAATGATGACATAAATCAATCAGCAAACCTGCCTACGGTTTCATGCAAAAATACCAAGAGATAATAATCACCTCTTTAATTTCGAAACCCATACCGCTTTCGTAGCCTGTTCCAAAATTGGTGCTTCTGTAGATTTTGTCAACGCGTTCAATGAGGCCAATCTGGTAAAAGAAACACAACAGTAATCACAAAGAATTAACTAGGGACTGTTTCTTCAACACTCCTATGATCTCATATTCCAGATGCTGCTCTTTAAAATCACTTTTCCTTCTTAAAGCATTTCCTTGTGAGCTACCATACAGCATTCGCAATGTTCTGTATCAAAACATGATAACTTCCCCTAAATACTGAATTGATTAGCCCAAGGCCGTACTGGCTAGATGACATATTTTAAGCTTTGTACTGCGTTCCAATCACCTTGTTTTTATTGTGAATACCAGTTTGTGACACAGTTGCATAAATTCACCAATCACTAACTGGACGAGCTCAAAAACTTCCCAATTGACAACTGGTGTTTACCACTGTACGAGGTGACTGGAACACAGCATTACGCTCCAACTGGAAATGAAATAAAAAGGATACATACAGACAGATTCATTCTCTGCCACTTACCTTCTTGTATTTGTACACATAATCTGAATTTGTTACATGCAGAAAAGCCTACAGATGTTTACTGAACTTCTTCAGGATTGCTCTTGTGTAGGTCAACAACAAAATTTCTTTTCACATATCCACAGTGTATATCTACCTGGTAGTGGCTTCATCTAACATCTTATATTGACTTCATTAGCAGTGAAACACACCAAGTAGCTGTCTTAGACACGCTGCCATGACCTGTATTTTCATTGACGTACCAAGTAAGTAGCTGTCTTGGACCCGCTGCCATGACCTGTGTTTTCAATGACCTACCAAGTAAGTAGCTGTCTTGGACACGCTGCCCTGACCTGTGTTTTCATTGACGTACCAAGTAAGTAGCTGTCTTGGACACGCTGCCCTGACCTGTGTTTTCAATGACGTACCAAGTAAGTAGCTGTCTTGGACACGCTGCCCTGACCTGTGTTTTCAATGACGTACCAAGTAAGTAGCTGTCTTAGACACGCTGCCATGACCCGTATTTTCATTGACGTACCAAGTAAGTAGCTGTCTTGGACCCGCTGCCCTGACCTGTGTTTTCAATGACGTACCAAGTAAGTAGCTGTCTTAGACACCCTGCCCTGACCTGTGTTTTCATTGACGTACCAAGTAAGTAGCTGTCTTGGACACGCTGTCCTGACCTGTGTTTTCAATGACGTACCAAGTTAGTAGCTGTCTTAGACCGCTGCCCTGACCTGTGTTTTCAATGACGTACCAAGTAAGTAGCTGTCTTAGACACGCTGCCATGACCCGTATTTTCATTGACGTACCAAGTAAGTAGCTGTCTTGGACCCGCTGCCCTGACCTGTGTTTTCAATGACGTACCAAGTAAGTAGCTGTCTTAGACACGCTGCCATGACCTGTGTTTTCAATGACGTACCAAGTAAATAGCTGTATTAAACACGCTGCCCTGACCTGTGTTTTCAATGACGTACCCAGTAAGTAGCTGTCTTAGACACACTGCCCTGACCTGTGTTTTCAATGACGTACCAAGTAAGTAGCTGTCTTAGACACGCTGCCCTGACCTGTGTTTTCAATGACGTACCAAGTAAGTAGCTGTCTTAGACACGCTGCCATGACCCGTGTTTTCAATGACGTACCAAGTAAGTAGCTGTCTTGGACACGCTGTCCTGACCTGTGTTTTCAATGACGTACCAAGTAAGTAGCTGTCTTGGACACGCTGTCCTGACCTGTGTTTTCAATGACGTACCAAGTAAGTAGCTGTCTTAGACACGCTGCCCTGACCTGTGTTTTCAATGACGTACCAAGTAAGTAGCTGTCTTAGACACGCTGCCATGACCCGTATTTTCATTGACGTACCAAGTAAGTAGCTGTCTTGGACCCGCTGCCCTGACCTGTGTTTTCAATGACGTACCAAGTAAGTAGCTGTCTTAGACACGCTGCCATGACCTGTGTTTTCAATGACGTACCAAGTAAGTAGCTGTCTTAGACACGCTGCCCTGACCTGTGTTTTCAATGACGTACCAAGTAAGTAGCTGTCTTGGACACGCTGCCATGACCTGTGTTTTCACTGATGTACCAAGTAAGTAGCTGTCTTGGACCCGCTGCCATGACCTGTGTTTTCATTGACGTACCAAGTAAGTAGCTGTCTTAGACACGCTGCCATGACCTGTGTTTTCATTGACGTACCAAGTAAGTCGCTGTCTTAGACACGCTGCCCTGACCTGTGTTTTCATTGACGTACCCAGTAAGTAGCTGTCTTAGACACGCTGCCCTGACCTGTGTTTTCAATGACCTACCAAGTAAGTAGGTGCCTTAGACACGCTGCCCTGACCTGTGTTTTCATTGACGTACCAAGTAAGTAGCTGTCTTAGACACGCTGCCATGACCTGTGTTTTCAATGACGTACCAAGTAAGTAGCTGCCTTAGACACGCTGCCATGACCTGTGTTTTCAATGACGTACCAAGTAAGTAGCTGTCTTAGACACGCTGCCCTGACCTGTGTTTTTAATGACGTACCAAGTAAGTAGCTGTCTTAGACACACTGCCCTGACCTGTGTTTTCATTGACGTACCCAGTAAGTAGCTGTCTTAGACACGCTGCCCTGACCTGTGTTTTCAATGACCTACCAAGTAAGTAGGTGCCTTAGACACGCTGCCCTGACCTGTGTTTTCATTGACGTACCAAGTAAGTAGCTGTCTTAGAAACGCTGCCATGACCTGTGTTTTCAATGACGTACCAAGTAAGTAGCTGTCTTAGACACGCTGCCCTGACCTGTGTTTTCAATGACGTACCAAGTAAGTAGCTGTCTTAGACACGCTGCCCTGACCTGTGTTTTCATTGACGTACCAAGTAAGTAGCTGTCTTAGACACGCTGCCATGACCTGTGTTTTCAATGACGTACCAAGTAAGTAGCTGTCTTAGACACGCTGCCCTGACCTGTGTTTTCAATGACGTACCAAGTAAGTAGCTGTCTTAGACACGCTGCCCTGACCTGTGTTTTCAATGACGTACCCAGTAAGTAGCTGTCTTAGACACGCTGCCCTGACCTGTGTTTTCAATGACGTACCAAGTAAGTAGCTGTCTTAGACACGCTGCCCTGACCTGTGTTTTCAATGACGTACCAAGTAAGTAGCTGTCTTGGACACGCTGCCCTGACCCGTGTTTTCAATGACGTACCAAGTAAGTAGCTGTCTTGGACACGCTGTCCTGACCCGTGTTTTCAATGACGTACCAAGTAAGTAGCTGTCTTGGACACGCTGTCCTGACCTGTGTTTTCAATGACGTACCAAGTAAGTAGCTGTCTTAGACACGCTGCCCTGACCCGTGTTTTCAATGACGTACCAAGTAAGTAGCTGTCTTAGACACGCTGCCCTGACCCGTGTTTTCAATGACGTACCAAGTAAGTAGCTGTCTTAGACACGCTGCCCTGACCTGTGTTTTCATTGACGTACCAAGTAAGTAGCTGTCTTAGACACGCTGCCCTGACCTGTGTTTTCATTGACGTACCAAGTAAGTAGCTGTCTTAGACACGCTGCCCTGACCTGTGTTTTCAATGACGTACCAAGTAAGTAGCTGTCTTAGACACGCTGCCCTGACCTGTGTTTTCAATGACGTACCCAGTAAGTAGCTGTCTTAGACACGCTGCCATGACCTGTGTTTTCAATGACGTACCCAGTAAGTAGCTGTCTTAGACACGCTGCCCTGACCTGTGTTTTCAATGACGTACCCAGTAAGTAGCTGTCTTAGACACGCTGCCCTGACCTGTGTTTTCAATGACGTACCAAGTAAGTAGCTGTCTTAGACACGCTGCCATGACCTGTGTTTTCAATGACGTACCAAGTAAGTAGCTGTCTTGGACACGCTGCCATGACCTGTGTTTTCAATGACGTACCAAGTAAGTAGCTGTCTTGGACACGCTGCCCTGACCTGTGTTTTCAATGACGTACCAAGTAAATAGCTGTCTTAGACACGCTGCCATGACCTGTGTTTTCATTGACGTACCAAGTAAGTAGCTGTCTTAGACACGCTGCCATGACCTGTGTTTTCATTGACGTACCAAGTAAGTAGGTGCCTTAGACACGCTGCCATGACCTGTGTTTTCATTGACGTACCAAGTAAGTAGCTGCCTTAGACACGCTGCCATGACCTGTGTTTTCATTGACGTACCAAGTAAGTAGCTGCCTTAGACACGCTGCCATGACCTGTGTTTTCAATGACGTACCAAGTAAGTAGCTGCCTTAGACACGCTGCCATGACCTGTGTTTTCAATGACGTACCAAGTAAGTAGCTGTCTTAGACACGCTGCCATGACCTGTGTTTTCATTGACGTACCAAGTAAGTAGCTGTCTTAGACACGCTGCCCTGACCTGTGTTTTTAATGACGTACCAAGTAAGTAGCTGTCTTGGACACGCTGCCCTGACCTGTGTTTTCAATGACGTACCAAGTAAGTAGCTGTCTTAGACACGCTGCCCTGACCTGTGTTTTCAATGACGTACCAAGTAAGTCGCTGTCTTAGACACGCTGTCCTGACCTGTGTTTTCAATGACGTACCAAGTAAGTCGCTGTCTTAGACACGCTGTCCTGACCTGTGTTTTCAATGACGTACCAAGTAAGTCGCTGTCTTAGACACGCTGCCCTGACCTGTGTTTTTAATGACGTACCAAGTAAGTAGCTGTCTTAGACACGCTGTCCTGACCTGTGTTTTCAATGACGTACCAAGTAAGTAGCTGTCTTAGACACGCTGCCCTGACCTGTGTTTTCAATGACGTACCAAGTAAGTAGCTGTCTTAGACACGCTGCCCTGACCTGTGTTTTCATTGACGTACCAAGTAAGTAGCTGTCTTAGACACGCTGCCATGACCTGTGTTTTCAATGACGTACCAAGTAAGTAGCTGTCTTAGACACGCTGCCTGACCTGTGTTTTCAATGACGTACCAAGTAAGTAGCTGTCTTAGACACGCTGCCCTGACCTGTGTTTTCAATGACGTACCCAGTAAGTAGCTGCTTGCCTGCCCTGACCTGTGTTTTCTTTGGGCGTACCAAGTAAGTACTTCTTAGACAGTGCATGACCTGTGTTTTCAATGACGTAAAGTAAGTAGCTGTCTTAGACACGCTGCCCTGACCTGTGTTTTCAATGACGTACCCAGTAAGTAGCTGTCTTAGACACGCTGCCCTGACCTGTGTTTTCAATGACGTACCCAGTAAGTAGCTGTCTTAGACACGCTGCCCTGACCTGTGTTTTCAATGACGTACCAAGTAAGTAGCTGTCTTAGACCTGCCCTGACCTGTGTTTTCAATGACGTCCCAAGTAAGTAGCTGTCTTGGACACGCTGCCATGACCCGTGTTTTCAATGACGTACCAAGTAAGTAGCTGTCTTGGACACGCTGTCCTGACCTGTGTTTTAATGACGTACCAAGTAAGTAGCTGTCTTGGACACGCTGTCCTGACCTGTGTTTTCAATGACGTACCAAGTAAGTAGCTGTCTTAGACACGCTGCCCTGACCCGTGTTTTCAATGACGTACCAAGTAAGTAGCTGTCTTAGACACGCTGCCCTGACCCGTGTTTTCAATGACGTACCAAGTAAGTAGCTGTCTTAGACCCGCTGCCCTGACCTGTGTTTTCAATGACGTACCAAGTAAGTAGCTGTCTTAGACACGCTGCCCTGACCTGTGTTTTAAATGACGTACCAAGTAAGTAGCTGTCTTAGACACGCTGCCCTGACCTGTGTTTTCAATGACGTACCAAGTAAGTAGCTGTCTTAGACACGCTGCCCTGACCTGTGTTTTCAATGACGTACCAGTAAGTAGCTGTCTTAGACACGCTGCCATGACCTGTGTTTTCAATGACGTACCCAGTAAGTAGCTGTCTTAGACACGCTGCCCTGACCTGTGTTTTCAATGACGTACCCAGTAAGTAGCTGTCTTAGACACGCTGCCCTGACCTGTGTTTTCAATGACGTACCAAGTAAGTAGCTGTCTTGGACACGCTGCCATGACCTGTGTTTTCAATGACGTACCAAGTAAGTAGCTGTCTTGGACACGCTGCCATGACCTGTGTTTTCAATGACGTACCAAGTAAGTAGCTGTCTTGGACCGCTGCCCTGACCTGTGTTTTCAATGACGTACCAAGTAAGTAGCTGTCTTGGACACGCTGCCCTGACCTGTGTTTTCAATGACGTACCAAGTAAGTAGCTGTCTTAGACACGCTGCCATGACCTGTGTTTTCATTGACGTACCAAGTAAGTAGCTGTCTTAGACACGCTGCCATGACCTGTGTTTTCATTGACGTACCAAGTAAGTAGGTGCCTTAGACACGCTGCCATGACCTGTGTTTTCATTGACGTACCAAGTAAGTAGCTGCCTTAGACACGCTGCCATGACCTGTGTTTTCAATGACGTACCAAGTAAGTAGCTGCCTTAGACACGCTGCCATGACCTGTGTTTTCAATGACGTACCAAGTAAGTAGCTGTCTTAGACACGCTGCCATGACCTGTGTTTTCATTGACGTACCAAGTAAGTAGCTGTCTTGGACACGCTGCCCTGACCTGTGTTTTTAATGACGTACCAAGTAAGTAGCTGTCTTGGACACGCTGCCCTGACCTGTGTTTTCAATGACGTACCAAGTAAGTAGCTGTCTTAGACACGCTGCCCTGACCTGTGTTTTCAATGACGTACCAAGTAAGTCGCTGTCTTAGACACGCTGTCCTGACCTGTGTTTTCAATGACGTACCAAGTAAGTCGCTGTCTTAGACACGCTGTCCTGACCTGTGTTTTCAATGACGTACCAAGTAAGTCTGTCTTAGACACGCTGCCCTGACCTGTGTTTTTAATGACGTACCAAGTAAGTAGCTGTCTTGGACACGCTGTCCTGACCTGTGTTTTCAATGACGTACCAAGTAAGTAGCTGTCTTGGACCCGCTGTCCTGACCTGTGTTTTCAATGACGTACCAAGTAAGTAGCTGTCTTAAACACGCTGCCCTGACCCGTGTATTCAATGACCTACCAAGTAAGTAGCTGTCTTGGACACGCTGCCCTGACCTGTGTTTTCAATGACGTACCAAGTAAGTAGCTGTCTTAAACACGCTGCCCTGACCTGTGTTTTCAATGACGTACCAAGTAAGTAGCTGTCTTAGACACGCTGTCCTGACCTGTGTTTTCAATGACGTACCAAATAAGTAGCTGTCTTAAACACGCTGCCCTGACCTGTGTTTTCAATGACATACTAAGTATGTAGCTGTCTTGGACACGCTGCCCTGACCTGTGTTTTCAATGACCTACCAAGTAAGTAGCTGTCTTGGACACGCTGCCCTGACCTGTGTTTTCAATGACGTACCAAGTAAGTAGCTGTCTTAAACACGCTGCCCTGACCTGTGTTTTCAATGACATACTAAGTATGTAGCTGTCTTGGACACGCTGCCCTGACCTGTGTTTTCAATGACGTACCAAGTAAATAGCTGTCTTAGACATGCTGCCCTGACCTGTGTTTTCAATGACGTACCAAGTAAGTAGCTGTCTTGGACACGCTGCCCTGACCTGTGTTTTCAATGACGTACCAAGTAAGTAGCTGTCTTAAACACGCTGCCCTGACCTGTGTTTTCAATGACATACTAAGTATGTAGCTGTCTTGGACACGCTGTCCTGACCTGTGTTTTCAATGACGTACCAAGTAAATAGCTGTCTTAGACATGCTGCCCTGACCTGTGTTTTCAATGACGTACCAAGTAAGTAGCTGTCCTGGACACGCTGCCCTGACCCATGTTTTGTACAAAGCGGTAGTCGGCCACCAGAAGTAGAGGACAGGTGTTCTTGGCAGGATGCGGTGACGAGGATCTTTTCTCCCTGCTCTGCTTTGTGTCTGCTTCTAGTAAGATAGAAACACCTTGTCACACAATGCAGGCAGATGCAATGAGATACACGTTGCAACAATATTCTATAAGTCATGACATTGTTTTTTAGCTGTACAGTGTTAATTTCTTCTAAGTGTTTAATCATCACGTTACTGACCAGTTTTTCTTTATCACCTTGCAATTTCTTGATAATGGTATCTGCAAAAATGCTGAATTGTCAGACCATCAAGTCCAAAGAACGCTAATGAAGATTAAACTTTATAAAGCCGCGAAGTAGCTTGTCAAAGTTGATAAGTGTAATGTTATTATGTTGACAAGTAGCACTGTAATTGTTGTATAAACAAGTGTGTCCTCAGTACTAGACTGTGGTGGACAGATGCACAGTCGTATTACAGACTGACAGACAGGTGTCATTGCTGTGATTATAGACTTGTAGACATATAATGTCAGACTGACATACAGATGTCATACTTTTTCTTACAGACTGACAGACAGATATAGGACACATAGCAACTGACCTGAGATGTCACGTGACATGCACATGGTCTACATGAGATGTCAGGTGACATACAGATGTCCTACCTTTGATGTCAGACATCTGTTCACTGACTCCATCTGGTGATTCATAGTCATCTATCTTTATAAAGCCGCAGTAGCTAGAGTTCCCATGGTGACTGTCCCTACAACAGAAACTGTCACAATTGTACTGTCCCAGAAGCACACGTGCCCATGCGAACACATACACATGCATGTTCACTCACTCGCATGCACACATACAAATGCATGCACACATCAGAAATGGGGTCAAATACATTGAAATGTATTTAAATAGAAATACTCTTGACGGATTCAAATACAAATACTTTTAAATACAAATGTATTTAAATACAAATACATTGGAAAGTATTTCAAATACTTTTCATTTTCAGGAAGTATTACTATGTAGGTAAAAGAAAAGCAACTCATATATTGAGACATCTAGTTTATAGGCATAATTACTGTTTTGCTCATATGATGACAGGTAGACCAGTGCTAGGGAGTATTGTTATTGCTAACTATATCTCAGTGACAACTGACTCAAAAAACCTCTATCCACAAGGTAAAGGCCACAATATCTTGTTTGTTATGTTAAGCCAGGAGGTGGATAATAAAATGCCTATGTTACTCTCAGAAGCGACACTGCTAATGACTGTTAGGGTCTTGTGAGGAAGTGTGACAGTTCAACTTCAAAGTCAACCAGGAAACCAGAATACCCTGGTGGCAGACTAAAGAACAAAGGGGATATTGACCTATGGTCACTGTCAGGTGGTAATCCATCCTCTGGCTCTGAGCAAACAGAAGTTGTGGTCACTGCCAGGGCCACCTGCTGTTAAGTGTCTTCATCATTCAGTAATTTGCACTGTTGGATGAAGTTGCAGTGAAGGTAATCAGTTTGGCAGGCATTACATGTGATCTTGAAACAGAACTGTTGATACTGACAATGTACTTAAAAGTATTTGAAAAAGTCAAATACTTTAGGAAAGTATTTAAATACAAATACTTTTCATTCCTAAAGGCCAAATACAAATGTATTTGTCCCCATGTCTTGCGTGCACACATTCAGTTGCATATACGTGATGGGAGACAACAGCTGTTCTGTCGCCTATTGACAGTCTGCATCTAATGATACAAAGGTCATTACAAACCTGAGGTGTTGTTATTGACCTGGTACATAATATTCCCCCAGAGTGGCCGTAGTTTTTGTATTTGCGGCATTGATATTTATCCAGCGCACATTTCTGACTGCATCGAACAGATTATAAATTGTCTATACTAATGTATCAGATTACACTAAATGCCACATGAAATTAAAATGCATTGTGATATTTAGTGCATTACACCAAATTTACGCAACATTCAAACAAGGTAAAAAAAATTCCATACACGCCTGTTAGGCCTACCTTGGGTGAGTAAGATAAAAACAAAAATTCAGACAATCAACGGAGATCCTTGGCAAACATGGCTTGGAGACCACTTTTGGGTTGTGACCTACATTGCTGTGAGACCACTGTGGTTGCTACCGTTCAGTTCTTACCCCAAGTTATCTGCTGCCTTCATGTCGGACGCCTTGTAGGAGATCATACTGAAATTGTTCGACTTCGGCAGATGTCGCCAAGACGGCTGAAAGAATCCCACAAAACCAACCGTCAACTTGTTATATTTGTTCATTACAAAAACCAGTGAAGTCTTAGACCAGTGACCACCACTAGTTGGATTAAACCTACAATAGAAAATGTATCTATCTTACATAATCATTCATGTTAGGAAATAGGAATTAGTACAGTTTCCTTGCTTGATTACTAGTTTATCTAACTGAATGATGACCATGGCTGTCCAAGAATGTCCCAACCCAGATATGTACACATATCCAGAAAATCAGAAGCACACAATAATTCACAAGTGTGTCAGTCATTGGTTAAAGCACCATTGACAACATAATACACAAAATAAGCTTTTTTTGCTATTAAAATGTTTGCTCTTGCTTTTACCTGTCCATTTTACCCCTCCAAATGATGGGTGGATGGGTCGCTACATAATTTATTTGCTAAATATTGTTTCAACAACTTTTCAAATAAAAATCCAATTCAGTGAACTGAAACACATACGTTCCTGTTTGGTGCTGATGCACTGGTAAGTCCAATTTATTAGCAGACGGCTGAGTAAAATTCTATGTCAAAAAATGCATGCATCTTTGAAAATATCTGCTTGATTCATAATTTTACAGGACACTATAGCAAACATTTATTTGTCAACACCGGTGAAACATCGCTTTATTATTAGAATAATTTATGTTAATGTTCTCACTTTGAACATTTAACATCTAATTTGTCCGCTGTGTTTGGATAAACACTTTTGATTTTCACTTGAAGTGAGACTTACCTCGACATAGTAGATGTCAGTGTCTGTCTTAATCGTGGCTGTCATCGTGCCGTCGTCCTCCCAGTAGGCGTGTACCTCAGACGTGTTGGGTTCATCTGTGTAGTCACAACACACATATGACTACAATAATGTGTTCGAATCAAACCTGACCAAAGAATACCCTAAAGAAATTGCATTATGCCAGTTGTCTGAATTTTTGCGATGATACATGAAATCCGGAGTGAGTAGAAATTATGTTTTTGTGCATTGTGGCATCAGACTGATCAGAGCTAGCAAATTAGGACAGTCAGGGTTTTTCTGCATATTGATACTTTGTTGGAAACTGAGGTATTAGAATTTCACAAATTTTCCACGGCACGTCTACCAGTGGAGGTTAAATATGCTGTGAAATGTTTTATAACAGATCTATGCGTGTATTCAGATTTGACAGGAAAGGAAGGAAACATTATAATGGCCACCTATAGAAATGGCAAATGCTTGTCCAGTTTCATGCACATATACAACTTGTTCTGATGCATTTCATGCTTTTGCATCAGGGGTCACTGCTATTGATTATGTCAATAGCATATCCCTTTGCAAAACGCCTCTTTTAAGCTCAGCCAATGAAATTGCTCACAAGGAGTGTGGTCGGCTTCTGAATCTGATTACGTGATATAATTCTGGGTGATTTCAGCCACAAGCTGCTCGTGTGACATGCAATGCTTGGGACTTATAAGCAAACAACCATTCAGCTGCTCACACGAGGAGGAGCTCTTCTTTTCTCTTCAGGGCCCATGTCTTCACTCCGTACATAAGGACTGGCAAGGTCATTATGCTGTAGATTTTGATGTGGTTAGCTATTGAAGTCCTGTTGTATCATTAACAGGCCACAAACTGATGATGAACTATCACTTGGCCAGGACATGTACCTACTACCTAGTCACATAGTCCCTGCTATAGACACTTGACAAAACCTGTCCCCACATCTACATAAGTCACTCACCCTCCACAATTCCTTCATAGAAGTGATCCAAGTTCAGTTTAACTTCCTCCTCTTTGTTATTTTCATCCACCGTGACCAGTCGGAAGTCAGGTGATAGCAGGTCCCGGCGTAGTCGAAGATTCAGATTAAAATGTCTGCGAGAAAATGTAGACATTTGTTTTCCCAATACTGCACAACATGCAATATAGATTCGTAACATAAATAAAGCAACAGATAATTTATTAAATTAAGCTTGTACAATATACAGTGAAGGAAACCCTATCAAGGCTGATACAGTTGGAAAAAGAAGTGTGAGAGCAATCTGACTCACTGACTGGCACTACTCATTACAATGTTTACCAAAGACTGACAACATATACCATTAAATGCAGTGTTAACACAAACAAAGACGTACTGGTACACATTATGGGTACATACTACATGTATAAGCAATTGTCTTACCGTCCTAGTGAATCAAACTGCACATGTCTAACAGTGGGCTTTTCAGTGTCTGCACTGCGCTTCACCGGTGTGTGGTGAAACTGTGCCTGGTCAAGTGTTTCATATTTAGTCAGGATGTCATCCAGTGGCGATGCTGCAAAACACAAGTTCAGGTATTTAAAAACTCTTCATTCATTAACCATGTTACATTTAGAACACAATCAACCTAGGTAATTTAAGACACTGACAGAGGGAAATATCTTGGGGTAATGGTCACAGACAACCTATCCTGGTCAACACTTGCAGCTGGGATTTGCTGAGTAAACTGAAACTTATACAGAAAATGACTAGGACCTAGGCTTATATCCTAGGACAGCTCTGTGTATGGCTACGTATGTATCGTATCCAATGTGCAGTGTCACATTTTGTAATATATTTTCTGGCCTTTGAAGTGCAATAGTATCAGTGGATGTTATAATGATCACCATGACATAAGCAGCCACTGCATGTTCTGTTATTGTAATTAACATAATCGGTTGTTGCTTTTTATAGAGAATTTGCGTTTGAAAAATATAGTAATGCGTTTACATGTAAAAAAATTGTGAGACTGTCAAACACTGACGGGTGGAGATGTCCTTCATTTTAACATGTTTAGAGATTTCGTTGAGGCGTCACAGGTATTACTAAAGTTGTGATTTTAGTGAGCCTAACCAAAAATCTATTAATAGCGCCAACAACATTTCAGCGACCGAGTCACGATTCTCAGTTTGTCGATGCCAATGGCCACTTTTAGACATTAACCGAGAATAACGGAGGGCAGCAAAGTGCATGACTTAGCGCAATGACTTACCTGCTATTGCATGAAAACCATAGCAGCATATTAATGTAACTATTAAATAGTACATTCTGTATAAATATATATATATATATCTATCTAATACCTGGTTCCCATACAAATCTGTTTTTACCCGGAAGTCGTATGCTGAATTTACGTCGCCCTCTGTTGGGCAATATAGCACCGTACATTCGCCATCTGCCGGACTTTTTATATACTAATTGTTTAGCAGGTGCGCCTTTCCTCACAGGATTAGAGGTTGGGATAGTTGGTACTTAATTGATACTCAAGAGATAGTAGTGAAATAGGGCGTAAGTTTAAATGACGGGGAATTTGAGCTATCTAAGATAAGATGAGCTTTATTGCCATGTGTTTTCATTGTAGTTACAATAAAACAAGGGTGATGAACCAGTGATTATTGGCCCGGGCTGCATTTCATCACACGGCGTTTTTGTTTTGTGAATAAAAAGTCAACACAATCTTCGTATCTTTAGACAGTGTAGTGTCTGGTCCTGAAACAGATCTTGCGACTCTTTTTGGTTGAGACTTGCTAAAAGAGTAATTTCGATGAATGATAATAGTAAAACATGTTACCCACATAACAAACCGAATAATTATTACTACAATTGAAAGTGTAGACTAACTGGGTTTGCGGAACAGGATATGGTCTATTATGTTATGGGTCTTTCCATCTGGTGAATGCTAAGTTGGTTTCCGTGAATGTTTATATCAATGGCGATGGAGATCTCGAGTGTTTGACAGAACGAGTTAATTGAATTTAACAAATTCCAATAGCATGAAACCTAGCTCTACCATTTCTTGATCGAGACCAGCCCAAACATACCAATATATAGTGCGTTACCAGGTGGAAGAAGCAACTGTTCCCACATTGGCGTTCCTAATCTCCCATCACTACGCCTACAACCATCTTTGGAATTGTCATCATAATTAAGCCAAGATCCTGGTAGAATTTATCAATTACCAGATCACTGGACTCGTATGTACGTGAGTACACTTGCACGATGGTCACGTTGAATGATTTAGGGAAAGTGACGAGTGGGAAATAGTAGGGGAAGAGGATATACATATAATGAGAAAAAGGGAATGGGAGCGGGAGATGGAGGAGGGAGAGAGCGGAAGAGGGATGGGGGGGGGCAGCAGACAGGGGAGAGTGTGTGCGTATGTTAGTTTCCGTTTGTGTGTATGTGTGTGTGTGTGTGTGTGTGTGTGTGTGTTGTGTGTGTGTGTGTGTGTGTGTGTGTGTGTGTGTGTGTGCGTATGTGTGCGTATGTGTGCGTGCGCGTATGCGTGCGAATGTACGAGTGGGTATGTGTGTGGGTGTGTGGGTGAATGGGTGTAAGAGTGTGTTGTGTGGATGTGTATTTTCAGCAACTTTGGCGTCAAGCTTAATTTTGTGTTATCCTAAACCCTCCTTTCCAAGAAAAGTTTAGATTATTATAGAAATTAATGACAAAGAAAAATTTCTTACCGATTTTAGTATAAAAAGATAGTAGTATATTTAAGATAACTTCCAACAACCATCAAACGTGTATGCAGCGAACACTAAACTTGTCATGTCACGTGACCTGTTGTCTACCACCGGTATGACCGTCAGTCAATCAAGGATGGGACAGTTTGATATGACAGATGTCATGCTGCCAAAAGTATTAAATGCCGTGTATTACTGCTATAAATACTGTTGCCAAAGGCTTGCCGATGGCCACGAGCATACATTTATGCAGCAATGATTGTCACGTACGCAAAACGCAACGTAATGTTTCAGTGAATTATTGTGTGTTTTATCTTTAATATTTGTTACTAATTCATCATCATCATCATGCTGTCGGTCGCGATGCGACAAAGACTGCTTCCATCACTTGACTGTTGCTCTCTATTTATCTCTCTGCTGTGAGAGTGATGTCCATGAGTCAGTCTTTATGTCTCTCAGCTTCAGGTTTCTCTTGATGGTATCCTTGGACCGGAAACGAGGGCGCCCTCTCTTTCTGTGACCAGAAGACAGCTGACAATAGAGAAACTGCTTTGGTAGCCTGTCTAATGACATCCTCATGAGGTGTCCAGTCCACCGGAGATTCATTCTTATCAGAAGATCTTCCATAGATTGCAGCGCTGTCCATTCGAGTATGTCTTTGTTTGTCACTTTGTCCATCCAGGTCATCCTCATGATCGAACGCAGATGTCGCACCATGAAGGCATGCAACTTTTTCACCTGTCGTCTGTACACTGTCCATACCTCGGCTCCGTGTAGGAGGGTGGACAGCACGTATGCACAGTATATCTTGCCTTTAACCCGCATGGACACATGGTGGTTGTTCCAGAGTCTCTGGCGTAGTCGGCCGAAAGATGCACTAGCATTGGCCATCCTCCTCTGTATTTCATCGTCAATGCATCCATTACTTGATATAGTGCTTCCTAGGTAGTTGAATTCCAGAACAGAGTTCAGCTTGTTTCCATCAACCATGATATCCTCCTCTCGGGTTCTTGTAGAGTTTGGTTTGTACAGCACCTCGGTCTTCGTGATGTTAATCTTCCGCCGAATTTCTTTGACGCATCGGAGAAAGCATCCACTATTTTCTGCATCTCTTCAGCAGAGTGGGCAACCAGTGCACTGTCATCTGCGAATAGCAGCTCTCTCATCAGTATCCGAGTAACTTTGGTCTTCGCTCTGAAGTGTGCGACGTTGACTAGGTCAGCGCTTTGTCTGGACTGTATGAAGACGCCATCCCCATGTCACGGAAAGCCTCGTCGAGCATTGCTGATAGGAAGCGTGGGGGCCAGTACACAACTTTGCTAGACCCATTTGAAACACTGAACGATTCCGAGACTTCCCCTCTAACACTAACATTCGCCATTATTCCGGTATGTAAAGCCTCGATCATAGTTGTGAACTTCTCTGGGCATCAGTAGCTGTCATAGCCCGGTCCTCACAACTCTATCGAACGCCTTACTGAAGTCAACAAATAACATGTACAGTGGTCAGTCCTGCTCAATGCACTTTTCTTGTAGCTGTCAGAGACAAAATTTCATATCCACGGTGCTCCGGTTACCTTTGAAGCCACATTGTGTCTCCGAAACTACCTCTCGTGTTATGTGGGTAGACAGTCTGTTGAGGAGGATCCTGGCGAAGATCTTGCCTGCTATGGAAAGAAGAGAGACTCCTCTATAGTTCCCACAGTAAGGTCGATCGCTTTTCTTGTAGATGGTTACAATGCTGGCATCCTTCCATGCTTGTGTACAGAACCCACCTCCCAGGCATTGGTAATTAGTTGTTGCAGTTTGCTGAACTGATTGTCCCCTCCCTGCTTTCATACTTCAGCAGGAATTCCATCTCCACCAAGTGCTTTGCCATCTTTCAGGCCGGCGATTGCTCTAGCCATCTCATCCGTCGTTGGAATCTCATCGAGGCTTGTCTTGGTAATGCGCTGCGGGATGTTGTCCAGAGCTTCGTGATCTAAGTCGCCAGGGACGTTGCGTTGCTTCTGGAAGTGTTCACTCCATCTTGCCACAAATATCTTGCTGTCAGATAAGGTCTCTATTCCATCTGTTGATTTAAGGTGAACAGGTCCCTTCTTCTTGGATCCCCACACTTCCTTCGGTCCATTGTAGAAGCCCTTCATGTCGTTTCTGTCAGCAGCTCTCTGCAGCTCCACTGCCTTCTTTCCCATCAGTCTGACTTCAGTGCACGGGTGCGTTTTTAGCAGTCTTCATGCATCTTTGTATGTTGCAGTGGTGGATCTAGTACTCCTGGTTTGCAACTCTCTGGTGGGATTGGTTTCTTCTGCTCATAACAGTATGTTGCTCCTGGTCGTTGGGGTCGAACCAGTCCTGGTGTTTTCTGTCTGGCTTGCCAAGAAATGGCTTGGCTGTGTTGTATACGACCTGCTGCAGAGCTGCCCATTCCTCGTCTGGTGTTGAGCTTTCCTTCTCCTCCCATTGGGCGAGAGCACTGTCCATATCGTGCTCAAAACTCTCTCTATGGTTGATGGTAGTTACTTTTGCTGTGTTGAGCTTGGTCGGCTTACTTGTCCCTTGCCTGTTGTGCTTTTGTCGTATTCTGAAACCAGTTTTGACCTCAGCATCTGGTGATCGGTCCAGCAGTTAGCTCCACGCATGCCTCGGGTACTGTGGATGTCCATCTTATCCCGACACTTTGTGATGATGAAGTCGATCATATGCCAGTGTCTGGAACGATGATGCATCCAAGTGGTCTTGCGTTCATCCTTCTGCTTGAACTTGGTGTTCGTCACTATCACTTCGAACTCAGAGCACAGAGCCAGTAGAAGCTCGCCATTGGAGTTGCATTTCCCAATCCCATGTTTGCCCATGATCAAGGGCCCCTTGTCATTGTCTCTTCCTATCCTCGCATTGAAGTCTCCTATCAACAGTAACTTATCTGTACGAGGGATGCCAGTGTGCACAGTTGCCAGCTGGTTGTAGAAGGCCTCCTTGTTTTCATATGGGTTTGTCACTGTTGGAGCGTACACGCTGATAATTGTAACAAAGTTGTCCTTGTTTAGAGGTAGTCTCGTCGTCATGATTCTGTTATTTACTGGTCGTGGCATTTCTGTCAGCTTTGTGGCGATATCCTTTTTGATAGCAAAGCCCACTCCGGCCTCCCTTCTTTCTCCTTCAGGTTTGCCACTCTAGAAGAAAGAGTATTCCAAGTCGTTGTTGAGACTACCAGACTCTGAGAACCTTGTTTCACATAGAGCGGCGATGTCGCTGTTGTATTTGGCAAGTTCAATTGCTACTAGTGCCGTACGTCTTTCTGGTCGGTCAGCTGCTTCTCGGTCGAGGAGAGTCCTGACGTTCCTTTGTGCAATTGTCAACAGTTGACTTCTTCTTCTTTCTATATAGCTGATTTTCCACTATCGACGGAAGATGAGGTCGAGTAGCGCGGTCCTTGGTAACTCGGGCGACGGCCGATCCGGTTCCGTGCAGTTGTGCATTTCATTGAAGCGTTGTGTTGAAGTGCCACTGGCTTTTGCAAGTTACTAGCGGCTCTCTCCCTCCCTCCCTCCCTCCCTCCCTCCCCCCCTCCCTCCCTCCCTCCCTCCCTCCCTCCCTCCCTCCCTCCCTCCCTCCCTCCCTCCCTCCCTCCCTCCCTCCCTCCCTCCTCCCTCCCTCCCTCCTCCCTTCCTCCCTTCCTCCCTTCCTCCCTTCCTCCCTTCCTCCCTTCCTCCCTTCCTCCCTCCTCCCCCTCCCTCCCCCCCCCCCTCCCTCCCTCCTCCCTCTCCTCTCTCTCTCTCTCTCTCTCTCTCTCTCTCTCTCTCGGGGAGCAAATAGAAGTCAGGAACATGTCAAGACAGGCGCAAACTATTTGTCCCTGCAGTAGCTGGTCGAGAGATGCGAGAGATGTTGGGAGTACCATACATCAACCGCCCTTGATGTTTTCTGGGTAGGGTTCGCTCCCTTAGCCTTCGGTTCTGCCAAGAACCTGTACCACAAGGCAGTGGTTTACAACTCTGCATGACAGGGGCGTCAAACTCCCTGGGGTATTGCAATACCTGAGGTACTGCAACAACTGCACACCATTTACTAATTAAAAACGTAACTAAGCAAGATAATTAAAATATTTAAGAATCGTATTTCAAACATGCCTGCAAATGATGGGCAACACGTGTTGGTGCAACTTGCAATTGGCATCAAAGATTTGATGATAAGTAGCCAAATTAACATATGTATGTCTAACCAAGCAATTTAGACAAATTATAACAAAAGTCCTACTTAACGTTTAATGTTTAGATCATTCACCTATTAGATACGATTTCGAGTTAATCAATATGCCACATACATTATAGTGTATGTGTATATGATGTCATTGTTATATAGCGTCGTTGTTGTCGTCGTTGTCTTGTCGTCGCAGATACCAACACCTATACTACTCAACGCTATAGTTATCCTTTGTCCTTTTGTTACCATTTGCGACATTGTTGTGAACAGATTAATTAACGAACAAGCAACGGTCGGGACATCTGGAATATATCGCCGCACCGACTATCATCGAAGACGTATGGGGCCCGGCTACGTATGGCTGAAACACATCTAATCTTCGCCCGCGTCACTGCAATGTGCTCACCCGCCGTTACCCAGTACTCAGCGCTGACAAAACCAGACACCACTGATGTTAACACTTGCAGCATCAAACAACTTTAGACTGGACACGCGTGGATTATCTGGACGCGCTGTCCTTACGCCTACTTACGCGGTCATCGGCAGTGTTACGTACGTCTAGATACGCGCCGGGGGCCACGCAACTTGAGACGGGAGAATGTTACATTAACACCAGACCAGTTATATTAACAAATACTAACACCAGTAGAGACCAAAAACCTGTTTGTCGACGTTTCGTGAGGTTCTAAAACGTTCTGTGATTTGTTGGTCATTCGCCAGGTGGCGCCACCCGAGTCACTTCAGTTTTGTACATGTCGCGCGACAACACTTAAATCAAAATGATCCTGGGAACGAGCATAAGTTCAGCTTACATTGCAGTCGTGACAACTGATGCATTTGGTCTGTTGCTCCTCTGCTAATTGGGTGCAAGCCAGAGTGTTGATGATTTCGCAAGTCGCTCGTTACACTGCGCGTTTGACAGGCCAACCAGCCCGTGCGGCGTGCAAGCAGTCCGCGAGGCTACGCGGTGCAGTACTGAGAGTGCGTATCTATGTAGACCGCCTGTCAGTGTTTTTTATCGAACTGATATGATTACTCATCAGTTCACCACGGCGCACTCTGTTTTAAGATAAGTAATGACACGTCTTTCAGAAGAGCAACTTACACAATGGTACCAACGCGTGCACTCTTCGTGTGAGAAGACAGCCTGATGCACATGCAATTTGGAATGCGTTGGTCTTTGTTGCATTCATATGAAATGTTGTCTTGTGAAATCGTGGTAGCTATCGCAGTTTATTAACGATTGTACTTCTATCTCTCCACCAGACAGTGAATTGCACAGAGGATAAACTTTAATAAACTGCGATCGCTACCACGATTTCACAAGACAGTGAATTGCACATGCAAACGTAATCACATTTACCAGTATATGCTCAATGTTGTTAATATAAAACAGCTGACAGTGTCAGCAATAATTTTGAAAGATTACACCCGAAATCCATTAATAGTACACAATTGAGGTTCCTAAGACACCCGACTGCATACATTGTAGCTTCCAAACACATCCAATTTCAACCCTGGTATCGCGTTGGAAGCGTGTATTGCACATGGTTGTACACTGGAAATATCCCGAACAGTGTTGTGACTGCAGAGACGGGCGGTGTGAGAGTATAGAGAACAGTCATACTGCACGACCCGGGCCACTTTATTGGGACATCTCCAGCTCCAGTGCTCACAAGAATGTTTTTACAGAAGCCGTTAACATGTTTACAGTTAGAGCCTCGAAGCGGGTGGAGATCACCACCGAGATTACGTTACTCGGGCCTGCTCAACTGAACACTCAAACTGGCGGGTTTTTTTCTCCGCAGGAGTTAATAATGTAGCAACTTCATACAGTACATTATATAAAACTATTTAATATTAGTATATCAATATATATATATATATATATATATATATATATATATATATATATATATATATATATATATAATACATATACTATATATATATATATATATATATATATATATATATATATATATATATATATATATATATATATATATATATTAGTATATATTAAAGTATACTTACTTTATACTTTGTTTACTATGTTATTATGTATTTTATTGAACACTGTAAATGAATTTCCTCGTGGTGTAAGTTTTATTGTATTGTATTGCATTTGCATTGCATTGCATTGCATTGCATTGCATTGCATTGCATTGCATTGCATTGCATTGCATTGCATTGCATTGCATTGCATTATATATATATATATATATATATATATATATATATATATATATATATAATTATATAATATATATATACATATATATATTATATAATATATAATAATAAACAATTATATTATAAAATTATATATATATAACTAATATTAATATAATTGATATTACATTTATATATTATAATTTATATATTATAATTTAAATATTATAATATATATTATTATAATATAAATTATTAAATATAAATTATTATAATAAATATAATATAATATATAATAATATATATATATATATATATATATATATATATATATATATATATATATATATGTAAACATTTCATTACGGCAACTGGCTAATGCACTGGATTCTTTTAAATGTATCTTGGCCACTGCCTATGTTGTTACCCGCTGAGAATGCCAACTAGCTAATATGTCATAGGCCTAAATATAATGCGTTGTAAATTTAAATCATTTGAAGTGAACCTTTTCGTGAAATTAAGACCGACAGCGCACGTAGATCGTACACGAAAGCACAGGAACAACGCACACCTTCTAATTGATTGAGGTCGCCGGGTTCTCTGACTCGTTCGTTTCCAGTCCTAGCACACTCATCATAACAACCACAGAGGGAGCCGCGCCCGTTGATTTCGTAAGTCTAACCCGAGACAACAAAGGCCGGTGCTGACAAATACAGCATGCTTAGGGCAGACAGGTACATGTGCAGTGTTGGGACATGGTCAGCAGGTACTGCTGGAGTACGACCGGTTGATATCTTATGTGTAGGCGTAAATTACCGGCAACACTTCTGGAGACCCACCTTGTTAGATTAGCGTTTCTGTGACGTGATCACGTGGACTTTAATCACATGCATTTACCCATAAGTTATAAAATTGATAACACATAATTATTACGCAATTAATATCATTATTAGCATTTTAATATGATAATTTATGATAGATTATCTAAGTTATAATTTTTTAATCATAAACGTTTTATTTTAGCATACTGAGGAATAATAAGTAATGTAACGACCGTGTTATTTTACTGTTTCATGTATATAGGCTTATTTTTTAATGTTTATATATATATATATATAATAATAATAATTTATCATCCATATATACATATATCTATTTTAATAATAATTTATCATCCAAGTTTAGCTCTACATTTATGTAAAGCGCATGAGAGCAATACTATTGATTCGGGCGCTATACAAATAAATTTTATTATTATTATTAACTCTGAAAAGATCTCTACAAGACATAAAGTTACATTAGCAAAGGAGCAGTGTGGACTAGATATTAGAAAGTTCTCATTTTCATAATCAAGAACACTGAATGAATAGAACATATCATCTGCTGATCGTGTGGGTGCTAGTAGTGTCAATATGTTTTAAAATAACATCGACATAAACTTCAGAAGGGCGGAATACACTTAGATAGATATGTTGGAATCTCGATAAGCTAAAGGGCTTCATTGTCCACCTGCCATCTAGAGTTTATTCTGTAGATGGTAATCTTGTTAGATCTTGTTAAATCTAGAAATCACAGCGGGGTTACCTAAATGTTACACTTTGACTTCCATGCCACGGTTAACCTGTGACCTTTATCTATCAAATTTAGTTGATACGACACTTTTTATTGTGATAATGTTTACCATATATTCTCCGGTGTTATTGGATGTTCTATGTATAACTGACCCCTACTGCACTGGTCGGTACATAGCCTTGTAGAACGTAATCCTGGCCAACATGGCTACACATTGAAGTACCGTGTCTACATCCTACTAATACGCACCGAGTATCTGGAACACCGTTGCACCGACTTAGTCATCGAATTACGAAAGCAGCAGGATGTCCAACCTAAAGTAGTGCAACAGCAGGGAGACCCAACAGAATACTGCGCTTCTACTCCAGTGAATAGAGCAATTCAAAGAAACAATGTTACCAAAACACTGGGGATGTTACGTGAATATTGCTCAAATATTGCTGATGTTCACATGAGCCGCAGATTATAAGCCGATTGGTAAATTCGATAGAAATAAAGGTCTACGTTTTGCCGTATTACCACAGTTTGCCCACAGTAACCATTCCGGGGTATGAACTGGGGAACCATGGATGCAGCTGATATAAACCAGCTGGGAGTTTCTCAACAATATATGTACCAGCAGTTGATAGTTGTGGTAAACTGTGCTTTTGTAAAAACAACATCTATTAGATTAGACCTGCACCTGCATGGTACGTATCTGACATTATGAGATGTGATCAAAGTTGTAAAGATGTTAGATTTAACCGTTGCCAGATTGACGAAAGAGATTTTCTTTTACCTATCTTCTGGGCTCAATTAATCTAGTCTGCAGATAACATTATCTAATCTGATTCAACGTCGCAGAGAATTAATTTCCGATCAAAGAATACATTGCAAAATTGTGAATATATTAGTAACACATGGAGGCTTGTCCGTGAAATTACAATACTCCAGTACGGCCGGTCGCCCCCATGGATAAGTACGGCCGGTCGCCCCCATGTACCAGTATGGCCGGTCGCCCCCTTGGATCAGTACGGCCGGTCGCCCCCATGTACCAGTATGGCCGGTCGCCCGCATGGATAAGTACGACCGGTCGCCCCCATGTACCAGTATGGCCGGTCGCCCCCTTGGATCAGTACGGCCGGTCGCCCCCTTGGATCAGTATGGCCGGTCGCCCCCTTGGATCAGTACCGCCGGTCGCCCCCTTGGATCAGTATGGCCGGTCGCCCCCTTGGATAAGTACCGCCGGTCGCCCACTTGGATCAGTATGGCCGGTCGCCCCCTTGGATCAGTATGGCCGGTCGCCCCCTTGGATCAGTACGGCCGGTCGCCCCCATGTACCAGTATGGCCGGTCGCCCGCATGGATAAGTACGACCGGTCGCCCCCATGTACCAGTATGGCCGGTCGCCCCCTTGGATCAGTACGGCCGGTCGCCCCCTTGGATCAGTATGGCCGGTCGCCCCCTTGGATCAGTACCGCCGGTCGCCCCCTTGGATCAGTATGGCCGGTCGCCCCCTTGGATAAGTACCGCCGGTCGCCCACTTGGATCAGTATGGCCGGTCGCCCCCTTGGATCAGTATGGCCGGTCGCCCCCTTGGATCAGTACCGCCGGTCGCCCACTTGGATCAGTATGGCCGGTCGCCCCCTTGGATCAGTATGGCCGGTCGCCCCCTTGGATCAGTATGGCCGGTCGCCCCCTTGGATAAGTACCGCCGGTCGCCCCTTGGATCAGTATGGCCGGTCGCCCCCTTGGATCAGTATGGCCGGTCGCCCCCTTGGATCAGTATGGCCGGTCGCCCCCTTGGATAAGTACCGCCGGTCGCCCACTTGGATCAGTATGGCCGGTCGCCCCCTTGGATCAGTATGGCCGGTCGCCCCCTTGGATCAGTATGGCCGGTCGCCCCCTTGGATCAGTACCGCCGGTCGCCCACTTGGATCAGTATGGCCGGTCGCCCCTTGGATCAGTATGGCCGGTCGCCCCCTTGGATCAGTATGGCCGGTCGCCCCTTGGATCAGTACCGCCGGTCGCCCCTTGGATCAGTATGGCCGGTCGCCCCCTTGGATCAGTATGGCCGGTCGCCCCCTTGGATCAGTACCGCCGGTCGCCCACTTGGATCAGTATGGCCGGTCGCCCCTTGGATCAGTATGGCCGGTCGCCCCCTTGGATCAGTATGGCCGGTCGCCCCTTGGATCAGTATGGCCGGTCGCCCCCTTGGATCAGTATGGCCGGTCGCCCCCTTGGATCAGTATGGCCGGTCGCCCCCTTGGATCAGTATGGCCGGTCGCCCCCTTGGATATGGCCGGTCGCCCCTTGGATAAGTACCGCCGGTCGCCCCTTGGATCAGTATGGCCGGTCGCCCCCATGTATCAGTATGGCCGGTCGCCCCCTTGGATCAGTATGCCGGTCGCCCCTTGGATAAGTACCGCCGGTCGCCCCCATGTACCAGTATGGCCGGTCGCCCCCTTGGATCAGTATGGCCGGTCGCCCCCTTGGATCAGTACCGCCGGTCGCCCACTTGGATCAGTATGGCCGGTCGCCCCCATGTATCAGTATGGCCGGTCGCCCCCTTGGATCAGTATGGCCGGTCGCCCCCTTGGATAAGTACCGCCGGTCGCCCCCATGTACCAGTATGGCCGGTCGCCCCCATGTACCAGTATGGCCGGTCGCCCCCTTGGATCAGTAGCCGGTCGCCCCCTGTACCGGGCCCGGGCGCCCCCATGTACCAGTATGGCCGGTCGCCCCCTTGGATCAGTAGGCCGGTCGCCCCTTGGATAGTAGGCCGGTCGCCCCCATGTACAGTATGGCCGGTCGCCCCCTTGGATCAGTATGGCCGGTCGCCCCCTTGGATCAGTACGCCGGTCGCCCTCTGAATCCAGTATGGCAGGTCGCCCTCATGTATCATAACGGCGGTCGCCCCCTTGGATCAGTAGCCGGTCGCCCCTTGGATACAGTATTGGCGGTCGCCCCCATGTACCAGTATGGCAGGTTCCCCCATGATACCAGTATGGCCGGTCGCCCCCTTGGATCAGTACTGCGGTCGCCCTACTTGTTCCAGTATGGCCGGTCGCCCCCATGACAGTATGGCCGGTCGCCCCTTGGATAGTATGCCGGTCGCCCCTTGGATCAGTATGGCCGGTCGCCCCCATGTACTCAGTATGGCCGGTCGCCCCTTGGATCAGTATGGCCGGTCGCCCCCATTACTAGTACTTGCCGGTCGCCCACTTGACAGTATGGCCGGTCGCCCCTGTCAGTATGGCCGGTCGCCCCTTGGACAGTATGGCCGGTCGCCCCCATTTACAGTACTGGCCGGTCGCCCCCTTTATTCAGTATGCCGGTCGCCCTTGGATCAGGATGGCCGTCGGAAAAAATGGATACAGTATGGCCGGTCGCCCCCTTGGATAGTAACCGGTCGCCCACTTGGATCAGATGGCCGGTCGCCCTCTTGGTCAGTATGGCCGGTCGCCCCCTTGGATCAGTATGGCCGGTGCCCCTTGATCAGTATGGCCGGTCGCCCCCTTGGATCAGTACGCCGGTCGCCCCCTATGACAGTAGGCCGGTCGCCCACTTGGATCAGTATGGCCGGTCGCCCCCTTGGATCAGTATGGCCGGTCGCCCCCTTGGATCAGTACCGCCGGTCGCCCACTTGGATCAGTATGGCAGGTCGCCCCATGTACCAGTATGGCCGGTCGCCCCCTTGGATCAGTACCGCCGGTCGCCCACTTGGATCAGTATGGCCGGTCGCCCCCATGTACCAGTATGGCCGGTCGCCCCCTTGGATCAGTATGGCCGGTCGCCCCCTTGGATCAGTAGTCTGTCTTCTCGAATCCACCGGTGACTAGGTTAGCATATGTATCATAACAGACGCTGACGCAGCTTGTCAAGCAGGGTTTGAGCACACAATTGGAGTGTTTGTATCGATTTACTTTCCCCAAGATACACAATGACGACCAACTTACCTCGCTCTCACAAATACTGCTCATCTTACTTTCTCCACGATACACGGAGACAATGAAACCACTACCCACCTGTAGATATTGCTATCACAAATTGCTATCACAGTATGGCCGGTCGCCCCCATGTACCAGTATGGCCGGTCGCCCCCTTGGATCCGTATGACCGGTCGCCCCCTTGGATAAATACCGCCGGTCGCCCCCATGTATCAGTATGGCCGGTCGCCCCCTTGGATCAGTATGGCCGGTCGCCCCTTGGATAAGTACCGCCGGTCGCCCCCATGTACCAGTATGGCAGGTCGCCCCCATGTACTAGTATGGCCGGTCGCCCCCTTGGATCAGTACGGCCGGTCGCCCCCATGTACCAGTATGGCCGGTCGCCCACTTGGATCAGTATGGCCGGTCGCCCACTTGGATCAGTACCGCCGGTCGCCCACTTGGATCAGTATGGCCGGTCGCCCCCATGTACCAGTATGGCCGGTCGCCCCCTTGGATCAGTATGGCCGGTCGCCCCCTTGGATAAGTACCGCCGGTCGCCCACTTGGATCAGTATGGCCGGTCGCCCCCTTGGATCAGTACCGCCGGTCGCCCCCTTGGATCAGTATGGCCGGTCGCCCCCTTGGATCAGTATGGCCGGTCGCCCCCATGTGGACCAGTATGGCCGGTCGCCCCCTTGGATCAGTACGGCCGGTCGCCCCCTTGGATCAGTATGGCCGGTCGCCCCCTTGGATCAGTATGGCCGGTCGCCCCCTTGGATCAGTACCGCCGGTCGCCCCCTTGGATCAGTATGGCCGGTCGCCCACTTGGATCAGTATGGCCGGTCGCCCCCTTGGATCAGTACCGCCGGTCGCCCACTTGGATCAGTATGGCCGGTCGCCCCCATGTACCAGTATGGCCGGTCGCCCCCTTGGATCAGTATGGCCGGTCGCCCCCTTGGATCAGTATGGCCGGTCGCCCCCTTGGATCAGTAGTGTGTCTTCTCGAATCCACCGGTGACTAGGTTAGCATATGTATCATAACAGACGCTGACGCAGCTTGTCAAGCAGGGTTTGAGCACACAATTGGAGTGTTTGTATCGATTTACTTTCCCCAAGATACACAATGACGACCAACTTACCTCGCTCTCACAAATACTGCTCATCTTACTTTCTCCACGATACACGGAGACAATGAAACCACTACCCACCTGTAGATATTGCTATCACAAATGGTTTCAAGTACTCAGTTAATTGAGTACTTATGTATTACAGTACAGCAATTACTGTACTTGGGCTTGTACTTGACATTTTGCTGAGTACTTGGTCTTGTACTTGACCGTCAAAGTACTTGGACTTGGCAAGCATTTTTTCAGTACTTTTTATGTTTTTATTAAGATATCCGAAGGATTGGAAAAAATAGGATACAGTAAAATTACTGTGTATATTTGACTAACACTGACCAGGCTTAACACTTGCTGATGTCTTGGTCAGTTGTAGTGGCTTCAGACATTCAGACAGTTCACTTGTATTGTAGACATTTGCATTGTACATAATTGCCTTGGCTTAGGATAGTGACTCAATATAGAACTATTAGTCAACTGCAAATTGCAATCTTTCATGAGCCTCAAAGGCCACTGCAGACACCAAAGTGTCCCGGTTACCTCTCACCAGTTGAGCGACTCTTCAGTGTCGCTGGCAGTGTCTTCTGCCCAAGGCCCCAGATAGGTGTGGATTAACTAATGAGAAGTTTCAGCACATCGTATGTGTTTGGTGTAACCAGAAGTAACCTACACATATTTCAAAACGCAAAGTACCCATATTTTATCCCTTGCTTGAAACAGATCACCATTATAAACAATAAATGTAGTTCGTTCAATATACTTACTTGTACTTGATAAAAAATCAAAGTATATTGTACTTGGGTCATTCACAAAGTACTTGCACTAGCCAATATTTTAGACAAGTACTTGTACTTAAACGTGACAAAAATAAAAAGTACTTGAACTTGTACATTTTACGTTTCTTGACCCATCCGTGATTGTTACATGTTAATTACTCCACGATACACGGAGACAGAGAACTCTCCACCCACCAGTATGTATTGTTACTTGTTAATTACTCCACGATACACGGAGACAGAGAACTCTCCACCCACCAGTATGTATTGTTACATGTTAATTACTCCACGATACACGGAGACAGAGAACTCTCCACCCACCAGTATGTATTGTTACATGTTAATTACTCCACGATACACGGAGACAGAGAACTCTCCACCCACCAGTATGTATTGTTACATGTTAATTACTCCACGATACACGGAGACAGAGAACTCTCCACCCACCAGTATGTATTGTTACTTGTTAATTACTCCACGATACACGGAGACAGAGAACTCTCCACCCACCAGTATGTATTGACTGTAATTACTCCACGATACACGGAGACAGAGAACTCTCCACCCACAGTATGTATTGTTACATGTTAATTACTCCACGATACACGGAGACAGAGAACTCTCCACCCACCAGTATGTATTGTTACATGTTAATTACTCCACGATACACGGAGACAGAGAACTCTCCACCCACCAGTATGTATTGTTACATGTTAATTACTCCACGATACACGGAGACAGAGAACTCTCCACCCACAGTATGTATTGTTACATGTTAATTACTCCACGATACACGGAGACAGAGACCTCTCCACCCACGACGTATGTATTGTTACTTGTTAATTACTCCACGATACACGGAGACAGAGAACTCTCCACCCACCAGTATGTATTGTTACATGTTAATTACTCCACGATACACGGAGACAGAGAACTCTCCACCCACAGTATGTATTGTTACATGTTAATTACTCCACGATACACGGAGACAGAGAACTCTCCACCCACCAGTATGTATTGTTACTTGTTAATTACTCCACGATACACGGAGACAGAGAACTCTCCACCCACCAGTATGTATTGTTACATGTTAATTACTCCACGATACACGGAGACAGAGAACTCTCCACCCACCAGTATGTATTGTTACATGTTAATTACTCCACGATACACGGAGACAGAGAACTCTCCACCCACCAGTATGTATTGTTACATGTTAATTACTCCACGATACACGAGACAATGAACTCTCCACCCACCAGTATGTATTGTTACATGTTAATTACTCCACGATACACGGAGACAGTAGACCTGTCCACCCACAGTATGTATTGTTACATGTTAATTACTCCACGATACACGGAGACAGAGAACTCTCCACCCACCAGTATGTATTGTTACTTGTTAATTACTCCACGATACACGGAGACAGAGAACTCTCCACCCACCAGTATGTATTGTTACATGTTAATTACTCCACGATACACGGAGACAGAGAACTCTCCACCCACCAGTATGTATTGTTACATGTTAATTACTCCACGATACACGGAGACAGAGAACTCTCCACCCACCAGTATGTATTGTTACTTGTTAATTACTCCACGATACACGGAGACAGAGAACTCTCCACCCACCAGTATGTATTGTTACATGTTAATTACTCCACGATACACGGAGACAGAGAACTCTCCACCCACCAGTATGTATTGTTACATGTTAATTACTCCACGATACACGGAGACAGAGAACTCTCCACCCACCAGTATGTATTGTTACATGTTAATTACTCCACGATACACGGAGACAGAGAACTCTCCACCCACCAGTATGTATTGTTACATGTTAATTACTCCACGATACACGGAGACAGAGAACTCTCCACCCACCAGTATGTATTGTTACTTGTTAATTACTCCACGATACACGGAGACAGAGAACTCTCCACCCACCAGTATGTATTGTTACATGTTAATTACTCCACGGTACACGAGACAGAGAACTCTCCACCCACCAGTATGTATTGTTACTTGTTAATTACTCCACGATACACGGAGACAGAACTCTCCACCCACCAGTATGTATTGTTACATGTTAATTACTCCACGATACACGGAGACAGAGAACTCTCCACCCACGAGTATGTATTGCTACTTGTTAATTACTCCACGATACACGGAGACAGAGAACTCTCCACCCACGAGTATGTATTGCTACTTGTTAATTACTCCACGATACACGGAGACAGAGAACTCTCCACCCACCAGTATGTATTGTTACTTGTTAATTACTCCACGATACACGGAGACAGAGAACTCTCCACCCACCAGTATGTATTGCTACTTGTTAATTACTCCACGATACACGGAGACAGAGAACTCTCCACCCACCAGTATGTATTGTTACTTGTTAATTACTCCACGATACACGGAGACAGAGAACTCTCCACCCACCAGTATGTATTGTTACATGTTAATTACTCCACGATACACGGAGACAGAGAACTCTCCACCCACGAGTATGTATTGCTACTTGTTAATTACTCCACGATACACGGAGACAGAGAACTCTCCACCCACCAGTATGTATTGCTACTTGTTAATTACTCCACGATACACGGAGACAGAGAACTCACCACCCACCATTATGTATTGCTACTTGTTAATTACTCCACGATACACGGAGACAGAGAACTCACCACCCACCATTATGTATTGCTACATGTTTCTTTCCCCACGTAACAGTGACAACCCCACCACCACCACCCAGATGTATTGCTATATGTTGTTGATCTTCGCAAACTTACGCACCATCGCAAGTTAAACACTCATCGCCAAAACGTATTACAAGTCAATAAAACCTCGATGTAAGCCTCCTGGACCACAACGTTGCTACACGGCCTATCCAAAACATCTACGCTGTCCACTGTCAGAACCAAGTGTTGTGCATAGCAGACAGCCCTTCTACTGACCACGCTTGACCAGTCGCATATATATCCCACCAAAGGTAGATTGTATCAGTAGATGGCCTGCTCCATGGCTATTTACTGACATTGTGTACCGTTACAGTAAATACGGCAATTTTTGCAAAACATGTATAATATTATGTACATTGAAGAGGTTGCAGTGCAGTTCGCTGCATGTATGTGAAGTGACGGTATATATACATACATACATACATACATACATACATACATACATACATACATACATACATATACATACATACATAATAAATATATATATATATATATATATATATATATATATATATATATATATATATATATATATATATATATATATATTACATCTCACAGATAAATCCACTCTAACGTGTTAAGTTACTTCAACAGTGATTTGAAATAGTGCTCCATGTTTAAATATTCTGTGCTGCCCTGCCCCATGTACACGCTCATGTACGTACGTTGTACGCATGCGGGCACACATAATACGTACGTGTCATTATATATAGCATTGACTTCCGGTAAAGTCGGGCAGTGGGCCAAGGCCACGTCACTGTGGACAGCTGTTGAGAGACAGGTCTCCCCTGGTAGGTCCCGCTCATAACCAAACTCTTTTATTATCGGCTCTCAAACGGACACGACAGCTCAACGTGACCCATCCACACCGACCAGATGCATCGTCTTCCACTTGGTCTATATTCTGTTGTGATGCATGACTTCCGCTCCACCTCCAACGACGTGGAACTGCTGTTGCTACTTAAGATTTTCGCTGTGACGTCGGAGCTTTATCTAATGGAGGAAACAAATGAGTTCCGTTGAATCCATAACATTGTGGTTTTGTCTAACTGGTACGCATGACTTCCGTTGTGTCCCCAACGTTGTGGTTTTATCTAACTAGTACACATGACTTCCGTTGAATCCCCAACGTTGTGGTTTTATCTAACTAGTACACATGACTTCCGTTGTGTCCGCAACGTTGTGGTATTATCTAACTAGTACACATGACTTCCGTTGTATCCCTGACGTTGTGGTTTTATCTAACTAGTACACATGACTTCCATTGTATCCCCAACGTTGTGGTTTTATCTAACTAGTACACATGACTTCCGTTGTATCCCCAACGTTGTGGTTTTATCTAACTAGTACACATGACTTCCATTGTATCCCCAACGTTGTGGTTTTATCTAACTAGTACACATGTCTTCCGTTGTATCCCCAACGTTGTGGTTTTATCTAACTAGTACACATGACTTCCGTTGTATCCCCAACGTTGTGGTTTTATCTAACTAGTACACATGACTTCCGTTGTATCCCCAACGTTGTGGTTTTATCTAACTAGTACACATGACTTCCGTTGTATCCCCAACGTTGTGGTTTTATCTAACTAGTACACATGACTTCCGTTGTATCCCCAACGTTGTGGTTTTATCTAACTAGTACACATGACTTCCGTTGTATCCCCAACGTTGTGGTTTTATCTAACTAGTACACATGACTTCCGTTGTATCCCCAACGTTGTGGTTTTATCTAACTAGTACACATGACTTCCGTTGTATCCCCAACGTTGTGGTTTTATCTAACTAGTACACATGACTTCCGTTGTATCCCCAACGTTGTGGTTTTATCTAACTAGTACACATGACTTCCGTTGTATCCCCAACGTTGTGGTTTTATCTAACTAGTACACATGACTTCCGTTGTATCCCCAACGTTGTGGTTTTATCTAACTAGTACACATGACTTCCGTTGTATCCCCAACGTTGTGGTTTTATCTAACTAGTACACATGACTTCCGTTGTATCCCCAACGTTGTGGTTTTATCTAACTAGTACACATGACTTCCGTTGTATCCCCAACGTTGTGGTTTTATCTAACTAGTACACATGACTTCCGTTGTATCCCCAACGTTGTGGTTTTATCTAACTAGTACACATGACTTCCGTTGTATCGCCAACGTTATGGTTTTGTCTAAATGGTAACATGACTTCCGCTGAATCGACAACGTTGTGGTTTTATCTTAATGGTGCACATGACTTCCTGTGAATCCTCGACGTTGTGGTTTTATCTATGTGGTGACATGATATCCGTTGAATCGCCAACGTTGTGTGTACAACTGACTACTGTGTATAAGTTCCGTTGTAACCACCAACGACGTAGCTATATCTGATTATTACAAATGACTTCCGTTGCACCTCCAGTGTGGTGGCTGTTTCTAAACGCCACATGTGACTTCCCAGTGGTGTAGGCTATACAAGTTAAAAAACCTTAGCAACACATAAAAACATTATGGAAGCAAGTGTTACGCAGGACATCAAGTACACGATTAAAACCAACCAGATTAACAATTGATTAAATAAGTCTGACTTTAAATAAAAAGTAATTGATTTCAATCAGATCTTCTTTCGATAATATGTTTAAGTCATATATTTTAAAACGTTAAGGTGTAGGTTATTATTATGGAATTGAACATGCAACTATAAATTAGCGCATGGGTATACTGGTACACTTCAGCTGTCCCCACTAGACTCCACCAGACCAGACCAGACCAGACCAGACCAGACCAGACCAGACCAGACCAGACCAGACCAGACCAGACCAGACCAGACCAGACCAGACCAGACCAGACCAGACCAGACCAGACCAGACCAGACCAGACCAGACCAGACCAGACCAGACCAGACCAGACCAGACCAGACCAGACCAGACCAGACCAGACCAGACCAGACCAGACCAGACCAGACCAGACCAGACCAGACCAGACCAGACCAGACCAGACCAGACCAGACCAGACCAGACCAGACCAGACCAGACCAGACCAGACCAGACCAGACCAGACCAGACCAGACCAGACCAGACCAGACCAGACCAGACCAGACCAGACCAGACCAGACCAGACCAGACCAGACCAGACCAGACCAGACCAGACCAGACCAGACCAGACCAGACCAGACCAGACCAGACCAGACCAGACCAGACCAGACCAGACCAGACCAGACCAGACCAGACCAGACCAGACCAGACCAGACCAGACCAGACCAGACCAGACCAGACCAGACCAGACCAGACCAGACCAGACCAGACCAGACCAGACCAGACCAGACCAGACCAGACGCAGACAACAGACCAGACCAGACCAGACCAGACCAGACCAGACCAGACCAGACCAGACCAGACCAGACCAGACCAGACCAGACCAGACCAGACCAGACCAGACCAGACCAGACCAGACCAGACCAGACCAGACCAGACCAGACCAGACCAGACCAGACCAGACCAGACCAGACCAGACCAGACCAGACCAGACCAGACCAGACCAGACCAGACCAGACCAGACCAGACCAGACCAGACCAGACCAGACCAGACCAGACCAGACCAGACCAGACCAGACCAGACCAGACCAGACCAGACCAGACCAGACCAGACCAGACCAGACCAGACCAGACCAGACCAGACCAGACCAGACCAGACCAGACCAGACCAGACCAGACCAGACCAGACCAGACCAGACCAGACCAGACCAGACCAGACCAGACCAGACCAGACCAGACCAGACCAGACCAGACCAGACCAGACCAGACCAGACCAGACCAGACCTAACCATACTATCACCACATCGTCTGTTCTGATCAGATCTAACGAAATAAACAATCAACGGCGACGTCATTGTGACGTTTTTTTATAATAATATTAACAATAGTTTAGTTTCATTTTGGGCAATCATAGAGATTGAAATGGGTACATAAAACATGCAAAGTATATTTGTTAAAAATATATTGAAATAATATATAACTTATGACATTAGCATAAATATAAATTATAATGTAGAAATATATAATATGTATCTATAAAACTAATTTAAACAATTTCAGACATTAAAACATATTTTTGTGTATATAAAAATAATAAATAGTTTAAAACATTAAAATAAATAGATCTAAACAAAATTACAATATTTTACACATATCCATATCAGCATGCACGTAAGTTTGTTAAGAGTCACTTAGAGTTCTTTTGGTTGAACAGACACCAGTTAATGAAACAGTTCTTGGTCCTGTTGGCTTTTACTGGGTAAAGAATATCGAGTACGACATCGTGTATTATGTGTAATTTTTGGTAGTAGTTTATGCAGTTGTGCTCTGGTTGTTCGATTTGTGTGAAGAAATGTTCACATAACTGCGCACGTCTCTGTTTCAGAGAAGTCAGCTGTGCATTCGCTAATGCTTCGATATAGGGAGTGTTCAGGTATATGATGTTCATAGCACGTCTTTGTACTCGCTCCATATCACTTTGGAGACCCAATGTGAGTGAGGTCGACCATGCTGGACATGCGTATTCCACAGTAGGCCGGACCACCGTTGTATATACCGACAGAAGGTCTTCAACGGGAATGCCTGATCGTTTGAGTTGTAGCAGTAGAAACAGCCTCTTGCCTGCTTTTCGTGTTATTTCATCAACGTGTACGTCCCAAGTCAGGTTGCTGGTGATGGTAATGCCAAGCATCTTCGCCTCGGTTACTCGCTGAGTGTCTGTTCCGTCAATACGTGTGGTTAGGAAGTTTGTCCTTGTTTTAGAGAAATCAATAACAAGCTCTTTTGTCTATTTTATTTTTATTTTCAAGTCATTTTGGATTGTCCACACGTACACTGCATCGGCTGCTTCCTGGAGATTTGGCGCTTGGGAGTCTGATCCAGTATACACTATGCACGTGTCATCAACATATTTGTATGAGTCGCACTTTGTTTGTAGATCATTTGTCATGAGGACGAAAAGTACGGGGCCTAGCTTTGTGCCTTGTGGCAATACTCCTCCATGGATGTAATTCCAGTCGGATTGTGTGTTGCACAGCTTAACTTGTTGGTTTCTTTCGGTAAGGAAACTGGCGATCCACTTCATTAAAATATTCCAAAGACCGAAACTTGCAAGTTTTTGAAACCAAAACTTGCAAGTTTTTGAAGAAGAATGTTATGGTCAAATGCCTTAGAGAAGTCAAGCAGTAGTATCCTGACATACTGTTTCGAAGCATCTGTGCTTGTATAACACTGATGTAACAGGTCAACAAGGGCATGTGTAGTGGATGACTTCTTAATAGAGCCGCATTGGTTTGGGTCAACTCTGTCTTGAACGATGTCCCAGACCCATTTAACAACAAACTCTTCCATTTGTTTACACAGCACAGCAGTCAAGGAGATTGGTCTAAGGTCTGTTTCGATATGTTCTGGCGGTTTCTTTTTCGGAGGTGGGCTGACGTATGCAGCACGCCAGATACGGGGAACATGTATGGTGGAGCTCTCGAAGTGAACTGTTGTAGATTGCGGCAACTGGGCCGGTATGCAATTGAGAGAACCCTTTTAGGACCCAGCTTGGTACAACTGCTTTTCCAACTTCTCAACCGGGATAACGTATTTAGATGGCACACATGGTATTTCGAGCTGTAGGTAGTCATTGTCAGCACTCAGGGCTGGTAGGTGATCACTCACTGATTTAAAGAAATTGCTTATTCGTTGGCTGAGTTCCAGAAGATTACCGTTACACACTTGATTGGCGAGGTGAAGCAAAGGGGGTCACTGCTAGTTTGTTGACATCCAAGCAGTTCTTTCATGCCCTTCCACCAATTGCGTGGATTGTATGTCTTTAATCAGTTGATATGTTTATCATAGTAGTTTTGTTTCAATGACTTGCTTAGATGGTTTACCTTGCTTCTGTAAAGACGGTACAACGCTTGGTCACCTGCCTTCCATGCATGTTGACGCCGACGATTTAGGTCTCGGAATCTGTCCGACACCCATGGTTTGTCTGTTGTGTATCTTACCACTGTCTTTGTTGGGAAATGTTCATCCGTCAGTTCATTTATGTTGGACGTAAACATTTCCAGTTGTTCTTCTCATGATGGTAGATGGTAGATGGTAGATGGTAGATGGTAGATGGTAGATGGTAGATGGTAGATGGTAGATGGTAGATGGTAGATGGTAGATGGTAGATGGTAGATGGTAGATGGTAGATGGTAGATGGTAGATGGTAGATGGTAGATGGTAGATGGTAGATGGTAGATGGTAGATGGTAGATGGTAGATGGTAGATGGTAGATGGTAGATGGTAGATGGTAGATGGTAGATGTGGTAGATGGTAGATGGTAGATGGTAGATGGTAGATGGTAGATGGTAGATGGTAGATGGTAGATGGTAGATGGTAGATGGTAGATGGTAGATGGTAGATGGTAGATGGTAGATGGTAGATGGTAGATGGTAGATGGTAGATGGTAGATGGTAGATGGTAGATGGTAGATGGTAGATGGTAGATGGTAGATGGTAGATGGTAGATGGTAGATGGTAGAGGTCTTCCCATTTGATTTTCTTTAAGTCTGATGCAAACATGACTCGCTCATTTGTCGATGTCCAGAGATGAATTTTGGATCAATGAGTGATTCACAAATAACGACGTTGTGATCTGCTTTTCCGAAGGGCAACTGGTGTGTGGCTGTCCATGAAGTATTTTTATGTGGTTGTCCATAGAAATATTCAGCCATATGACGCGGAAGCGGATGGACATGTTTCCTGTCGTTCATGTAAGGTTTTGGATCGTTATAATTAATTTCAGGTAATCAAGGTTTAGAGATGAAACTCGTTTCTCGATTGCGAGTAATTCGTAAATCACATATCCTCTCTTCACTGATAGTGGCCATCTTCACCTCTCAGTCATTTTATTTATACTTACGCAGTTAATCACCAGAGTTGTTCAGTTATTTCTACATTGATTTCAAACAGCGTTCCGTGTTATTCTGTGCCGTGCCACGCATGCACACGTCCATGCACACGTGTGTTGTACGCACGCGGGCACACATTATACGACATATTATATATAGCAGATCCGGCGAGGTCTGACAGTGGGCCAAGGCAGCCTGTAACGTCACCGCACGGGCCAGTTGGAAGACGGGTCTCCTCGCTAGGTCCCGCTCACTACCGAACTCTTTTATTATCGGCCCTGAAACGGACAGGACAGCTCAATGTGGCCATCCACACCGACCAGATGCATCGTCTTCGACTCGGTATATATTTTATTTTGATACATGACGTCCGCTTCGCCTCCAACGACTATCTCTGCATCCCAATAGGTGTACACATACTTGACCTCCGGCGCTGAGTCCCGTGTACAATAACTGCACATAAGAGCTGCCAATGACAACATGTCATTGGCAATGCTCATACACAGATCTGAGAGTGGGGGCAATTCTGTTATACAGTTAGAAGTGCACTATAGCATCCACAAATAATAATATATAAATAAATAGTGTATACGATTACCTGACGTTTATACTGTTCCCTGTTTGTCCGTTTAGCTTAGCTTAGTTGTAAGGTAAACCGATTCGTCTGCACAACAATGAATCACCGCAGAATACCGTCATTGACTATTTCACATCACTGACGTCTGGGTTGCTTTTTCGGTAAAAGCAGAAGTCCGCTAACCCCTCTCTTATATTGCACCCGTAATGACGTGGCTACATCTATACACTGCTACGTATGACGTCCACGTCACTGCTATATTTAAATGTTACACAGGATTTCCATTGAAATGATATAGCTGCAACCTAATTATTACCCGTGATTTCTGTTGCACCTCCAACAATGGGGTAATATCTAACTGGAACATACATTGCCACTACGTGACTATTGTCTAATAACTACACACGACTTCCATTACACCGAAACTATGTAGCCATGCTTAAGTGCGACTTGCGAGTTCCGTTGCAACAACGTGTCTATAGCTAATTGCGACATACTGACTTCTATTGCATCCCAATGACGTTCATCCATAATTATACGTAATTTCTTTTACAATGGTATTAGTATAGTTATGCATCTTATTGTGTGAAACAAATGCTTATATTACTCATCACATGAGACTTCTTCACCATCGCCAACGATGTAGCAATGTAACTGCGCCAAACTTCGTCTGCTCCGCCGCCAATGACGTAACTATATCTAACTGCAACTTAAGGCCAAAGATAATATATCCGCGCTGCGGCTCTTCAAAACACAGCGCCCTCACACGGATGGAATCTAAACTTATATCAGATACCGTACTAAACAACGAGACGTCCGAGATTGAGCGATATCTGTGCGCGTTTGATCCCTTCTGGGGGAGGGGTGCCCCAGCTCCTATTATTTAATTGCTATGGTAAGACTCTATCTGTTACCATAGCGACGTAACTTTACCTAACGACCACACATGACTTCCGTTGCACCTCCAACGACGCTACACAATGAGTTTGGCTGCCCCAAAGACGAGGCGATATCTGTTACATATGACTTTCGCTGCCTCTCCAACGACGCGGTTATATGGAGCTGACGAACAAGACTTCCGCTGCACCTGGGCAAGCAAAAACAGCTGAATAAAAATGGCAGTGAACAGCTGAAGACTTCTGCAGTAGAACGACGCGACTGCGTGCAATAATAGAAGTACTCGGTCGTCTGAACCCGCGTGAAACTCTCTGGGTATAGATTCACTGCGCAGCCACTCAGTAACATAACACACATGGCTACTTGAGAATGTCGTATTTATATTTGACGTTTTATTTATTTCGAACAATTGTGTCAGTGCGATAAATTCCAACACGGCATCACTTAAATGTTGAACACAATATTTTACACAACACAATAAATGCATAATTGTATTATTTGAATAAAATACATGCCATTGAATTGGCTAACGGAAACGAGGTAACAACGTTGATATCCAATCGTTTATTGTCAAGACGATTGCACCTGCGTCAGATAAAACAAACAGTATTACACACAACTCTGTAATCGTTTTTATCTAACAACATACATGCTTCTCAGCAAACAACTGCTACGCTTGGCAGCAATATTACATTTCCATAAAACACGTCCATAAGCAATGATTTGCCACACACAACAAAAGTTTGATATCTCCACGCATTCTTTGCACGAACGCTATTGCGACTTCCCAACGGCAAATTCAACATATGTAAATAACAGTCGAGAAAAATGTGAACAGAACTTATATATATATCCCGTACGCATACTGCTCACAACCCATTATCGTGTGTGGTATCCTGCTAAGGCATAATGAAAATGTCAGTGCATACACAGCGATAAAGTGAGTTTATAGTCTGTAAACGCAGTACTGAAAAAATGGACACGCAAACACCGTGCACTCTCTTAAAATCGCATTTGTTTACTTCTGGCGCGTCAAGTGGCGATCTAACCGGAAGAGCTGGACGCCAGTTGAGCTCTTCACCAGGAACGTAACACGATTAAGGAGGTGGTTTAGCGGTAGGTGGGAGGTAGGAACTGGACCAAAGGACTATGGGAGGTTCGAGAGTAGCCCCCAAACACGCGTGGATTGGGAGGTCGTGACCTCTGCCACACCTCTCAGTAGCAACGTGCCAATAGTCTAGTGTCGGTGGAGGTCTGAGGCAATTGTTTACGACAGCGGTTCTTAACCTTCTATGGGTGCGACCCTAATTCTGACCACGCGACTTGATTGGTGACCCGAAACTTAAATGAAAATAAATAACTATATTAAATACACAAAAGACTATGACATAAATAAATGAAAAATAAACAATTACGGTGGACATAATCGTGATGATCAAACGATTTTGACGATGTATCTTTGCTGTCGCAAACACGACAATAAATGAATTTTCTGGCAGTCACTGGACACTGCGGTCACTCAAGATAAAGAATTGTTGGTGACTCAATGTTGCAAAAGTGGGTTGCCACCCTGGGGTTAAGAACCGCTGGTTTAAAAAAATTATGATAACTTGGTGACCCAGTGTTGGGTCGTGACCCTGGTGTTAACAACCGCTAGTTTGAAGCAACAGTGATAACTTGTGGTGGGCGTCAACGGGAAGATATTTCAAAGGACAACATTTCACTTGGACAAAACAGAAAGTCATTGCGATCACATTAAACGTATTTACATCGTGACCCAAACAACCTATCGTCTGTCTCGCCTCTCTCCGCGAAGCGATCTTGGCAGTTTTTTCGGGGGGCGCACGCGCAAACAACACCCAAGTCTCGGCGGCGCTTCGAGATGACGCGAAGGGTTATCGCGGCTTATCGCGACGACAGCGATACGGCGAGCGCCGGTCGACTTGTACGAAATGTTCCAGGAGCGATTACCCGAGCCGCGTTGCCAGGGAACGCCGAAGATATACGCCCCGGTCTGGTGCGGTTGCTGGGAGTGCCAGCCGGCGAGTGACGGCAGCCGACGCTCGGGAAACTGTTGCCGTCGACTTTCCTCGCTCTCGCACCGTACCACGCCGAGCGAGCAGACACGTACGCTCAGCACCATCTGGGACGGGATACGTCGGCGGCCGACCCGACCCGCTTGTAGGGGGTCGCGGGGGACGCTTTAGTTCAACACTGCTGTCAGCTGTAACCTTTGCCGGGGAATC